>BSBM01000249.1:15270000-15637500 GCA_027924585.1 Larix kaempferi
TGAGAAATATGTTGAAGTACAATGAAATTCAAACTAGAGAAGGCATGAAGGATTGCCTAGAAATTTAAATGGGGTAACAAGTCATAAATGGTCATAAATGGTCCAATGAAATAGTAGACCCAAAATGGAAGTGAATCCATCTTCACAAGATTTGAAACAAGCATTAATGGCTGATGTTCATTGTGTTGATTCAAATGCTCAAAATTAGAGTCCAAGATGGGTAATGTAATACACATGCTTGAGGTAGATGAAATTATTTTCCATGGTGTAAATTCACCTTTATTGAGTTGATACATATGAGAAATCTATAACTTATCTTCGAAAAAAAGTTCATTCTATGATTTACTATGCAACAACATTTTTCTATCTTTTGGTTTGAACTTAGAGTGTATTACAACATCATTGAATTGGGAAAGAAACATCACATTGATTCATGAGAACACATATCTCTAAAGATGAGATAAGTGAGAAAGTATTAGAATAGATAGACACATTACACATCTTTTCCACAATTCTTGTAACATGTATTTCACTTTTTCTTAGTGAAATAACAATCTTCAAACAAACACATGATTCATTGCTAATTTCAACTCTCACCTTCCCCTTACTCATTTTCCCATCCATGTAAGGGGAAGGTGAGAGTTGAAATTAGCATTGAGTCACCTATTTGTTTGAAGAATGTTATTTCACTAAGAAAAAGTGAAATACATGTTACAAGAATTGTGGAAAAAATGTGTAATGTGTCTCTCTATTCTAATACTTTCTCCCTTAGTTTTAGATATATCTGTTTTGATGAATCAATGTAATGCCTCTTTCCCAATTCAATGATCTTGTAATACACTCCAAGTTCAAACCAAAAGAAAAAAAAATGTTGTTGCGTATTAAGTTCTAGCTTTCTCATATGTATCAACTCAATAAAGGTGAATTTACACCATGGAAAATAATTTCATCTTCCTCGAGCATGTGTATTACATGACCCATCTTGGCCTCTTTTGAGAATTCGAATCAACACAATGAAGAGAAATCATCAATCCTTGTTTCAAATCTTGTGAAGATGGATTCACTTTCATTTTGGGTCTACTATTTCATCGGACCATTGCCTTCGCACTCTCGTTCCTCTAAGCACAATAGTTTATGACTTGTTACCTCATTTCAATTTCTATGCAATCTTGCATGCCTACTCTAGTTTGAGTTTCATTGTACTTAACATCTTTCTCATTAAGATTTTATTTTATTGTCTGAAGTGTTATTTCTCCCCTTATATCTAAATCTTAATTAGTTTTGACATATTTCTTTCATAGAAATTTCTTGATACTTTAAAGAAGAAACTCCTCTTTATTATCTAACAATATTTTCTCCATATTAATTTATTATTAATATTTATTTTCTTTATTATATATTTTCATTTTACCATGTATTCCGTCATAATCCTCCTTAATCTTTTTTAATTCACGGATAAGCGCTACAATGAGAAAATGCACATAAGGAGAGGATCGCGGCCTTTTAATCCTTCATTAAGGATGGGCAGCCGTGATTAAATGGATTAGCATATTCTTCTTCGAGCACATCCATCTAACAGCGCCCAGATTTAGGGTGGGCTCACAGTAACCCAAAAGTCTATTGTTAATTAAATTAGGTTACCATTTTTTTGTTAATCAAACTTTGTTCCCACCGGGTGGGCAAGAGAAACCGATCCGTCATAGGGCGCGGGCATGTAACAGATTAATGAAACAACGTGGGGTGTGCTGTTCTCTGGAAGTCTTGTGGGAACGCCGTTGGAGCTCATGAGGATTTGGTAGACTGTTCTCTTCACTACGAGCAGTTTGTAGATAAATAATACAGGAATTGCAGAATAATCTGAGATCATAACATCCCATGAGAAATATATAACCGTGGTAAAATACCAGAGTTAAGACGTATGGTTGAATAATTTGGAAATGGATGAATTCAAATCAAGATGCTCTGAATGAAATTCTATGTAATATCGGCTCTTCTACTGTACGCTCTAATGGTTGAAGTCAAGTTGTTTAACTCATCCTTTGAATTTTAAGATCCGTACTGAACTCATGATTCTCTTTATTGTTTGTTGAAATCATATTGTGTTGAGCACATGCATTCTTGTCCATTTTGATATTCGTAGCTAATAACAATGTTTTCATCTCAAACATTTTTGGCTGATCATTGAATAATGTGTCTTTTTTCACTTGCCCAATATATGTACAATGGAGACAAAATTCATCTAATACATTCATACTTCGGCATAAATCTTTTTTAGATTGATCACATACATGGAGATTCGTGGATCACATACATTGAACGACCAAGATTTGTTGTGAATTAGCATCCTACCGAAAAGTCTAATGCTAAATCCACCTTTTTTTTGCTAGTCCGATTTGCTTGCCAAGCTGGGGTGGAGTGAAAGTTCGGCCACATTTTCCAATAGAAGGGCGGTGGGGAAGACGAGGGGAAGCTAATGAATCGCTTGGAAATTGGAATGAACACCACTTCAATCTTCATCCTGCAATGTAAACAATTTTAATAGGAATGCTCTTCCATCCCGCCTCTCTATTTCTACAACAATGAAGGACCATAAACTCTTGAATTAAGTTCAGTGCCATGGCTTTTGCAATTGGCGTAGCATACCCAAACTTGCAGGTATGCCTCACTTGAGTGCTAGGGTTTTTGGCACTATGGTATTTGATTGAAGAAGCAGTATCAGGATTAGGGTATCACGGCCCGAGGCTGTTCTATTCGATTGGAAGAAGTTGTTTCTCTTCATTCATTTTTATTCTATATTTTTTATATACTTTCTAATTTCAATATCAACAATGAACATATTAGGGTTTATTTGTTGTAAGTGCTCAGAGTAATAAATGTTATTTGTTTTGTTCATGGGAATTATGGAATAGGCTATAATTTTCAGTTGGCCGCACATGTACAAAGATCATGTTTAAAAATACCTGGTCACTTCAATCGCGAGGAGAACATACAAGATTTTGAGAAAATCCGAGAAGCTTTGAACTATCTATTTAAAACTGACTCACAAAGAAGCATTGAACTGTTTATTTAAATCCAAGGATAAATAACCTCACAATATTAATGCCATCAGTTTAAAACCCTAGCCATTTTCTCGTCCGAGGTAACTTGTGTGATGGTCCTGGTGAATATTGGACTGGGAATTTAAGCTATTGGAGTGCTTTGCGATATCAATTTCCATTTTCCTTGATATAGCGTCAAGGATCATCCCACTGCTTGCTTCACTTGATATGCGTCATTCATCATCCCACTGTTCATTCCACTTCATGAACTATCTCCATAAAAAAATATATACCAACACAAACGAAATATATCTCACTGATTGGAATATATATACCATATATATCTGGACACATTTTTAGAAATGACAATATATGTAAAATTTTAAGGTTACTGAGATATGAGAATATATGTCAAAGATTATTGGGTAAATATACTTACCCTTCCCACAAATTAAAATATATTCAATTGCAACTACACTTAAAATATTTCAATTCCAAGTGCACTTAAAATCCAATTTCAAGGTTTGAAAGCACTCACGGGAATTAATGATTTGTTTATTTAATAAGGATAATTTTCAAAATTACTTAGAATATTAAATTATAGAAAATCTATTAATGTACTGTATCAATAAAATTATTTTATACTTAAAAAATGTAATAATAAATCTATCTCCAAACCACCGTTTGATCTTGATATGGTTAACTGCAATCGCAACTAATATCATAAAATCATTTTATTTATTAAGCGTGTAAATGGATGGATAATATTAAATTCATTCTATTAAGTAGTTTTATTGAAATATGAGTCAACAAGCAAATATGTCCATGAACCATTATCAAAGAATTGATGTTACTAGAATTCATGAGTAATAGATCAAATCATTTTTCAATGATATTTTAATAGAATTCATATTACTATTTGAGGCAAGTCACCTTACGAAAATAAGGTTCTTGCTTAACAATATACATGACACAAACCATAACGCTCACACAAACAAGGTGTGGAACATGATGCGTGGATTGGTTTATATTACTTCTCTGAAAACGGTTACAATATAAGAATACCTCTAAGCAAATAACTAACTACAATTGGCCTCAGCCGTTACAACTTAGAAGTAACTATGGTGTATTCTCCCTATGTGGCGACCTCACCCTCTCCTAGTTCTCTACGGAACTCTGAGCTATGGCTCGATCTCAACAGTCTGCACTCTGCCAGTGTGACACTTCACAACTCTCTCAACTCTGCGTTCTGCTCTGCTCTGCTATCCTGCCCAACAGTCCCTAGACTGAAGGCCTTCTCCTCCTCTTCTACTCTGCGGGTGTTGTTTCCAAGATTATTATAATTCCGAGACATGCGTTCCCTCCATTCCCCAATCATGTCCAAATCCTGTGAATCTGCACTATCAGCTTCTATCCGTGCTGCACAGCCTCTGTCCATGACGTCCTCTGTCAGGTCCTTCACCAACTCGCATTAACTGTAATAACTTCGTGAGCAACCCCAAACGGCTACTGGTACGGTCCCTTGACTTTCTGTCCTTCCAACCTTCTACAATAGTTAATGACATCTCGACTATTCTGTCGGCTCACTCCTTCCCATTATACTTGGTTTCGTCTAACCCTCACGTGTCGTAGTTCGACCACTTGTCCACTACCCGACTTCCTACATTGCTTGTCTTGTGTCGCCCATTTCCTCTCCATTCTCAACCTCTCGTGATATTCGCTGATCTTTCAGTCGGCCACACCTCGAATGCTTCTGCTAGACTTGTTGACCTCGGCAAGTCAACGTGCTCTCCGCACGAGTGGTCATTGGCACTCCCCTCGGTCGATCAACTTCGACTGATCTGCCTAGGTCCCCATGCTCCTGCATCACTATTACTACATAGTAATTAGTCATAAGTATCCATGTATTAATGTATGTATATCAATATATTTTATTATCTATTATTATTATTGGAATGTATTTTTTTCTTTAATAAAGTTTTTTTTTAATTCTATTTTTATATAAAATATTTTATTTTTATTTTTATTTTATTGTATTTAAATAAACAAGATAACAATCTATTTTACAATCACTTAAACTAAATATAATTAGTTAATATTTTAAATAATGAAATATAATTTCTTTCCATAAAAATATATATTTACATATTTATCTCAATAACCTATTATTTTTTAAAGAAATATTGTAATTTTGGAGATTTAGTTTTTGTCTTTTAATTAAAACCTTGTTTATTGTTATTTTTTTAATTTTTAGTATATTTTTTTAAACATTGTATTAGGGTCATTAGATAGATTTTTTTAATTAAATAATTTAGTTGTCTTAATTATAATTTAAGAGAACGAATTATAATTTAAGAGAGAGAGTTGTTTTAATCTCATTGTTGTTTTTGGGTGATGATGGATTGTTTTATTTTTGTTGTCTTATGTACTAAATAATTGACATACTACGATATTCATTTTTATTATGGATTTAGTATGGGTTAAAATAAATTCAATTTTGTAATAGTTATATAATATTTTTAATTAAATAATAATGTGCTTATGGATATTGTAAAAATTTACGAAATCATTTTTATATTTTATCTCTGAGAAGGTTTGAACTTAGTATACAAGTAGTTGTGACAAGTGAAATTATCAAATTAGTTTGGATTTTTACTTACAAGGTGCTTTATTGCAAGAGTATATGCCAAGTTATTCTCATCATGTGAGGTTTTTAGTTATACATTAAAAAATAATATAATATTATAATAATTTCATTTTAATAATTTAATATAATAAATATTATAATATTATTTAAAAATTATTATTAATGTTATTTTTTTAATTTTATTATTAATTATAATAATATTATTATTAACAATAATAATACTATTAATAAAATTCTATTAACATTCTAAAATATAAACAATATTTAGAACTTTATTAATATTAACATCATACATATTAACATTAAAAAATATTAATATTAATTTAAATAATATTATTTGTATTAATAATATTATTATTAATATTAATAACAACATTTTTACACAATATAACAACATTAATAACTTTATTAATTTCATCATTAATATTAACACTATTAACATTATTAAAGCTTTTTAATATTAATAACATTGATAAGATTATTATTAACATTAATAATATTAATATTAACATTTAAAAACAATGATAGTAGTATTAATATTAATAATGTAATATTAACACTTTTTTGTAACATTATTTAAGAAGAACCACATTAATGAAGGTAATACACTACAAAGAGCAAAAGGGGTGGCTTTATTGCACACTGAACCTTTGGAAGAAAGTATTATTACATAGTGAAAAATATTTCTTCTAGTGATCACCCTCTAGTGGAGAGATATGTCTTCTATGGTCTTGCGCGTGGAAATGTTACTCTTATTGGGTTTTTGTGTCAAGTAAGTATATGGTTAACAATAATCTTGTTCAAACTATTTTTTCCTTCCTATACCAATAGTTAATTATGGCCAAATAAAGTCAACCATGGTAAATCAAGGCAACTATTGTCAAAATTCAGAGAAGGTCAATCAATAGTCAATAATGGAAGAAAAAGAAGTCAACCATGGTCAACCAAAGTTAACCATAGTCAAACAAAGTTAACCATAGTCGAGCATAGTGAAACATGGTCAACCAAAGTTAACTATAGTCAAACAAATTCAACGATAGTCGACCATACCCAACCATGGTTAACCAAAGTCAAGCATGGTCAATCATAATCAACCATATTCAACCAAAGCCAACCATAGTGGAATTATAATCAACCATATGATTTTAAAGTCAACACTTGTGTCACCCATGATCAAGTGAACAAGTCAACCATAGTTAACCATATGATATTAATATCCACCAAAGTCAACCAAAGTCAATCATTCCCAACCATCGCCAACCATAGTTAACCATGGTCATTCATAGCCAACCATCATCAACCATGATTAGCCACAGTCAACCCATAGCTAATTTTTCAATCAAAGTCATCCTTAATCAACGGTGGTCAACCATGGTCATCAAAAGTCAACCAAATTAAACCATAGTCAAACCACGTCAACCATAGTCTAGCATAGCAACAAAGTCAACCATATCCGACCATGCATAACCAAAGTCAACATGGTCAACCATAGTCAACCATATTCCACCATAATCAACCATGGTCAACTAAAAGTCAATAATGGCCAAACTATGTCTTCCATAGTCAACAATGGTTAATCAAAGTCAACCAAATTCAACCATGCTCAACCATGGCAAACCATAATCAACCATGGGCAACCATAGTCGACTATAGTGAATTAGTCACCTAGAGTTAACTACTATTAACCATAGTAAACCATATTCAATCAAAGACAACTATAGTCAACCATGGACAACCATAGTCGACCATGGCCATTTAAAGCTAACAATAGTCAACCATGATCAACGATGGCCAACCAATGTTAACCATAGTGAACCATTCTCAACCAAAGTCAACCATGGTAGACCATAGTTAACCAAAATCAACCATATGGTTTACCATGGTTGGTTAATAATAATAATAATAATAATAATAATAACCAACTATGGTCAACCATTCTCTACCATTGTCAACCATTGTCAACCATATTTAACCATTGAAAAATATGATTAAACATAGTTAAGCATGAATAATCGTGGTCAACCATTGTTAAGCAAGTACAACCATGCTCAACCATAGTCAACAACCCTGAAAAAACATAGTCGACAATAGTTATCCATGAACAACCATGGTTAACCATGAACAACCATAGTTAATCATGGACAACAATGATCAGGCATACTCAACATAACCCAACCATATAAATGTCAACATAAGTCAACATGATAAACATCAACCAAAGTGAAACAAATCCAACCACGGTTAAACAGAGTCAACTATAGTCAACCAGAGTCTACCATAGTCAACCATAACATACTAAAGTCAACCAAATTCAATTGTCAAACAAAGTCTACCAATAATTACTTATGGCCAAATAATGTTAACTTTGGTTGGCCATGGTCAACCATGCTCAACCATAGTCAACCCTCGTCAACCAAAGTCAACCATATGGTTGACCATCGTCGACTATGGTGTTCCATGGTTTCTTAGTAATAATAATAATAATAATTATTATTATTATTATTAACCGTGGTCGGCTATGATTGACCATGGTCAACAAACCAATTATGGAAAAACAAAGTCACCCTTAGCCAACCATGGGCAATCATAGTCAACCATAGTCAATTAGTCAATCAAATTCAACCATAGTTAAACAAAGTCAACAATTATCAATCGTGGTCAACCATAGCCATCAAAAGTCAATTATGGCCAACCATAGTCGAATATGGTCATGGTCAACCATAGTCTTCCATAATCAAACAAAGTCAACCATTGTTAGACAATGTAAACCTTATTTAACCATAGCCAACCATGGTCAACCACAATCAACGATGGTCAACCATAGTCAACCATATTGAACCATATTTTGCAATATCAACCATGGTCTACCAATAGTTAATTATGGCCAAACTAGGTCTACCATAGTCAATAATGGTTAGCTAAAATCAACCAAATTATGTTAACCATTATTGACTTTAATACCAGGCATACTCAACACAACCCAACCATATAAATGTCAACATAACTCAACATGATAAACATCATCCAAAGTCAAAAAAATCCAACAATAGTTAAATGGAGTCAACCATAGTCAACCATAACCAACTAAAGTCAACCAAATTCAATAGTCAAACAAAGTCGACCAATAGTTACTTATGGCCAAATAAAGTCAACCATGGTAAACCAAGTCAACTACAGTCAAAATTCAAAGAATGGTAATCAATATTCAATAATAGCAAAACAAAGACAGCCATAGTCAACCATAGTCAACCAAAGTAAACCATAGTCAAATAAAGTCAACCATAGTCGACAATAATCAACCATGGTAAACCAAAGTCAACCATCATCAACCAAAGCTAATAAAATTCAACCATAGTCGACCATACCCAACCATGGTTAACCAAAATCAAGTATGGTGAATCATAGCCACCATATTAAAAAAAAGTCAACCATAGTTAATCAACCATATGATTTTAAGGTCAACCCTTATGTCAACCAAAGTCAGCCATAGGAAAAAAATAGTGGAATTATAATTCACCATATGATTTTAAAGTCAACACTTGTGTCAACCATAATCAAGTGAATAATCAACCAAATTCAACCATGTCCAACCACCATCAATCATAGTCAACCATGGTTGTCCATAACCAACCATCATTAACCATGGTTAGCCACAATCAACAATAGCTAATTAGTCAATCACAGTCACCCATACTCAACTGTGGTTAACCATAGCCTACCAAATCCAACATGGTCAACCAAAGTGAACCATAATGGAATTATACTCAACCATATGATTTTAAAGTCAACTCTTATGTCAACCAAAGTCAACCATGGGAAAACAATAGTGGAATTATAGTTAACGATATGATTTTAAGGTCAACCCTTGTGTCACTCATAGTCAAGTGAACAAGTCACCCATAGTAAACCATATGATATTAATATAAACCAAAGCAATCCAAAGTCAACCATTCCCAATCACCATCAACCATAGTCAACCATGGTTAGTCAGAGATAACCATCATCAACTATGGTCAAGCACAATAAACCATAGTTAATTAGTCAATTAGAGTCACCCATAGTAAAATATGGTCAACCATAACCTACCAAAGCCAACCAAACTCAACCATAGTTAACCAAAATCAAGCATATCCAACCAAACTCAACCATAGTTAACCAAAATCAACCATATCCAACCAAAGTAAAGTTAAATAAGTTCAATGAATGGTTAGTTGTGGGAAAAAAAAGTTAACCATAGTCAACAATAAACAATTAGTCAAACATAGTCAACCATGGTCAATGTTAGTAAACCATCATTACCCAAAGTCAACCATATGGTTGACCACAGTTGAATATGATTGACCGTGGTTGACCATGGTTGGTTAATAATAATAATAATAACCAGCTATCGTCAACCATGGTCAACCAATGTGTGCACAATAGTTAACAATGGTCAACCAACCATCATCCAAATATATCCATGGTCAACCATAGTGAACAATGTAACATACCCTTTTTTGCTGGAAAACATTTTGTGTTAGAAAACATTATGATAACTTTTATTGTAAATTTTTATGTTGGACAGGTGTCCAAGGATGACTGTAATTTGCACAATATTTTATTATTTAATAAATAAAATAGGAGACAAACACCTAAGAGGACTGTTGAAAGAGTGGTTACTGATCCACTAGGTGGAATGGAATCTGGCGTAGAAGGCAATGGACAAGTGGCAGCATCATGATGCAACTAACTAGCTGTTGGTATGGGACAACTCCCTTGAAATGTGGTCATAATGCCCTGAAATATGGGACTGGAGCTTGAGACTCATTTATTCCAAACTAACCACTAAAGACCTATGAAGTCTATATAATAGCCATCAAATTATGAACTGAGGTTCATCACTTTTCCTGACGAGGAAATTTACCTTGGGGTTTTGTTGTGTTTGCACCTAAGAGATTTGATGAGGGGATATGCTAAGTTGTTGATCAAGTTGTGAGTCTACCAAACTCTATTGAGTTTAGGAGTTTGATGCTGAGTGCTGAAGGCATGTGCTTACAGGAGTTTGATGCTGAGTGCTGAAGGCATTTTTGAGTGCCTTGCTTCTACATAGATTCCATCTACTTAGTGGCTCAGTAAGCACGCTCGGGGGTTCACAAGAAGCCAACAGTTTGCTGCTTCTTCTGGAATAGGTTGGGAGGAACAGGCCTCCTTGGGTGTTTGTTGGCCCTATCTTCATTTACAGGTTTAGTTATATTTTCTAATTTCATGCAGTTAAAATTTCTATCTGTTATCGTTAATTTACTGTTTCCAAAGATATGACTAAACACATACATTTATTTTTATTTTTATTTCTTAGTTAAATAGGATTCTGAATAGTATTGATTTTTATGATGAATTGAATAAAATGTTCTCTGCATTTTTCCCCATGCTAATGGATCGGCATCGTACTCTAGTACAGAGAATAATTAAGTGTAAGTAGATATGTTAGGCAGATTGCGAGATGAATGAATAGATTAATTATGTATATTTCTTCAGTTTTCCTACTATTAATATTCAGTATCAATTATCGTAACCCCATGTCTTTCTCTTTCCATATTCATTAAAATTTTCTAGGTTTACTGTATTCTCTACAGTAGATTATTTTGAATCTATAGTTGTAAATAATTACTTTTCAAGTACATTGTACAGTAATATTTTGCCAAGTTAAAAGCTAAGTTAGGGTTTATGTTTTCATGTTTTCTTCTTAAAAGCTTATTTTAGTTTGAAATTCTATCTCTGCACTTTATCTTCATTTACAGTATACAAAATAAACTTACATAATAGAGTATGTTTATGTTTTCATGTTTAAAGTTAGGGTTTATGTTTTCATGTTTTCTTCTTAAAAGCTTATTTTAGTTTGAAATTCTATCTCTGCACTTTATCTTCATTTACAGTATACAAAATAAACTTACATAATAGAGTCTGTTTATAGTTTCCCAAAAACTCACAGGACTCAATAGAAAAACCCTAAAACCTAAACATTCCCATTTCATAACTTTCGTTTAACAGAGGTGTCATATAATTTTATCTAAATAGTTATTAACAGAATGTCAAACCACATGATTTATTTCCATAAAACAAAACATACAACTGTATTCATTTCTACAGATCGATCTAGTCAAATATATCACTATCATCTTAAAGTTCATGTTATTACATTAACAGTAGAACAACTCTAAATTGCAGAAGCAAAAACAAGTTTGGATTGCCGAGATCTTAACAACGAGTAGACTCATAACCATACATTTTAAACAGAGTCAAACCCTAACCCTTGAAAATCTTATAGAATGAAAATGCAACATCATTTTAAAATCGACGAACTACACACAAGCAGGAATCGTAACATAGATTACAATCATCTACCATTGTTCATTGAAACACATGATTTTTACTTTATCCAAAGTCTGTGAATGAGAACACATTCCCACGACTGTTACATTTTACAGTTCATTATTCCACAATGGAAACGATAGCAAAGAAGTAACAAAGGAAAGGAGCTCACATCGACAGTAGTTACATTGTCCATTGGACACAAAAGAAATCTAAAAACCTATTATTCTAACCAAGCAAGCTGAAAGGCATCCACACTACAGACATCTAGCACAACACAGTACTGGAATTCTCATCCAAATAAACCACAAGCTCGATCAAACATCAACGATGGCCATTCTGCCAGGAGAACCTATGAAGGGTTATGCCACCGGGGCTTACCGGTTAAACGAGCCATCAACTGCCATCAAGATTCAAATCTATAACTCCATGACGAAGGCAACACCTGCCACACAAACTACCACTAGGTTATAACATAATTCCGAAACATTACTATGCAAAAGTTCAAACTGTAATTATATCAATAAGTTTCATAAAAACTGAACTTACTTCGTAAGAGCAAGAAGATAGAATTCCTATTGCTCTCCAGTTTCCAAATCATCCAACCAACTCAACAAGGACACCATACAGCTACGAAAATCTCAGGCTCCAATTATAATTCCAACAAAAAACCCTATCCTGTTACACAACGAAAGCCACAGGGCTTCAAAACATATTCTCCATTCGAGCCTTAAAAACTTATACAACCAAGATTCCACCGTTAATTTCTGTAGATGGAAGTTGCAGAGCCACCAAAGGCTCAACGAGAGGTCAAACCCTACTATTCAGCGGCATGTCGGCCTCTCCCCCAAATCCAGGGCTCCAAATGAATACGAAAGGAAAAACAAACAATGGAATGGCAAGTGCATTAGGGTTTAGATTCTCAACAATAGAGACAAACCAGATCAACGGGTGAGATCAGGCCAGCCAAGCAATGCCACTACCAAGACAATATTATGATCAATCTTCCTCATAAATGGCTCAATTAATATCTAGCCCTGTTGGATGCCATATCACCAAGTGTAGCTTACAACTCGGCAGGCTTCCCACGTTTCTTACTAAGTTCATCACGTGGAGCCAATTACAGGTAATAGCCAACGAGACAATCCACTAACAAGTCACAAGGTTCATAATTGCTCAAATCCTACGTATCACCCTTGCCAGACTACACCTGCGATGGCATTAACTCTTGTCAGCATCGTATTAATTAGCAACAGCATGATCCTTATATCATATCCATGTTTTATATTTCCAAACCATGTTTGCAAATTCGCATAGTATCCATGTTTGATATATTTCTAATGTTAAGTTTTATATCACGTAGTATGCACGTAATAGAATTCCAATGCTAAGTTTTATTTCGCATATGGTTTATGCATTATAACCCTAACATTTATTCCATAGGGTATTGTGACAAATTGTTATATGTCACAATTACATAACAAATCAACATTTGTCCACACATTCATATAGTAGATTAGGATTTCAAAAGCATATAGTAATTTAGGATGCATGTGATAATAGGTCATATAATTTCAAAGGCCAACTTTTATTCATGCACCATAGCATTATAATGCTAACATTATTATACAATAGCGTATCGATTTAAATAAGGTAGGATTCCAATCCTAAGAAACCCCACTAGATACTTAGTAACATTATTCATTAAGGTCACTTATTGTTCAACCTTGTCGTAACAATAGATATCATCATATGCTTGTCGTTATCAAGATTTAAAGACCTTTCACTAAAGTCACATAATGTTCAATCTTGTCGCATTATTGAGACTCTTAGAACTCTCATAATATTTATATAAATTGTAATTCTAATGATTTCTATCAATGATTACAATAGAAGTATAGTGTAAAAATATCTCTAGCTACACTCTCACATGTTAGGATAAAAATAGTACAAGTTCACAAAAGATAAACTGAAACTTCATACCATCAATACCTTCATGCATGGCAGTACACACATCTATCTTAAAAACAGAGACGCCTAGCTGAATCGTATAACATCTGCTTGAAGTACTTGAATTATTTTATTATCTTACCTGTAGATCTGCGAAAGAAAAAAATCCAATGCTTTAATTATCAAAGCTAAGTAAACCCAAGGGCACCCTGTAGGAACCCCTTCAGAAATATGCAAACAAGTCATCAGTATTATTACTAAAACCATGACACATGAGAACATAAACATTGTTTTATTGCATTTGATTTATAATTTGCTGTCTTTTTATGTTCAGAAATAACAATCGTAATTATGTGAAGCTGCCATTAGTTAATTAGTTAAATATCTTCCATTCCGCAGTTAGCATTTTCTTTGTGATTTTGCTATATCAAAATTTTAAATTTTTAGCGATTTTTAAGATGTTACTTGAACAATACTCAACCATGGTCAACCAAACTCAACCATAATCAACCATGGTCAACCATAGTCAACCAAATTCAACCACGATCAACGATAGTTAATCATCCTTAACCAAAGTCAACCATATAGTTGACCATGGTTGACTATGGTTGAGCATGGTTGGTTAATAATAATAATAATAATAATAACCAACTAGGATTGTGAATAATAATATTATTATTATTATAAACCATGGTTGTCTATTTAGTATGGTTGACCATGGTCGACAATAGCCAACCATGGTCAACTAAAGTTAACCATGGTCGACCATAGTCAACCATAGTCAACCCTCGTCAACCAAAGTCAACCATATGGTTGACCATTGTCGACTATGGTTTCCCATGGTTTCTTAGTAATAACCTTAATTATTTTTATTATTAACTGTGGTCGGCTATGATTGACCATGGTCAACGAGTCAATTATGGCAAAACAAAGTCACCCTTAGCCAACCATGGTCAATCATAGTCAACCATAGTCAATTAGTCAATCAAATTCAACCATAGTTAAACAAAGTCAATAGTTGTCAATAGTTGTCAATCATGATCAACCATAGCCATCAAAATTCAATTATGGCCAACCAAAGTCGAACATGGTCAAGCATGGTTAACCATAGTCTTCCATAATCAAACAAAGTCAACCATTGTTAGACAATATAAACCTTAGTTAACCATAGCCAACCATGGTCAACCACAGCTAACGATGGTCAACCATAGTCAACCATATTGAACCATATTTTTCAATAGTCAACCATGGTCTACCGATAGTTAATTATGGCCAACTAGGTCTACCATCGTCAACAATGTTTAACTAAAGTCAACCAAATTATGTTAACCATTGTTGACTTTAATATAAAAATGGCTACTTATTATTAATATTTTAACCATTATTATTATTATTATTATTATTGGCCAATTTATTACTACTTTAAAATGGTCAAATTATTAGTATTAAATTAATTAATTAAATAATAATAAGAAAATTTGGCCATTTGACCAAATTGGATTAAAATATTAATAATAATATTAATAAATTAATGTTAATAAATTTGGCCATTTGGTTAACTAAAGTGAACCAAATTCTTTCTTAATGGCCAATAATAGTTAAAATATTAATAAAAATGACCAATATTAAAATTTTCTTTCTTAATTTATTAATATTTGGCCAAATGACCATTTTAATATTAATCTTAATATTTGGCCACATTTTAATATTGATATTAATATTAAAATGGTCAAAATATTAATAAATTTATATTAATATTAAAATGGCCATTTAGCCAAATTAATATTAAAATGGTCAATATTAATATTAATATTAATTTGGTCATTTGGCCATTTAAATATTAAATTTGGCCAAATACCCATTTTGATATTAATATTAATATTGGCCAATATTAATATTAATATTAAAATGGCCAATATTAATTTGACCAAATTAATATTAAAATATTAAAGTAATTAATTTATGTAATTTATTGGCCAAAATTTATATAGTTTATTTAATGGTCATTTAATTTATTTAATATTAAAATGGCCAAATTATTATTATTTTCTTTCTTATTATTAATAAGAAAATTATTAATATTATCATTTTAACCATTGTTGACTTTAACAGATTTTAATATTTTCACCGAATTTTTTCTTAATTTTAACCAAAATAATTAAATTAAATAAAGTATATTTGGTCATTTTTATTAATATTTTAATTTAGGTAGTTGTCTACTAGCAACAACCACATTTTTTCTTCTCCATTGGTTGTAGCTTGGGTGGTTGGAAGGAAAGATTGTTGCCCTCCCCACCGAGGTGATTTTTCTAATGAAAAAAAAAACAAACACATTTTTAAATGTAGTTGATATTTGCCGATGGGCAAATATCAACCACTTTTAAATGCCAACCAAACTTTATCAACCACTTTTAAATGTCAACCAAACTTCCTCACATATGGTGAATGGTAGGTGGAGCAAACCGTCAACAGGTAATCCAAGCCAGAAGATGTCTCAATGGAATTGAACCCACCAAGGGACCACCATATCCTTGACAAATGGTCAACCACATTTAAAAATGTGGTTATTGATAATTTATTAATTTATTAATACTGGTAAGGCAAGGAAAAGGCAAATAGAACAGGTCAAATTGATTTAATCCTGGTAGTCAAACTCGAGTGTCGCAAGGCAGAATTCTGAGACAGGGCTTTGGCAGAACTTGTTTAGATGTGTTAGACGCACATTTTGGCAGGAGCCTTATCTTGCCTAGGGTTTAGTATTCTGGATTATTGAAGAATGGTACATGCTTTTGACAATTACATATTCTTCTAACATAGGGCACCACAATTTCTCCATTTCCTTTTATTTCTCGCCCTATGTTTTCTTTTTTGGTTGATCCCTAAAGGCCATTTTATTTACAAAGGATAGGGTCGTGTCTTCACAGTGCCAGTTTGTTTAGGGTTTGTAGAATGCGGTAGTTCCAGGGCCCAAACCTGGGTCTATTTCAACTAATTTGATTGAATCATGCAATCATAATTTATTTGCAAAATAACAATTTCATCTAATTATACCTTTAAAGAACTTCTTATGCCACATCCCCTTTAGCTTTTCGCCTTTCATAAGTTATTTGAATTGCTTTTATCATATATACATGTATAAATTCATGGCTTTAAACATGCATCTTTAAAAAAATATGTCAATTGACGGGATTTAGAATGACCATATAGTATGGTAAGCTTTCAAAGCCTCTATCAAAGTTGAGCATAGACCTTGTCTCTATATTTTTCTTTTTTTAATTATGGTCCTCAAGTAATTATTGAGTAGCATTTTGAAGCCAGCTTTTTGGGTATCAATGCATTTTTATATACATTTTCTTCGTAAAGTATGAAAACATCCACAATACTTAGGATTATAGGTTTAGATTCTTCCAAATAATTCAAGATTTCCATATAAAATTTGGTTACGTCGTTTTGTTATATGAAAAAAAAAATTAACTATGAACTAGACTTCTAGTCCTACTGTGCATTGTGCTGAATCTTCAAAATTCATTATCAATTAAAATTAGCTTTAAATAATAATTTAACACAACTAGATATCTATATAAATTTAAATTATTACATTGTATTGTTTACTAATTGTATGTTTTGGCAGGTTTCTAATGTTTCTGATGGCAGATCAGCTCACAATTGGGAAGGAGACACAAGTGGGCCGTCCAACGGAAATGACAGACAACCGGGTGCTGAATGTGGGACGTCCCCACAGAAATGACAGGAAACCCTGAGGAAGGGACACATCCTTGAGGCAGGACACGCACCCGTCAGTGCCAGCCACAAGGTGGACATGTGCCCGCGAGGCCCTCCACGCGTCCCAGGCTTAGCACAAAGTAATTCATTCAGGGGTGACGGGCTCCCAGGCTAGAATAATTTCTCGGACATGGCATATGGTTGTTTTCTTTCTCCTTCATGCGTTCAGTCTTGTCTCTGTACCCTAGATCGATTCTGAGTTAATGCCATTACTCCAATGGAACCCTATGAGTGGGAAGGTACACCAGTGCTCATGGTTAGCATTTGCATCAAGAGGAAGCGAGCTCATGGTTTGCAGTGTAACAAGAAATGAAGCAGAAGTTTGGAAGGCGCTTGGCTCATAGTTGGTGGAAGTTTATCCTTCGGTTTGATTGCCTGCAACTGCAACGATGCCGCCCCGAAAAGAGAGCTTACATACGACGCAAATCTAAACTGACAGGCCCCTCTCTTGGTACATCGATACGATTCATGCGAGGTGTTGTGGGAAAATATTCCGATTTAAAATGAAATATCGCAGAAGGTTCAAGTGGAAATGCAAGATGTGGAGAAGGATGCCCAAGTCTCTAGAGGTTGTCTCTCAGACACAAAAATCAGAAGCGAATTTGAAGCTATGGTGGTTCGAGACCCAGGGAACACTAGAGGATGAACCACCCTATATTAGAGGACCCTGGACTACCACTGGATACAGAAATTAGTTCTCAGAAAGACTATGGTAGAGAGAGGAGAAGCGCATGCAAAGATTCTTCCGCAACTAGATGAAAATGGTTCTTCTCCTCAAGCAGATTCTCCAGAACCAGAAGCAAATATCCTACCATCTCGATATTGAGCTCACCAGGGCATCCCAGTTCTCAAGCTGACCCCGACTAGTTTGAACATGTAGTCTGGTTTTAGATAGACTCCGTCTTCTTTGGGTTATCGTTAGCATTACAGGCTCTGTTTGCTGTTTAGTTTTTTGGATTCTTGATAGACTGATAGCAACTCTTAAAAACTCTTAGTACTGTCTTGTTTCCTTTCAAAGAAGACCTCGTAATTTTGGATTTGGGTATGTTTTCCTCAGTCATGGGAGGGCCCAGTAAACTTCTTAAATTTGGTTCTGGGTTTGTTTTCTCAGTCATGGGAGAGCCCTAAAACTCTGTATATTTTGATCTGTATATTTTGATAAAAGCAATATAAGGATCTACCCTAACTTACAAAAAAACAAATATGGCTTATATATGCGTATATCAACCATAGGGAACACATTTAAATGTTAAGGCTTGCAGAGAAGATTGTTAAGTTCTAATTATTATTTATTATAATAATTTTACTAATTCGCCGATAGGCGCTACAATGAGAATTGTAGTGGGAGGCTACCGCAATCTTTTAATTAGTAATTAAGGATGAAAGGATAGGATGTAGTGGCTAGGCATATTTTTCATCGAGCACATATACCCAACGACAGAGATTTGAGATTGGAATAAAGGGTACCCAAAGGTTCTATCGGATTAGCAGTAATCGGTTGTTTCTTTTGTTTAATCTATGTCTTTTTCCACGCAGGCCTTCCACGCCGAAGTCCGTTGGTTAAATGAATCGTTGAATCATTTCTTTTTCCCATTCATTTATGAATTGTTTCTCCCTCCATTACAGCTTCTCAATGGACTGCTTTCCCTGCTCATGCAATTCTCAATACTTCTCGATCTGCTTAATATAAAAAATAGCTTTAGTGTTAACCGGAGATGCTCCAGGATTAATTCTTGTCGATACAAGATAATCAATTCTCTGTTTGGTTTCTACAAGATGATCAAAGCGTTTCCCAAAACCAACTACGGGTGTTCCAGAATCTCAGATGATGGTTTAGATATGAATGATTCATCTTCATGTGTCGTTTGTTTGCGTTGTATTGGGGAGGAGGATGGAGTCCGCATTCTTCCAAATTGCAGACGTTATTGATCGCTGGCTTCTCCTATGTCCTACAAGCTCTTCATGCCCTTTGTTCCGAGCCACCATAATCAGCAATGGCCTCACCTCACAACAAGCACAATAGAACAAATCATCGCATTACAAGTTCAAGTCGATGAGAGACGCAAGTCCTGAATAATGGAGGCAATTTCTCATCTGTTTTCAGTGCGTGTTTTACCTTGGCACACCTGGGTGTGTACTGAGAGGGTGTTTATATTATCCACACCCACAAGCTGGATCAGTTTCCTGCAGGCAATGGCATTGAGAATCATAGGTGACACGACCTCCTCCTTCGACTGCAGTATTTTGCACACACGACATGTTTTTGCTTAATTTATTTCAATGTTGTAGGTACCCTGCCTATAATGTTCTCTATTTGCTTTCAAACAATTTATAGGTAATACATCTGTTTTAAACAATGTACTCGTAAAGCTAATAGATCTGTTTATATAGCGGTGAATGCAACTTCGATTTTCTTTCCTTATGAATATGTTTGTTTGGTTGTCTTGTGTTTTCATGGAATAATTTATGCAAAGATAGCGTTTGCAGTCTCCATTATATAGCTTCTGAAAAACTGAAAGGAAGTTACTCCAAGGAAGCGGATATATGGAGTTCATGTGTGGTGCTATATTTTTTTTATGCGGTCCTCTTTTGGATAGAATTTTTATGCAAGGAAAATATCATCAATTATAGCTTTGTAAGCAAATTTTATTGATCGGTTTAGGTGTTGTTGAGATGCTAATACTTGTTTTCTTAAACAGATCGCCCTTGGATTATGAGCATGAAGAACAGAAAGATAATTGGGCATCAATCAGTTCAAGTTTGAACATGTGAGTAGTAAAAATAACTAAATAAGGCTTTTTATATTTGGTGTGGAAATTTCTAACGCTCTGTCATGAAATATTTAATTTATTTGGTGAGGAAATATATTGGACAAATAAAAATGCTCCATCATGAAAGAATAGCTTCAATGCTCATATTTTAGACACCCATATTTCAATAATGTTTAATTAATTCTTGTTATTAAT
Source organism: Larix kaempferi (assembly GCA_027924585.1). Taxonomy (NCBI): domain Eukaryota; kingdom Viridiplantae; phylum Streptophyta; class Pinopsida; order Pinales; family Pinaceae; genus Larix; species Larix kaempferi. The sequence goes on from BSBM01000249.1 coordinate 15,290,733, forward strand.
ATTAATATTAATTCTTTCTCTACTATATTTTATAGCTAATTATAAAAAGGCATTTTGAATAGACTGCTTACCTTCTTTATTTCCCTCCCTAGTGTGTTTCAAAATTTCAAAGACATTCCATTCCCTGCTGCATTTTCCATTTCCACCATTCATTCTCTGAGAAGATACGCCCCACCTTCTTAATTGTGTTCACAGGAACATAAATGCAATTGCATGCTCAGGATCAAAAATGAATTGCGTGCCCAAGAAGAGATCAGTGGTGCTGAGGGGGCCAACAATCAAATTGAGTTCCCAACAAACGGATTGAGTGCCCATGTGCCAGATTTGGTTATAGATGACATTTAACATTTTCATATTTTAGAATGGGGTATGATAGTTTCTAGATTTGAAACCATTTATCATTTTATATCTAAAATCATTAATACCAATTAGTTAAATGGTTTTAGATTTGAAATCACTAACTTTGTTCTTCATCTCCCATGTCATACAGCTTGTCGAATTGCAAAATCCCAATAATCAGATTGATCTTGGGGTTGTGAGTGCAATTTCCAGTGCAGAGGGGGGTTTTTCCTCTCCCATCAATCCCCGCAATAATCATATTGATCTTGGATTGTGAGTGCAATTACCAGTGCAAAGTGAAGGTTGGAGGCAGAAATAAACAAAAGATAATGCAGAATGAGCTACGGCTCTTCAATCTTTATTCATAAACGGAAAATCAACAAATGTAATACAAACCAAAATGTAATGTGTATTTAAACACTTATAGAAACCCTAAAGTAAAATCATTTATTAACTAAACTTGAAAATAGGAACTAAAGTAAAACCTAAGTTAACTGAAGTAATTACTATTTCTAACACTCCCTCTTAATTACTATTGCTGACTACTGCAGCTTTTACAATGCCTAAATTATTTCTATGGGTTTCAAAAATATCTTTTGTCAATGGCTTTGTGAATATGTCAGCTAATTGGTCAATCGATTTACAATGCTCAACATGAACTTCACCATTGTTCACAAGTTCTCTTATGAAGTGATATCTGGTATCAATGTGCTTGCTTTTCTAGTGAAAAGCATGGTTCTTGGATAGAGCGATTGTTGAATTGTTGTCACAATAGATTGTTGTTGGTCCTTCTTGTTTCTATTGAAGACCTTCTAACATTCTGCGTAACCAAACTGCTTGACATGTTACGGATGTTGCTGCTACATACTATGCTTCTGCTGATGAAAGTGTCACAATGGGATGCCCATGAAATCACACCTGATCCAAGATGAAAAACATGACCGGAAGTGCTCTTCCTGTCATCCAAGATTCCTGCAAAATCAATGTCAATGAAACCTATCGAAACATCATACTCAGTGCTTAAGTATAAAATTCTATAGCTTGAAGTCCCTGCAACATATCGTAAGATCCTTTTTCCAACTTGCCAATGTGAGTCTTTGGGAGACTCCATGAACCTCAAAATCAAGCTTATAGAAAACATAATATCTGGTCTTGTAGCTGTTAGATACATGAGACTTCCTACAAGTCTATTAAATAGTGTTGGATCTACATTGGGACTGTCATCTTCTTTGCTTAACTTTGTACCTATTGCCACTGGTGTAGGTGTCGTTTCACAATTATGCATTCTAAATCGCTTAAGAACTTCGTTAGCATATTTATTTTGAGAGATAAATATACCTTTTTCTTATTGTTCTACCTCTAAGCCAAGAAAGAACTTCATCAATCCAAGGTTTTTCATCTCGAACTCTTTCTTCATAGCTTCCTTGAACTCATCTACTGACAGGTCACCTGTAAAAATCATATCATCAACATATAAACAAACTATCAAAATCTATCCTTGTTGATTTACCTTTGTGTAAAGTGTTGATTCAATGCTGCTTCTGCTAAAACCATTTTTTATCAGATAAGAATCAATTCTGGTGTACCAAGCTCTTGGAGCTTGCTTGAGCTCATATAGAGCTTTCTTCAACTTGTAAACTTTCTCTTCATGTTCTTTTATTTCATACCCATGTCGCTGCTCCACACAAATTTCTTCTTCAAGAATGCCAACTTGACATCCATCTGATACACTTTTCATTTTTTATGGGCTGCAATTGCTAGAACTGCTCTTATAGTGTCCAATCTTGCCACTGGTGTAAAAGTTTCTCCAAAATCAATTCCTGGTTGTTGCGAGAAATATTTTGCTACTAACCTTGCCTTGTACCTATCAATATCACCTTTTTCATTGAGTTTGGTCTTATAGACCCACTTCACACCAATGGGTTTCTTATTCTTTGACAGGTCAACTAGATCCCATGTATCATTTCTCTTAATGGAATCTATCTCTTCGTCCATGGCTTTTACCCAATTCTCTTGTTTTACCACCTCTTCATAAAACACAGGTTCACTAGCAATAAAAACATAATTGGTATTTGCATCCAATTCGTCATAAATATCTTTCAATCTTCTAGTCTTTCTATTATTGTGATCAGATTCATTACTTGACTATGGACTTGATGCTTCACCTCGAATTGAGTTTCTAGGTGTTCTTTCTGGAGTATTTGCTACTGGACCATGTTGTCCAATCAACTCCTCTTCTTCTCCATCTTCTGGTTGGGGTATTGCAGCTCCCACACCCTTGTCTATGGTTCCATTCCATGACTCTTCCTCCTTGAACAAAACATCTCTGCTGAGGATAACCTTTTTGGTAATAGGGTTATACAACTTGTAGGATTTAGTTTCTTCACCGTATCCAAGAAATATACATTTCTCACTCATGTCATCTATATTTTTTCTTAGCTGTTTAGGAACATGAGCATAAGCAACACAACCAAATATTTTGAAATGAGAAAACATTACAACTCATGCCTATCCATGCTCCCTCTGGTACTCTGTTCTTCACAATTTTGGTGGGAGATCTGTTCATCACATGAACAGCACAAGCCACAGCGTCTCCCCAAAATTCACAAGACAAATTTCTTCTTTTCAGCATGCTCCTTGCCATATTCATGATGGTTCTATTCTTGCGTTGTGCAATACAGTTCTGTTGAGGTGTATATCTTGTAGTGAATTTCCTTTTGATTCCATGATGTTTGCAGTAATCATGAAATTCCTTTGAGTCATACTCTCCCCCTCCATCTTATCTCAATAGTTTGAGTTGATAACCACTCTGTTTTTTAACCAGAGCCCTAAATTCCTTGAACTTGCCAAAAGTTTCAGACTTCTGATGAAAGAAATACACCCATGTTTTTCTACTGAAATCATCAATAAATGTAAGAAAATAATACCTTCCACCAATTGATTGTTTCTGCGTTGGACCACACAGATCTATATGAATAAGTTCTAGAGGTGAACGTGCCCTTCGAGACATACCTTTAGGAAAACTATCCCTGTGTTGCTTTGCAATGATGCAACACTCACAATTGCTTTCTGGCTCCTTCATAGGGGTTAATCCTTTAACCATCTCTTTCTGCTGCAAAAACTTGAGTCCACCAAAGTGAAGATGTCCATATCTAAAATGCCATAACCAATAAACATGCATGCAAGTGGCTTTTTGAGAAAAAGAGGTTATATTGCTGCTGCAATTCATGACTAGTGGATACATCCTGTTCCTAGTCACTTGTATTTTGATGATCAACTATCTATTTGGGGGTTTGTCATAAATTTCACAGTTTGATGCATCAAACTCAAGTTTGTAATTCTTTTCAGTAAGTTGTCCAATGTTAACCAGATTATGGTTCAATACTAGATCATAATATACATCTGTGATTGTCTTTTGTTGGCCTTGTTTGGTCAAAATGTTGACCACTCCTTTTCCAAGAACTGGAACTACCTCATCCGTGCCGACTTTTCCCTCTATCTTCACTCATCCATCTAGGTTTGCAATTAGACCTTTACCACCTATCATATAGTTACTGCATCCACTAACTAAAATCCAAAGTCCCTTTGGGCTTTCGTGTGCAGCATGACATGTAAGAAATAGCATATCTTCTTTATCCTCAGAGGTATTAGTCACATTAGGATTATTATTTGCTTGATCAGACTTTTTCTTTCTACATTCATGAGCATAATGCCCAAATTTATTGCAATAATAACACTTAATATTAGATTTATCTGACATTTTTTTGTTGTAGTTCTTGCCTTCATGGTTATGATGGTGATCTTGATCTTCATTTCCATTACTTCAGCCACTTCTGCCTCTTCCTCTTGATCCTCCTCTGCCTCTGCCTCTTCCTCTACCTTTTGAGAATGAGACATGTGCTTTGAAAGCATTCTCCAGAGAGGACTCTTCATTCCTGTTGATTCTGGATTCGTATGAAAGTAGAGATCCAGTCAACTCGTTTATAGAGAGAGTACTCAGATCCTTTGCTTCTTCAATTGCTGCAACTTTCGGATTAAATTTGTGGGGTACGGATCTTAGAACTCTTTCAACCACCCGTTGATATTCGATCTTTTCACCATAGGTATTCATTTGATTAACAATCCCCATGACTTGGGTCATGAAAGAATCTACTGAGTCTGATTCTTTCATCTTCAGATCTTCAAAATCTCTTCTTAAGTTTTGTAGTGTAGCTGTTTGTACCTTACTAGCACCCTGATAACTGGTCGCCAAGGTATCCCATGCTGCTTTGGCATGTACTAAAGCTCATATATTTGGAAATACGCTATTATCCAAAGCATTCATTATGAGATGCAGTGCCCTTGCATCCTTCTTCCTGTGCGCTCGCAGGACATCCTTTTCGACGTTTGAAATGGCCTGAAAAGCTGCTTCATCAGCTGGTTCAGAATAGCCATTCACAACATATTCCCACACATCTTCTGACCTGAGATAAACTGCCATCCTCGTGGCCTAGACATCACAGTCATTTTTCCCTATAAAAGGAGAAATCTGAGATTGATTGTTGCTGCTAGAAGCCATAAACGCTGCGGAATCTTTCACTGGCATTTTTTTAAAAACAATCTCCTTCCTTTTTTTTAAATACTCCTCTTCTCTTCCTTAAAAAAAATCTCTTCTACTCTTGTAAAAGACTTTTGTAAAAAAAAATCTTACTTAAAGAATCTCGTAAAAGAAAATAACTTCGTGAAAGTAAAAAACAATCTCATGGAATAATGAAAAAAATAATTTTCTTGCCCTAATTTTCACGGGTATTCACTAATTATCGCGCCTTGGCCTATGGGGATGCCGTGATAATTCCCAAAAAAAATTCACTTTTCTCCCTAAATTTTCGGGCCTTGATGCAAGGGAGGGGCACGATAATTTTTGCAATTTTTTTATTTTGTTTTTGCAAAATTCTTCAAAGCTACGGCTTTGGCTTCTCCTAAGCTCTATACCAATCTGTTGGAGGCAGAAATAAACAAAAGATAATGCAAAATGAGCTACGGCTCTTCAATCTTTATTCATAAATGGAAAATCAACTGATGTAATACAAACCAAAATGTAATGTGTATTTAAACACTTATAGAAACCCTAAAAACTCTAACCTAGATTTTGCATGCATGCAAAGCATGCCGTTGCATTTATTAAATGAACTTGAAAATAGGAACTAAAGTAAAAGCTAAATTAACTCAAGTAATTACTATTTCTAACACAAAAAGATAAGCTACAGAAATTAGATATAATAGGTTGATTCATGAAATATATGTAATAGTTTCAATTATTTGAGGCTTATTCATCTTTCCTCTCTTTACCTATTTCTACGATCAAGCTTTCGCTCCGGGATTTCCTTAAAATATAAGTTTATGATGGATAGATTTAAACAATAAGTATATAATAGAATGGTTTCCCAATTTTTTTTATAGACAAACCCTAATCTTGGATCATCATTTTGATGGTAGACGACTACCACCTAAGTTGCTTGGACGGTATCTTTTAGTATTAAACTGACATGGTTTACGTGCCAATGATAAATAATATGATAAATAATTATTATTTTATTAAGTTTTATGTTGATAGGATTAGGATATATATATATATATATATCTAATATGTTTTTTTACTTCTAATTTATATTTTATATTTTGCTAGCGGTTAGAATTTACTTTGAATATAAAATACATTAAACTTAATTATATTTATTATCATAACTTATTTTAAATGTAAAATACATTAGATTATTATCGCATTAGATTTCATGTTTATAAGCAATATCTTGAATTCACCGTAATTGTCTCACAGATTGCCAATCAAAATAAAATGCTTAAAACAATGGATGCTTCAACGGAGTTGAATTGTTTAAAAACTCATTTAAATAACTGTAGCTTGTTCATCTCTTCCATCTGCGCATATAGTATATGCTTAATCACTCCTATATTTTTTTATTAAAGGCTACTATGACCTGAGACTACATTGATCGAATATAAAAGACTAAGATGACCTGGAATATTATAACCTAATTATATGTTAATAAATATTCAAAACTTTTCCTGCATTGTTTTATATGACTCTCAGCCTTACAATATGTAACGCATTGCATAACCATAAATAACCAAGAGATTATCATCAACTTTTTCATGTCAATTGAAAGTCATAAATAACAAAAAGACATTTAGGATCGCTATCTCTTCTAAAATTTTAAAAGTTAATAAAATCTTTTTTTTTTTATTTGAACTGTATCGGTTATATATAATAAGATAAAACAAACTATCATAAATGCAAAGCATTCATACCTGTATTGTATTTTAAAATTTTGGGATTTTTTATTTTGTTTTCAACTAAATAAATTTAAGTTAATAAATTTTTTGTTTTGATTTCAAGTGTATCAATTACTTTATGTTTTTGTTTTCAACTAAATTAACTTTTTAAAGTTAATAAATTTCACATTGTCTTAAAATATTAAATATAATTATATTTTGAAATTATTTTTAAGTTATTTTGTAATTATAAACTAATACAATGCAAAGCACTTATATGTGTCTTGTATGATAAAACAAATTGTCTTAAAATATTAAATTTAATTAATTTTTAAAATTATTTAAACTATTTATAATTAAAGTAAAAATAATAATTATGTAAAAAATATAAACAAAATTAAGTAAATATAATATAAAAAATAGCAAATGTTTATAAAAAAATTAATTATATAAATAAGAAATAAAATACTATCATATATAAATTATTAAAAAAAACTGAACTGAATAACATTATATAATCGTTATAAAAATAAAATTAAGTAAACATTATAAAAAAATTATACATAGAAAAAATTATATAAACATTTTAAGAAATAAAATTGTAAACATTAAAAAGTTATATAATCAATATTATATTTTTTTATCCTATCAATTTAAATTCTAATGATAGTAAAAAAAATTCAAATTCACATTGTAACATTGAATATAACATTTCAATGCCATATTTCAATGTGAAATTAACTCATATAGTGAGTGTAATAAAAGTATGATAATGATTATATAATATGACATATTTCAATATAATGAAATAAAAGTATACAATGTTATATTTTAATATAGGTTATATCTATTAAAGTATTTAAATTTGAAAGAATTTAATTTCAAAATACTAAAAAATAATTTTAAATTTTAATTCAAAGTTATTACCCTAATAAAATTTAGAAAAATGATAGTATATAGATTGATAAGAAAATTGTATAAACATTATGAGAAAAAAAATATGAATATTACAAGTAATTCAAATTTATATTGCAACATTCATTATAATATTTAAATTATAGTAAAAATATACAATATCACATTTTAATATGGACTATATTCATCACTATAATGTTTGAACTGATTTAATTTGAATATTAAAAAAATTTCAAATTTCAATTCAAAACTAATACCCAAAATGATTTAGAAAAAATACAATATATACATTTATACAAAAAATGATCCCATTTTAAATTATGTTCATCCCGACATTGCAAAGACAAGACTCAACACAGATTGTGAAGGACTTATCTCACGTTTAATCTATACATTTTATGCTTTTAAGCTTTGTAGAAAAAAAATGATTAAAAAATTACATCTTCTTTACAGATTTGTTTTCTTCCTCACGTCAAAACTCATCTCATGTTAATATTAATATTAATTTAATCTATTGTTTAATTATATATATATATATATATATATATATATATATATATATATAATTTAATGTATTAATATTAATATTATATCTCATGTTAATATTACATTTAAATTTGAGATGAAATAATGTCTTAAAATGTATTTATTGTATTAATGTTAACTTTGTAAAGTTATTAATTAAATGTTACTTTGTAAAATGGTTAATACTTAATCATCATTTACATTATTACTACTTAAATATAACTATATTGCATAATATGGCATAATTTTAATATTAATAAGGATATTAATAACATTAATATTAAGAACTCCTCGACAAGCTTGAGAACCACATTTCCTCTTGGACCTTCCGCTCCCTTAATCTACCCAGTAGACTCATCCTCCTCAAGGCCGTCCTTCAGTCCATGCCTCTCTACGTGTTCTTGGTGCTTGTTGCCCCTAAATGGGTTCTCAAAGCCATAAGAAGTCTCCAGAGGTCCTTCCTCTCGGGAAAGGACAAGAATAAGAATAGATGGGCCCTCGTCAAATCGCAGGTATGTCTCCCTAAGAGAGACTGCGCCCTTGGCCTAAGGGATCTGGAAATCAACAACAAAGCCCTCTTGGCAAAAATTTGGCAGAAATGGATCTCCATGAACAACTCTCCTCGAGCCTAGTACTGGAACAAGAAATATGCTCATAATTGGGACCCCCCAAATATCATCCGCTTTGACCAGAATCCAAAGGGCTCTTCAATCTGGAATGCTGCAAACAGCCAAAGATATCTCATCCAACAGCACAACTTCTCGAAAATCTGCGAAGGAAACCATGCTCTCTTCTAGTAGGATTCCTGGAAACAACTTCCTAGCCTCAATAGTCAATTTGATGAGATGGTCGTCCCCGCAACCAACACCGTTGTGAAAGACTTCTTGCTCAACAATGAAATCACCCCGTTTCATACTTGGAAGAAGCCTGAGACTTGGGGTCTGGAGATTGATCAAGCCCACCGTGATTCACTTTGGTAGGAACTCAACCTCCGGAAAATCAGGATCTGCAATGGCCCAGACATCATCCGATGGGGACACTCTGCAAAAGGTATTTTCTATGTAAAGGAAACCTACAACATCTTAGCAGGGACTCCAGGGGCTCCTCCTTTTCCTCTATGGAAATTGCTATGGAAATCCAATCTTTGGCCTAAAATCTCCTGCTTCCTATGGCTCCTTTTGCATTAGCGTATTCTCACCTAGGACAACCTCCTCAAAAGAGGCTTCCAAGGTCCTTCCTTTTGTGTCTTGCATTGCAATCAGTTCGAAACCATTGATCATCTGCTGGACTCCTGCAAGGTTTCCAATGAGCTTTGGGATATGGTTTCCCTCACTTTCAGGAGAACAAACAGAATCAAAGGAAGTGTCACGGACACCATGCTTCACTAGGAAGAAGCTCCATTCCAAAGCACGCTCCTGAATACACTCTGGATCCTCACCCCTGGCTTCTTGGTCTGGAACATTTGGAAAGAAAGGAACCTCCGTATCTTGGAAGGAAAATGGAAAGCCAACAAGGATATATGGACTCTCATCTGTAACAATCTAAAGGAAATGGTCCACCTAGGGAACTGGAACAGCAAGGATCCTCCCACAACTGAGGTTGAAAAGCAAATTCTGGACAACTTCCACTTTGGGCCCCCTCCGACCCATGTCTCTTCCAGAAGCCACGACATGAACACCCCTAGCCCAGACTTCTGGGAACCCCCCTGGATTGCGTCTTCAAGCTGAACTCCGATGGAACCTCCAAAGGCAATCCTGGGCCTCTTGGCTTTGGGGGAGCTCTTCGCAACTCAGACGGTACTATTCTCTAGATCTACTATGGCAACCTTAGTTGTGACAGTAACAATGCAGCTGAGTTGGCCGCCATTGTAGAAGGTGTGACATTAGCCGATAACAAGGGTTTTTTCCCACTCATTATGGAGGGTGATTCACAAATCATCCTCTCCGAATGGTTCTCAAGTCTCCAAGCTCTCTCCTAGATGGAGACTTGATCATGGTCTCTATCATCTGAAGAACAACCTGACTCACTCCAAGGAAATCTCCTTCCACCACATCCGTCGAAAAGCTAACTCTCTGGCTAACTTCCTTGCCAATGAAGGAGTTGCTAGAGACCTCAGTCTATTTGAAGGAATTTTTGAAGAAAATTGTCCTAATGCCCTGGTTGAGAACTGTCAAGACCTTGCCAGAAGGGATTTGATCTACCCGGTTGTGGGTGTAAGCATGACATATGGGGCCATAAACACAGCACATGAAGATCACGTGGGGAGGGCTCTGTTGGTTAAAATTAATGATATTTAATTTACCTTGATTTAATTGTCAACCAGGGTGCATAAAATTTGAGCTGCTACACTATATGTGCGGGCAAAGTAGTCTCAATGCTCATCCCTCAAGAAATTCTAGTCTACTTACAAACAAAATGACATGAATGAAGCTAATACTGTATAGAATGATCAATGTTAAAGATTACTAGATCTGTTCTAAAAGAAACTTAATTTGCTGATCCCTATCTTACTTACAGCAACCTACAACAATCTTTCAAAACAATATACAGCTACAATAATCTTCCAAAATGATACTAAGCTACAGCTATCCTGTGCAAGAAACAACTTATTAAAAGAACTTATCTAATCTTGCCTACCAATGAATATGCTGAGTTAAGGCTGTAATCTTGATGCTAAACTTAGACAAACATTCCTTACTCACAAACACTTCTAAATGAAATCTGTCTCTGCTTTAATCTCCTAAACCACTCACACACAGTTGACAGAATGAAGTCTCCCCTGCTGCTATGTTCTATATAAAATAAAATGCTGGAACTATTTCAAAGAATGCAAACCAGTAAGTACCGGAATCGTTTGAAGCATATAAATACTCACTCTAATCTCTGGAAGTCGTGGAACTAATGTTCACTTCCTAAGAAACAACATTATAAACCATAATTCTATTCAACCTCCAAAAGCACGAATCTAACTGTTGTTTAACTAATGCAAAAGGTTGTTCGGAAAAGCCCTAAGTATTCTACAAACTAAAATCTTGTTAGTTCCACAAATGCTGCACACACAATCAGAAAATATTCTATAGACTCATAAGCTCAAAAGCCAAAAAGATTAAACCACTATTGGGGCTATTCACTAATTGCTATAATGCTGACAACAAAAGAAATGTGAGATTTCAATCTAGTCTCTTTATTAAATTAATGCTGTAACAAACCAAATCAAATCCATTACACAGTTTGTGAATGCCAGAACTTTAGGCAAAGGAATCATATCCATCAATGAGCAACACCACACTGAAAACTAAAGAAGTTAGAATATAAAGCCACTCTTATCAATTTATTGAATCGGTTCTACAGCTAGACTGAGTGTATGTAATAGTAATCTGTCTTCTACAAACACGAGCCTTGTTTTGAAACACAAGTAAACAAAATCATTACCATTCTACTATGAAACAGTACCATAGTATATAAGCTTCACTCTACTTACAGAAATACAAACCACACGTAAATACAAAGGATCGGTGTTGAAGGTGGGCCCTGCCCTCAACGCCTGCTAATCTAAATCACAGCTTTTAAAAGAGGATAAACACTAGATATATTAATAAAAATAGAGTTTACAGTTTTTCTGAATACATCTGCTCCTGTCTTAGGGTTTTAAGAGTCATCTTTATACTGAATATACAGAGTGAGATCGTCCTTGAAACAAGGATCGACATAGCTAACTACCCTATAGCTATCTCGGCATATCTGAGCCAAAGATGGGAGCTCAAATCCTCTGAAATCCACATAGTACTGAAGAGGAAAACAACAGCTCCTTAATCAAAGATCATCCCCAAAATAGCAGCTGAGCAATCCTCACAAGCATCTGAAAGGTGAGGTGAATCCAGGAAAAACGCCCTCATTGTAGATCGAATCCCCAAATCTTTGCATAAATCCTCCTTTGAACGCTGAGACAGGTATGGAGTTGGGTAGCAAAAGAACCCTGCATAGAAGAGAAACAAAACTTATTACTAACCTATCATTTAATGAAACCTAAAGCCCAATCATATGCATAAGACAAGGCAAAGTAACAAACAAGCAATTAAAAATCACTTACCATAGCTTAGCAATGTTGACCTCCAAAAAGACATAATCAGATACAACAAAACTGATTATTATTTGATTCCATTAATACTTTAAGCTAGAAAACATTATACTGAATAGTCAAAATAGAGGATCAACATCTCCCCCAGACTGAAGGTCTTGCATGTCCCTATGCAAGAAAATTTCAGATAGACAAAATTTGAACCTTCTGGTAGATTATCAATCCTTGGATCCAACTCCAGAGACTGAGGCTGAGGTATTAAATAGGACTTGAACCTGAGGAGGAGACGGGACAGATTGTTGTTGTATACTAACCAACTGTTCAAACTATTTATCTTTCTTCTTTAACTATTTTCGAAGACTGGGATTTGTCCCTGAAACCTCATCAACCAAAGTTTGTACAGACACTATTCTAGCCTTTAAAATGGCATTTTCCTGCTTGATGACCCGATCCAACCTCACATACTCTTGCAACTTCCTTGTCAATTTAAAATTCTTTTGCCTAAAATAATCAATTCCCTGTGCTGAAGCCTCCGACTTAGTAGATTTTGAACCTGATTTGGAAAGTGATGCTTTGGCAGATTTCAGACTTGATTTTGAAGGGGATCCTTAGGCAGATTTCAGACTTGATTTTGAAGGAGAAACTGGCAGCAAAGGTTCACTGGCAGGACTCGACATTGTCGAATAATGAGGAGAACCAGGAGAATCAGAGTTATCATGGGTAGAGGAAGCATCAGATGATGGCAATTCGACTTGGACAGGTTCTTTACCCTTAGATTCCTTTCTTCCTTCTTTAGCAGCCATGCTGCGAGTAAATCGTCTATTGGGCAAAACAAACAGGTTTTCATGCTCCTTATCTCCCCCAGACCGAGAGCTAACACATTGTCTCTTAGAGATTGGAGACCTCTTAGCATGTAATGGGGCAGGTTTCTTGCAACTATTAACAACTGGTTCATGAGGGAAATCATTTTGGTGAACAGAGTTGTTTGCAGAGGAAGCTTTCTCCACTAGATCAGGGATACGAGGCTCACCGGATTCATTCCTCAAGGATGACTGAAGATGAGGGTTAGATAGTTCATATACGAACTGTTTTCATACCCGACCTTGCTTCTTTAATTCAGCTAAAACGAGCATTTTAATAAGTCCATGATGGTAAAGACTGTGAGTTGGATGTTCTAGGTTCTTCCTAACTTGTGAAACCATTTTACTCAAACTCTTCAAAAAATAAAATGGAAAATTCAGAAGCTTACCAAACTCGAAGTGAGCTAAAAGGATAAAATGACAGGCTTTATAAGTGGAGAATCGGCCTTCACAGGTGATCAGTTTGGTGATGATCATCAAGGAATTATGAAATTCTTCTCTAACCCAAAGCTTGGAGAAGCCCTTCTCACCCTTCATGGCCAAAAACTCAGGTTTTAAAACACAGTCATACTCCTTCCGTGATAACCGAAAATTCTTAAACCATCTATCACCGGTGCGTGGAAGTCCCGTAGCCAATGAAACAGACTCCTCTGTTACTGCAAATTCTAGGGACCCTACCTTAGCTGTATGCCCATCGAAGCCCAAAGCGAATTGTAAAGAAACATCATCATCGTGGCCCTGTAAATTGGTTAAAAATGAATGCCATCCAACCCGAATGAACATCTCCTTGCATGCTACGAACTCAGGGATAGCTAATAATTGCTCATATGCGGAGGGCTCATGCCGGTTAAGCATGGTGAAGACAGGAAAAGAGAAGAACAGTGAATTAGCAAAGATACAGATAGTCAATTTCGTGGGCAATGGAAAATTTCATCACGGTTCTCTTCACTGGCGAGGGTAAAACTAGAAACAACCCGATAAAATTATGGTAAAGAGTGGTAATAATTAGCAGACGTGGTGAGGATATCATGATAAGTCGATGTTCGTGTCATCCACGTTGCAGGGAATGATGATCATAACATAACACGTTTTGATTCATCGTCATCTTATGGTGAGTTATGAATTAGAAAAATGTTATAAATTTTTATTAAGGATTCAAATCGATAATGAGGAATGAAATATTACCGAAGGCTAACACCATAAATGATTTACAAATTAACGTTGGTGTATTAATTAAATAAATGCCAAAGATAATCCATAGCTCATCGACTTTTGTATAACCATAATCCTTAATAACAATTAGGACCAATCACGTGACATCCATTACCTTCATCAACGTTCATTACCTTTACCATATATATGCCATTTTGCCAATGTTTCTTCCAGCACCCCATACGGCACTCAATCCGGCACTACAACAAATGTAAAATACAGCACTGCTTTCAGGCTGATAAAGATGAACAAAAATTTACCAGCATAGTAGTAATTACCAGCATCTGGAGCAGCTGTTGTGCTTTAAAGTGATGCACTCAAATAGTGATGTAAAAAAAAAAAACATTAATTTCCCAAATATACATCACTCGGATGAGTTAATAAGCAAGTGAACTGGATTAAAAATTTGTTAGACCCTCAACCTTATTGTAAGGTTGCTGCTCTATCTAATCACATAGGAAACTAAGTTGTGTTATGAAACCAACTTTTATTAATAATACAAACAAACAATCAAGAACGCAGACTTCAATCTATCACCCTTACTTCTATGTAACTCAAACAATCATAAATACAGACTTCATCAATCACCCTTATTTCTATGTAACTCAAACAATCATAAATACAGACTTCATCAATCACCCTTATTTCTATGTAACTCAAACAATCAGAAATACAGACTTCATTCTTGTCATTCATACAGAACTTTTTCCACCAGGACATGTGCCACAAGGCAAAGGGAATACTAACAGAAGCTAATGGGGTACTGGTCCACTTTGACTCAGCTTCACACAGGATAGTTTGAGTAGTGCAACAAATAGTACTGAATTTCTCAGCTATGTTCAGGACTCATAAAATATCAGGCATAAACCTTCTTTTACTAGAATCAGGTAACCCAAAATGCAGAACAGCTGGAGATGATTATCAACTGGCTATCATTTTACTTTTTGCAATGAGTTTATTAAATTTTAATTAACCACCCTTATGGCCTCTCTTTTACCTTCACATAGGTACATTGTTCATATAGACAAGTATAGATGAGGCTGTTTCAAGAAGATATTAGAGTCAGAACCCACTGCCAGCAAGCCCGTTCAGTACTCCGGTGGGGTAACTGTAACATCTTAAGAAGCTTCTTCCCCAGGCAGATGACCCATTGCCAACAGGCCTGTTCAGCACCCTGATGGGTTTGCCTATTTATACCACAGGTCGGTACCCGCTGCCAGCGGACCTGTTCAGTATCCCGGCGGGTTAACCTCTTGCATCCTTTTTCTATCAGAGGCTCTTGTCCCAATTTCACCTTAAAGATAAAATTTATGATTTGCTCAAGCATAGATGAGTGGGGGAGCTGCTCTGAAAACCATCTAGGAGTGGGATGGTACCAGAATTGGAAGAGTATTCTTTGTATATGCCTGTAAAGATTTTCCCACATGAACAACTAACCTTTGCAACTATAGAAAGTGAAAGTCATAAAGTAGCTGTATAATAATGTATATATATGTATTTAGTATTATAACAGCCAATAGATAATAACCCCCAAACTGCCCAGTCCTGGATACCTTTTTCAAAATGATGCTTGTTTTAAAAAATAATTTCATGCCCATAGCTGTTACTAAAAACAATTCCCTCGCTCCATCTAGTGTGAAACCAAGTCAAATGGTCCTAGTAACCCATAAGTTCATAAGCAAAAATCCCTTGAATCAATGATGGAGACAATGCCAGGTGGATAAGTACTCATATGAATAACGAGGATAGGTCTGAAAACCCTAGCAGCACACATCTTATTTATTTGATACATGCATTCCAATCAATCAGTGAAACTCAAAAATTAACCCAAATTAACACAGTCCTTAAAAAAAAAATGTTTTGCAAAATAATCAAAGGTTGAAATAGGGTAGTGACAAAAAAAAAACTTCCCTTAGGTTTCAAAACATTATGAGCCTTACTGAAAAGAATATCTGCACCCTTCCAAAAAGAGACCTAATAAACAAATTCCTGTACATATGTACAAAAACAATTCCATTGAATATTACTGTGAGGAAGTAGGAGATGAAGAAGTCATTCCTCCACCTGCCAGCTCTAGCCAATATTGCTGACTCATGGTATGGATGAACTCTTGCTTAGAAATTGGTTTGTGATATACCTTTAACCGATGCCCATTCACCACAAAAGCAGTCTGTTCGTCATCAATTGTCTTTATTTTGACAGAACCAATATCAAAAACAATCACAATTTCATAGGGCCCCATCCATCTAGTGGTAAGCTTACCTTTGAAATGTTTGAACCGTGAGTCAAACAACAGAGCCCAATCACCTTCTTCAAAAGTCTTTTTCTTCAAAAATGTATCATGCCACTTAGTCCGCTGATTCTGTATCAACACAGTTCGTTGGACAGCATCTTGTCTGATTTCATCAAGCTCATTTAATTGCATCAGCCTCTGCTCCTGGGCTTCATCTAAATTCAGGCTCAACTGTGCAACAGTACGAAAAGTCTTCACCTGAAATTCTATAGGAAGCAGAACCTGTTTCCCATAAACAAGCTGATATGGGGTATACCCTGTGGTGTTTCTCCACGTAGTTCTGTAAGCCCACAATGCCTCGGGTAGCCTGTCTGCCCAGTCTTTGTGATGCAGTTGTACAGTCTTAGTTAAAATGGATTCTAACACTTTATTTGTTGATTCCACCTGCCCATTTGCTTGGGGATGGTAAGGAGAAGATTTATAGTGATTAATCCCATATTGTTCTGTAAGTGCTTTCATTGATTTAGAGACAAACTATGCTCCATTGTCAGTCACAATTTCATGAGGAATGCCAAAGCGAGTAAAAATCTCTTCGTAAATAAATTCTATGACTGATTTCTCAGTGGCCCTCAATAGAGCTTTTGCCTCAACCCACTTAGTCACATAGTTAGTGCAAACTAAAATATATCTCTTTTTCCTTGACATTGGTGAGATTGGCCCAACAAAATCCAATCCCCATTTTTCAAAGGGTTCAATTTGTACCTGGGCTTGTAAAGGCATTTGATCAACAGCAGTGGGTCTCCCCATTCTTTGACAGCTGTCACAGCCCTGTACATACTTTTCAGCATCTTTAAAAAGGGTAGGCCAGTAATACCCTTGATGTAACACCTTATATGTTGTCTGCTTGTCTGAGAAATGGCCTCCACAAGGTCCATCATGACAGGCTTGAAGGATGTCACACATCTCATCCTCTCTCACACACCTCCTGATAATCAGATCTGGACCGGTTCGAAAGAGGTCATTACCTACTTATGAATAATTAGCACTTTGCTGTATGATTCTTCGTCTTTCGTAAGATGACAGATGAGCAGGTAGTTTCCCTGTAACCAAATAATTGGCTATATCTGCAAACCAGGGTGTTTTAATAGAAACAACAAATAAATGTTCATCAGGGAATGTATCATCTACAGGAACATTATCATCAGCATGAGTCAATCTGGAGAGGAAATCTGCAACCAGATTTTCCTTCCCTGGTTTGTCAACTATGGTAATGTTAAATTCCTGTAGCAAAAGTAACCATCTAGTAATTCTGCCACTAGTGATCGGTTTATTCATTAAAAATTTAATAGCAGAATGATCAGTATGAACAAATACCTCATAACCTGTAATATAATGCCGAAATTTATTGATGGAATGAACCACTGCTAGAAACTCTTTTTCAGTTACTGTATAGTTCAGTTCTGCAGGTGTTAAATTTTTACTGATGAAATAAATAGCATAGGAGGACTGATTTTCTTTCTGTCCGAGCACTCCCCCCAAGGCAGTGTCTGAAGCATCAGTTTGTATATGGAAGGGCAAAGACCAATTTGGCCCCCGCAGAACTGGTGTTGATGACAATTCCGACTTTAATGTGTCAAAGGCTGTCTGACAGTGTTGATCCCAATCGAAACCACTATCTTTGGCCAACAATTTAAACAGTGGGGCTGCTATCTTTGTAAAATTAGCAATAAACCTACGATAGTACCCTGCATGTCCCAGAAAACTTCTGACTTCTTTTTGTGTAGCTGGTGGAGATAGACTAGTAATGATTTCAATTTTTGCTGGGTCAAGCTTAATACCTTCTGATGAAACATGGTGCCCTAAAACAATACCCTCAGTTAACATCATCTTACACTTTTCATGGCTTAAAGCAAGATTTGTTTCTTGGCACCTAATTAAAACTTTCTCCAGGTTATCCAAGGCTTCTTTGAAATCATTACCATAGACTGTAAAGTCATCCATATATATTTCCACACAGTCATGGACTAAATCAGCCAAAATACCTAACACTGCCCTCTGGAAAGTGGCAGGAGCGTTACACAGTCCAAATGGTAATACCTTGTAAGCATAAGTTCCCCATGGGCAGGTAAAAGTGGTTTTTTCTTGATCCTCTGGGGCTATTCTTATCTGGTTATATCCACTGTATCCATCCAGAAAAGAAAAGTATTGCTTTCCTGATAATGTATCCAAAACCTGGTCTATGAAAGGAAGAGGGAAGTAGTCTCTGAGAGTTGCTTTATTTAACTCACGAAAATCAACACATATTCTCCACTTACCTCCCTTCTTCGGGACAATCACCAACGGAGATACCCATTTGCTATCAGAAATGGGATAGATGAAATCTACATCCAACAATTTTTGTAATTCATCTTTCACAATGTCTTTAAGCGCATGATTCATTCTTCTCTGTGGCTGCCTTATTGGTCTAATATTTTCCTGCATATAGATGTGATGAATGCATGTGTTAGGGTGAATGCCTTTCATGTCTGTATAAACCCAAGCAAATGCCCCAGACTGTGCCTTAAGTAAATTAACTACCTGAATTTGCTGGCTTTGAGACAGATTTGCATTAATAGACAAAGATCTCCCTGGACTAATCTCCATTGGTATAGTTGTAGCTCCAACCTTCTCATCTATGAATAAAACTACTGATGATGAGGTGGCTGAAGGGTAATAGTGTTCCTGAAAATCTTCTGTGAAAACATTGTCTAAGTCAGAGAAGGACTGAGGGAACTCAACACTAGTGGTGGCTGAAATAAATTGATCTAGGATATCATCCTCAGTCTGGTGTTCCAGCCCCCTAGTTTGACTGATGGACAGTAAGGGTTGTCCCACATCCTCATCCCCATAAGGATTCTCTAACCATATCATGTTTTCCGATACAGGCTGTGCTGGAGGATAAATAATTAGGTTTTGTAGAGCAGTGCCATTTGATATAGTTAAAATACCTTCTCTGCATCCTATAAAGGCATTGGCAGTGGCTAACCAGGGCCTGCCTAATATAACAGGATGTTCCCCCATTGGGTGTTTGGTTTGGAGTACTAGAAAATCCACTGGATACTCCCAAGAAGCTACTGTGACAGTAATGTCATCTAAGGCCCCCACAGGTTTGACTTTGCTCCTATCAGCCAACTCCAAAATAGTAGGAGTAGATCTGAGGAGATTATGCAACTAAAGTCTCTGCATGGTGGTCATAGACATGACATTAATGGCGGCCCCCAGGTCAACTAGAGTGTTTCCTATTGGAATCTCATTGATGTAAATGGTCACCACTGGATTCCCAGGATTTGCAAATTTTGGGGGTAAGGAACAGTCTGAAATATAATTGGACAGCTGGCCTAAAACATTTATCTTGGGTGGGTCTTTCTGTTTCCGACCAGGTTTCTTTAAGCACAGTTCCCTTACCAGTTTTTCATAAATAGGGACATCTCCAATAGCCTGAAGTAATGGAATCTTGATACAAACATTTCTCAACTCATTTTCCAAATCAAATTGTGGACGCACCGCGGGTTTCTCCATTAATAACCTCTTTGGGTAAGGGGGGTTGTTATTTACTTGTGGGTGAGCAGGTGATTGGAAATGAGTTCCCAGTGCTTGAGTGTTTTCTGAGGCAATCTGCACTTCTTCTTCCTCTGTAATCTCTTTTTCATCATTTTCTTTTCTAGTCTCTTCATGAATAATCAATGCTGGAGAGGTTTTATTTAATGTTTTCCCAGACCTTAATTGTATTTCCTGTAAAGGAGCTGAATGAATTACGTAAGTTGGAGCCATTTGAATTTCAGCATTATGAAGAGGCTGGGGAGGTCTGTTATTAGGGTTTGGGATAGGTTGTGCTGGCAACAACGTGGGTCGAGGTGGGTTTGGATTTTGATATTGTTGTGGAACTGGGGGTATAGGAGGAAGTGCAGGTGGTGTAAAGCCTGGTAATAGCTGCTGCATATTTGGTGGTATTGGACAATAACTAGGAGGGGCTGTTGATTGTGTTCCTCCATAGGGTTGTCCTTGTGGTCCCCCATATGACTATCCCCGCCAGCCTTGCTGCCATGGTTGGGTCTGAGTAGGTTGAGAGGGCCAATTCTGCCACATTTGTGGACTCCATGGCTGCTGAGATTGCTGCATGGGATAGTAATATGCAGGGTTCAGAAAAATAGGCTATGGGTACATGTTTTGGGGTCTAGGCTGCCAAGGCCTTCTTGATGCATCGGTAGGTTCAGCATTAAGCTTGTAAAAAGCTTGCAGTTCTGGTAAAGAAGGGCAATTGTCAGTTGGGTGTTGATCAGAGAAAAGAGCACAGACTGAAATGGTGTTAAGAGGACACTCTTCAAAGGGTGCCTTTTTCTGCATTTAGGGAAGAATATGTGTAGGGCTGCTATGTCCTCCTCCTCTTGCCGTTTCTTTGTTTTCAATGCATCAAATTGGGAGCTTAAAGTGCCTAAAATGTCAGTTTTGAAATTTTCTAACAGGTTCCCCAATTCAACTCTTGTGACCCCACTAGTTCCTGCTGTTCTAGAAATACGGGAAGGACCTTCCCTTGTGCTTTTTCCTGCCTTGGCTCTACTCCTCGAATATTTTCTGCATAGTTCAGTAATCTCCGCAAAGGATTTATGAGATACATCACCTGAGGCCATCAAGTTGAGGATTTCCACATATTCATCCAGAATCCCTTTTAGAAAAAGAGTTCTGACTGCATCCTCCTGTAAAGTATTATACTTAGACTTCTGTAATACAAAGCAGAAGCGTTCTAGGAAGTCCTCAAGACTCTCTTCTTCATGTTGTTGCATTTTAAAGATATCATTTTGGGAGTCTCTAGGCCCACAGTAGTCTCGGTATTTTATGAGGAAAGCACTCTTCATTTGTTCCCAAGTTTGGATGGTGGATTCCCCCAGGCTCATAAACCATCTAAGTGCAGAATCCTTAAGGGTGGCTGGAAATAGTTTTAACATTTGTGCATCCTGCAGATAATTATAACTCCTGCATAAGATGTCAAACTCAAATAGAAAAGTATCCGGATCCTCAGTACTTTTCCCATAGAAGGTAGGTAATGAAGATGCTGGGATATTTTTCATACTGACATCCCATGTAAGATCCAGGATGGGGAAGCCAAAAGTTGTTTCAGTTCGTCCCTCATGTTCTCCCTCTCCTTCCATCTGGTGTCCAGTTTCCTGATCACTCATGACAAGAGGGTTCCTAAACCAATTGACACCTAACCCGTCTCTTCTTGGGGATAGAATAAAGTCCCAATGGTCTGGCCTAGGCCAAGTTTGAAGATTGAAAGGTAAATCTGTGGTAGATTCTACTTGAGAAACCACCGGATTCTGGTTATGTCCAAGAAGGGAGTTCACTTTTTCTATGTTCACTGTGTCAACTAAGTTGGAAGCTTCCTTTGGAGGTGAAGCTTTTTGGATCTGTGGGATCTCTTCTGAATGTAACTGTTCACTGAGTATAACCTCAGTTCCTGCTGGTTTGGTCCCAAATTCCACTGAATTTTGAATGTTGTTGTTTTCAGTTTTGTTGCCGGTATCCCTATCCCTAGGGTTAGTGAAGGGGGGGGGTTTGTTGTTTCCAAAAAGATCGGAATGAACCTTAATGAATCTTCCCTTACCATCTCTGGGTCTCATCAAAACAATTTCTGAAAATAACAAGACTTTTAATCAAAAATAAATTGAAATACCAGTGATCAAAAATAAATTGAAATACCTGTGCCACAATTGGGTTTGAAGGAACCTGTTATGAAATGTGCAAGTTTGCCTTACCAACCCTTCTCCTCCAATCTGCCACAACTAGTCACACCTAAAAACTGTTGTAAAATTAGATTTCTGAAATTAAACACACCCATCTTGCAAAAGGATAACCATACTTGCATGAAAATTAAACTACAAAAAAATAAACACTCTTTACAGGAAAGATAAACACACTTTTTTGCAGTGAAATAATTCAAATATGCGCAGAAAAACAACCACACTTACCAGAAGGACACAGCAAGAATTTGGGGCAACCCACTAAAGTGGTTGCGGCAGGCTATTACACCATGGGAATCCCATAGTGAATTCGTCTTTGCGTCTTAATGTTTCCCCTCCACCTTGTTGTGTACTGTAAAAGGATCCTATCTACCTGAACTTCTCAGTCAACCAATTCATAAAAATGAGCAAAATACCAGCTTACCTTGGAGCAACTCCCCGGCAACGGCGCCAAAATGTTGGTTAAAATTAATGATATTTAATTTACCTTGATTTAATTGTCAACCAGGGTGCATAAACTTTGAGCTGCTACACTATATGTGCGGGCAAAGTAGTCTCAATGCTCATCCCTCAAGAAATTCTAGTCTACTTACAAACAAAATGACATGAATGAAGCTAATACTGTATAGAATGATCAATGTTAGAGATTACTAGATCTGTTCTAAAAGAAACTTAATTTGTTGATCCCTATCTTACTTACAGCAACCTACAACAATCTTTCAAAACAATATACAGCTACAATAATCTTCCAAAATGATACTAAGCTACAGCTATCCTGTGCAAGAAACAACTTATTAAAAGAACTTATCTAATCTTGCCTACCAATGAATATGTTGAGTTAAGGCTGCAATCTTGATGCTAAACTTAGACAAACATTCCTTACTCAAAAACACTTCTAAATGAAATCTGTCTCTGCTTTAATCTCCTAAACCACTCACACACAGTTGACAGAATGAAGTCTCCCCTGCTGCTATGTTCTATATAAAATAAAATGTTGGAACTATTTCAAAGAATGCACACCAGTAAGTACCGGAATCGTTTGAAGCATATAAATACTCACTCTAATCTCTGGAAGTCATGGAACTAATGTTCACTTCCTAAGAAACAACATTATAAACCATAATTCTATTCAACCTCCAAAAGCACGAATCTAACTGTTGTTTAACTAATGCAAAAGGTTGTTCGGAAAAGCCCTAAGTATTCTACAAACTAAAATATTGCTAGTTCCACAAATGCTGCACACACAATCAAAAAATATTCTACAAACTCATAAGCTCAAAAGCCAAAAAGATTAAACCACTATTGGGGCTATTCACTAATTGCTATAATGCTGACAACAAAAGAAATGTGAGATTTCAATCTAGTCTCTTTATTAAATTGATGCTGTAACAAACCAAATCAAATCCATTACACAGTTTGTGAATGCCAGAACTTTAGGCAAAGGAATCATATCCATCAATGAGCAACACCACACTGAAAACTAAAGAAGTTAGAATATAAAGCCACTCATCAATTTATTGAATCGGTTCTACAGCTAGACTGAGTGTATGTAATAGTAATCTGTCTTCTACAAACACGAGCCTTGTTTTGAAACACAAGTAAACAAAATCATTACCATTCTACTATGAAACAGTACCAGAGTATATAAGCTTCACTCTACTTACAGAAATACAAACCACATGTAAATACAAAGGATCGGTGTTGAAGGTGGGCCCTGCCCTCAACGCATGGTAATCTAAATCACAGCTTTTAAAAGAGGATAAACACTGGATGTATTAATAAAAATAGAGTTTACAGTTTCTCTGAATACATCTGCTCCCGTCTTAGGGTTTCAAGAGTCATCTTTATACTGAATATACAGAGTGAGATCATCGTTGAAACAAGGATCGGCATAGCTAACTACCCTACAGCTATCTCGGCATATCTGAGCCAAAGATGGGAGCTCAAATCCCCTGAAATCCACATAGTACTGAAGAGGAAAACAACAGCTCCTTAATCAAAGATCATCCCCAAAATAGCAGCTGAGCAATCCTCACAAGCATTTGAAAGGTGAGGTGAATCCCGGAAAAACGCCCTCATTGTAGATCGAATCCCCAAATCTTAGCATATATCCTCCTTTGAACGCTGAGACAGGTATGGAGTCGGGTAGCAAAAGAACCCTGCATAGAAGAGAAACAAAACTTATTACTAACCTATCATTAAATGAAACCTAAAGCCCAATCATATGCATAAAACAAGGCAAAGTAACAATCAAGCAATTAAAAATCACTTACCATAGCTTAGCAGTGTTGACCTCCAAAAAGACATAATCAGATACAACAAAACTGATTATTATTTGATTCCATTAAGACTTTAACCTAGAAAACATTATACTGAATAGTCAAAATAGAGGACCAACAGGATCCTCGTCCCTTGCACCCTTAATGCCACATGCTTTCCCCTGCCCTCCTCATGGCCTGCCCACGTTGCTGACCGCCTCCACACCTGTCTTCCCATCCATCTTCCTGCCCGTCCATCTATCCACCTCCACAGCTAGCCTCCTCTACACTTGTGGCTTAATGGCTCTCCTCGGCTCGCTCGCATACAAGTCCCCTCACAGCTCCTCTAGCTGCCACCCTTGTACTGCTCACCTGCACCTCGACCCTCTGTGCATTTAAGGATGCCATCCCTTCGGCTCTCGGCTCCTTCAATTCCGCTCTTGGCTCTTAATTATGGCTCACGTGAACACTCCCAAAGGTTTTTAGGCCCCTTGCTCTATAAATGAGCCTGTGCGCACCATAGACGGCACTCAGTTTTCTACCTCGAACCTCTAGTTCTGCTCTGTACACCCTTATATCCAGCTACACTTCTGGTTCTGGAGCCTCACGGATCTTTCTGCCATGACCAAGTCTCGTGGTCTGTCTTGCCGAGGTGGGGGGGAACCGCTACAGAAGCCAAACTACCCCAGGCTCTGGTGATGGATTTGATACTGGCATCTCTTTTGCCAGTCGTAACCTGATTGAATACTGGGAGGAGCAGCTGGTGGTGGACCACTTGGCCTCTGGCTCCAATGGTGGCACCGTCAACCACTACTATCTCATGAAGAACATGCTGGAGAAAATTCTGGACGATATGCTAGGAAATTGGGGTTCTACAAGGAGCCAAATGTTAGCCACCAGGGCCAAGCTTATAGCATTGGATGAGAGCTTGGCCAATCTTGACACCACCTTCTCTTGGAGCCAGCACACCATTATGAGCCGAAGTCCAGTCCAGGATGGCCTTGCTGGTAAAGGTGAGGATGGCCCCGTTGGTGTCTCAAGCGTCCCAACCGAAGGGCTGGTCACTATTGCTGCTACGGACTCCTCAGATCCTTTTCTAGCTGCTCCTGCCTCACCTGCGGCTCCTCCCGTGCAGTTTCTGATTCCTTCTACAATGGGATATCCGCCCTGCAAACGGCTATGCAGCCACATGGAGCTCGACCTCCTTGCTGCCAGAAAGATGGATCCGCTTCCTGTCAAGATGTCGGAGGATGACTTCTCGGGATGCTGCCCCATTCTGGAAGACTTCTCGCCTGAATGACTTGTTCCATGACTGCTTCGGAGCTCGTTGAGAGGACCGGGTCTCTCCGCTCTTGTTTTTTTGTTAAATTCACTATGGTTATTTGTGAGTTTTTTTTTTGGCACCTATGATAGGCCTCACTCAGACAATCCTTTGTTTTATGGTTGCTCCTCGGATGGCAACTCTCTATGCAAGAGGCAAGATAAACTATAGCTCCCTGAATTGTAATGCTCTTGCCCCTCCAACTATTTTTGTTATGATAGGATTGATCTTTCATCCTCTGCCGCTCTATAATCTTATCTTTATACTTAATTAAATACTATGCAATTGAACAAAAAAAGAATTTAATATTATAACAATAATATTATTATTAATAACATTAATCATATTAAAATTAATAGAATTAATAATATTATTAATGTAGTATTGATATCAACAATAATACTAACATGAATAAAAAATACTAACATTAATAATAATACTAATAATTTACAACCATGGTTAACCATAGTCTAACATTTTTATATCCAATGTTAGACTATAGTTAAACATATTCAACCATGGTTAATATATTATTTTTAAGCATGGTTAAACATAGTAAACCATGGTTCGTAATGGCTCTAACCATGGTCAAACACTATAAACTATAGTCTAACAATGCTTACACATGGTTCTTTTGGTTATATGTTAACCCTGATCAATGATGGTTTAACATGGTCTTCCATAACTAGCCATTTGAAGTCAACCATGGTGCATTAAAGTCAACCATGTTTAACCAACATCAACCATAGTGAACTATGGTTAACCAAATTTAACCATGGCTAAACATAGTGAACCATGGTTAACCAAATTTCACCATAGTCAACTATAATGCAACCATATGGAATGATGATACACTAAAGTCAACCATGCCTAACTAATAGCCAACCATCGATTAATATAGTCTATCTTAGTAAAAATAACTCAACCATGCCTAAACAAAGTCAAACAAATCCAACCATGCGCAAACAACTAAAGTCAAACAAAGCCAACCGTGCCCAAGCAACCAAAGTCAACCAAAAAAACAAAAGTCAAATAAAGACAACCATGCCTAGATAACCAAATTCAACCAAAATAACCAATGTTAACCGAACAACCAAAGTCCTACAAACTAAACCAAATTCAACCATTCCCAAACAATGTAAACCAAGGTTAAGGATAATAAATAATGGTCAACTATACAATGTAAACCAAATTCATATAAGCAATTCAAGCAAAGTCAACCAATGTCAACCATGCCCAAACAACCAAATTCATTTGAATTCAACCATGTCCAAACTACCATGGTCAACTAAAACAATCAAATTCAACCATGCAAAACAACTAAATTCAACCAAAGTCAATCATAGTCATCCATACCCAAACAACCAAAGTTAATCAAAGCCAACCAAAACAACCAAAGTCGACCAAACAACCAAGGTCAACCCTGTCGAATCAACAAAAGTCAACCATGCCCAAATAATGTAAAAAAATTAGGCATAGGAAACCATCACTAACTAAGTCAACCATGGCCAACCAAATTCAACCACGAATAACCAAACCATGTTAAAAAAAATTCAACCATGTTGATGAAACCAAAGAATCAAAATCAAATTCAACCATGGCTAGATATGGTTAAACATAGTTTAAAGTCAACCACATGCAAACAATGGTTGGCCATGTTTTAAAGTCAATCATAGTCTACCATGATGCAATAATATTCAACCATGCCTAAATTACCAAAGTCAAATAAATTCAACCATGCCCAAACAACCAAAGTCAACCAAAACAACCAAATTCAACCAAACAACCAGATTTTTTCAAACTAAACCAAATTCAACCATTCTCAAACAATGTAAACTGTGGTTAAATATAATAAACCATGGTCACCTAAACAATGTAAACCAAATTCATAAAAACAATGTAAACTCAAGTCAGCCAATGTCAACCATGCCCAAACAACGAAAGTCATCCGAAGGCAACCATTCCCAAACAAAGAAATTCATCCAAAGAAAACCATGCCCAAAGTCAACCAAGGAAACCATGCCCAAACAACCAAATTTAATCAAAGTCAACCAAAAATATGCAGAGTCAACCAAACAACTAAGGTTGACCAAATCAAGCATGGTTAACCAAACAATGTAAACCAAAGTCAACAATGGTTAACCAAAAAAAGTAAACAATGTAAACATGGTCAACTTAACAATGTCAACCATAGTCAACCAAACAATGTAAGGGCGAGAGTCAACCAAATAAAAGTAAACAATGTTAACATGGTCAACACAGTCAACCAAACAATGTATACCAAAGTCAACAATAGCAAACCATACAATGTAAACATGGTCAATCAAACATTGTAAACGATATATAAACAATTCAAGCAAAGTCAACCATGCACAAACAACCAAATTCATCCAAATTCAATCGTGCCTAAACAACCAAAGTCAACCATGCCCAAACAACCAAAGTCATCCAAAACAACCAAATTCAATCATGCCCAAACAACCAAAGTCAACCACACCCAAACAATCAAAGTTAATCAATGTCAACCAAACAACCAAGGTCAACCAAAGTCAACCATGGTAAACAGAACAATGTAAACCATGGTTAACCAAACAAAGCAAACAATGTAAACATAGTCAACTAAACACTGTAAATATGGTAAACCAAAAATTGTATACCAAAGTCAACCATACTCATTTAGTCAACGAAAGTCAACCACATCCACTCATAATCAATCATAGTAAACCATAATCAAGTAAAACCAACCAAAGTCAACCATTATTTACCAAAGTCAACCACATTCAATGAGAGTCAAAAGTTAAACAATGTCAATGAAAAGTCAATTTTGGCCAAACAAGTCAACCACAGTCAACAATAGATAACCATAGTCAATTAGTCAATCAAACTCAACCATGGTCAAACATAGTTAAACATAGTCAATCATGTTCAACCATAGTAGTCAACCAAGGATTAAAGTCAACCAAGTATTGTAGTCAACCAAGGATTGAAGTCAACCAAGTATTGTAGTCAACCTTGGTTGAAGTCAACCATTATATTGAGGTCAACTATAGATTGAGTTTAATCTTGGACTAAAGTTAACCTTGCTTAAAATCCAACCATGGATTGGATTCAATTTTACTTAAAATTCAACTATGAATTGAAGTCAAACATGGATTGAAGTCAACCATGGATTGAATCATTAATGTTGGTATTTAATGGACTAAATTCAACCATTGGAGGATGGTCAACTTTTAAGACAACCTTCTCTTGAAGTCAAACTTGAATTCAAATCACCCACATATTGAAGTCAACTTTGGATTGAATTGAAGTATTGATTGAAGTCAAATATGGATTGAATTCAGCCTTACTTAAGAGTCAACCTTTGATTGAAGGTAACCATGGATTGAATTCCACTATGTTTAAATGAAAACTATGGCTGGAAGTCAACTATGGGTTGAATTCAAGCAAGTAATGAAGTCAACCATGGATTGAATTCAACTATGTTTAAACAAAAACTATGGATTGAAGTCAACTGTGGATTGAATTCAATCAAGTACTGAAATCAACCTTGGTTTGAAGTCAACCATGTATTCAAGTTTAATTCAACCATGGATTGAAGTCATTTTTGGATTCAACTGAGCCTTAGATTTAATTCAACCATGGATTGAAATTAACCTTGGATTGAAATCAACAATTGATTGAAGTCAACCATGGAAGTCAAAATTGTATTGTAGTCAACTATGGAATGAATTCAACCATGGTTTGAAGTCAACATTTGATTGAATTCATTCATGGTTTGGTGTCAACCTTGGATTGAAGTCATCCTTACTTCAACGTCAACTATGGATTGACTTCGTAATATGGTTTCATAATATGGTCAAACAATGGTTGGCCATGTTCTCCTGCTCATGTCAACCATGGTCAACACCAATGTTCTCTTGGTTATGTCAACCATGAAGCACTAAATTCAACCATGCCTAAACAATGGTCAACCATGGTTCAAAGTGTAGTGTCAACTATGGATTAAGGTCAACCATTCTGAAATAGGTATAAATAATTAAACTTATATTGTTATTAATTATTTATTTTTTATTTATTTATTTATTATCTATTTACTTATATTATTTTTTCCTATGTTTTCATTAAAAAGTAATTTTTTTTAATAATAATAATAATAAAATTTAGATTGTAAATAATAATATAAATATCTAAAACCAATATCTAATATTTAAAACTAAAACTAATATCTAAACTAATATTAAATTAAAACTAATATCTAAAACTAAAACTAATATCTAAAACTAATATTTAAAACTAAATTTATTTA
This sequence comes from Larix kaempferi, assembly GCA_027924585.1. Taxonomy (NCBI): domain Eukaryota; kingdom Viridiplantae; phylum Streptophyta; class Pinopsida; order Pinales; family Pinaceae; genus Larix; species Larix kaempferi. Next base: position 15,320,827 of record BSBM01000249.1, read on the forward strand.
ATATCTAAACTAATGTCTAAATTAATATTAAATTATTTTATATTAATTTAATTTAAAAATATTTAATATTAAATTAAATCATATTAAATTAACCACATTTAAAAATAAATTAATAACATTTAAAAGTTGTTGATATTAACATTTTTAAATATTTAATTTAATTTAATTTAATTTAAAATGAATCCTCTAAAAGTTTTTTTTAATGTTTTACTTTAATTTTATTTTTTATTTTTTTTAATTATTAATTTATTTAATTTAATGTACTTTATTTTTATTTAATTTAATTTAGTTTTTTGTATTCTATTCTATTTCTTTATTTTACTTTACTTTATTTATTTATTTAATTTATCTTTTTACTTTATTTATTTTACTTCACTTTTATTTAATTTTTTTACTTTATTTTACTTTTCTTTTCTTTTATTTAATTTAGTTTATTTTTATTCTATTTTAAATTATTTTAATTTTACTTTACTTTTATTTACTTTAATTTATTAATTTAGTTTAGTTTAGTTTTACTTTACTTTTATTCTATTTCTTTATTTTACTTTATTTCTTTTTAAATTTAATTTATTTTAGTATTATTTAATTTACTTTAGTTAAGTTTAATATGTTTTAACTTTTTTTAAAGTTTAATATGCATTTCTTTTCATTTTTATTTCGAAATAACATTTTTATTAAAATTTTAATTTCATTATTTCTTGGGTGGGGCCGACTGTCTACTGGCAACAACCACATTATTAAATGTGGTTGATATTCGCCAATGGACGAACATCAAACACTTTTAAATGTGTGGTCATGATTGATATACAATCGGCTAATATCAACCACATTTAAAAATGTGGTTGTTGCTAGTTTATACATAATACTTTTTAAAATAATAATCACCCGCTTCCCAAAACGAATGGCAATGTACACAATTAATAGTTGGATTTGGCCCATGCAAACCCTAGAGATGGCATTGGCACAAAGAACTTAACAGTTCTGTATGTGGGAGCTCAGGGAGCTATTTTCAATGCTTCCTTTTTCGCGGACGGGGCATAGAGAATGAGATTTAGTGGAGTCGATTCATTCTGTTAGGGATGGTCTCCTCAGCAACAATTGCGGTCGGCCATAAAATATTGCTTCAACAGTTTACAAGACTTCCTAAATTTTGGAGTTGGGTTGCACAAAAGACTACATTAATTTGAAGCCTGTTATTTTGGTTGTTTTAAAATTGGGAAATTAGTTTAAAACAAGCAATCTGAAATTACAGAAATGTCAAAATAGCAATTTCCAGCAATAATTTTAATCAGTTTTTATTCAAAATGGTAAAAACAACCAAACGTTTTAGTTTTTTTTTTATCCTACCTGAAAGTTAATTTCATTCTCAGTCTGCCCCTTGCTGTGCTACACTTCGGTACTATGTGTCAACCAGCATTAAGGTGAGTCATCTACCCTATCCGTTTGGGCATTTGCATCATGTTTTTGTATTTGTAATTTTATATCTTTGGTTAAAATACTTGCATGACTACACTTGCACAACACCATTCCATGAAGACCTCCAACATCCTCATGGTCCTGTGGGTAGTGATTCTCCTTTGTTGGAGGTGTCGGTGGACATGCTGGGCCAAAATAATACTCCATTACCTAAACATAAAAAATAATGATGCAGATAACTTCCAATCTTCCACAATTAATTCCTCAATACTCCACCAATATGCAATACCTTATGATAAGTTAAAGGTATCATAAGGGGCCTAGATTAGGAAAAAACACTGTTTATTTTCTGACGAATATACTACTTTAGAGGTGGGCACTGCTTTTATCTTGGATGCATGGTGTTATGTTTAACAAGAAAGCACTATTTTTATGGGGGAATATGATGGCTGCAGCATTAGAGGATGTACTCTTATCTTGGGGATAAAGTTGTTGTTTAAAGGAAGGTATAATGTTTATAATTTAAGCAAAGATTGCTCATTTTTGTTAAGAGTTGTAATGCCAATGGTCCTAAGTTGGTTAGTTAGTTGAGTCAATGGTCCTAAGTTAGTTGAGATAGGTCATTTGCTGACCCATGGTTTACACTAGCCCATAGTATTAGCCAATGGTTTTGGTGTTATGAAAAACTATATATATGTGTGCTTAATAATGAGAAGGAAATTAATATGCCCAGGCAATCAATATGCCCATTTCTGTTTTTGCTCTATTCTGTGTCTCTGCGAACTTTCTCATGGTATCAGAGAGTATGGTATGATCCATACTTTTTGTTGTTGGGTAAGCCTTTTCACATAGTGGAAAGCACACACGTGTAGATCAGCTCTGTTCATGGTATCAGAGCTGAATGGAGGAACAAGAATCCCTTACTAAGTAAATAACTAGTACAAGTAACGTAAGAAAGCCACAAATGACTTGTAGTAAAGTAAAAGATGTAATGTATGGTAGATGATTAATAGTTACATAGGTTTGGGCTTTATATAAGCCCATCATGCACATTTTCGTAAAAGGGCATGACTATTGACTTTAGATAGTCTATAATTATAATAAATTAATATTAATATTATTTTATTATTTTATTGTTACATTGCCTCTCTCTTAGAAAGGCTTTGTCCTCAAAGCCTTATAATTTTTATGTATTGCTTTTTGTGGTGTTGTAGTTGACGACACATGTCGATATTTTAAGCGTCGAGCATAACTTCTGATATGTGAAGGGATCAATCCATCCCAAGTTGATTTTTCGATGATTGTCGAGATTCTGTACTGATATGTCATCGAGAGTTTTGATCACCTTAGTACCTTTATCTTTCGACATTTCCTCCTTTTTAGGGTATCGGTTTTTATGGTTGGGGTGTCGATAGGGAATTTTGAAACTGTAAATTTCTTTTACGAAAGTCGTCTCTTGATCACTGCTATGAGTTGGAAGTTGTATTTTTGTCCCTTGAGGTTTTAAGGTTTCGTCTTGTATTTTTTCCAACATGTTCTCTAACTGTATTTTATCCTTTTGAAACTTCTTAATCACTTCTACTTGTGATTTCCTAACTTCTTCCGACTTCTTAAGTTGTTCTTTAAGATCCTCGTTATGACTTTTGATGCAACTATTTTTTTCCTACTTGTCTAGAAGTTTCCCTTCAATGTTTTCCATAGATTGTTCTATCTTTCGGCTCTTTTTCAATTTCTTAATTTTTGTGACTAGTATCTTGTTATAATTTCTTAGTCTGAAAATTTCTTCAGCATTGTTGGATAATGATTTATTATTCTTTGCGATCTGCGATTTGTGTGCCTTTTTAGAGTCGTCGTTTTGTGTTTGAAGATCTTGTATATGTTGTCGACATTAGTCGAACTTTGATTCTTGATCTCCTAATTTATGTTGTATCTTCTTCAGATCTTCATCCTTGTCATTAAGGATCTTGTTCAAGCATTTTATTTATGCTTTGTATTTAATTATTTCATTGTTTATATCTTGATCTTCTAGCCTCTGATTGAGTTCATTTTCGGCTCTTAATTCATCAATTTGTACATACAATTTTTCTATATAACTTTCCTCGTCGGAGATTTTTTGTTCATCGAACTTTTGTTGTAGCTTACGTATTTCAATTACTGCTTCAAATTTTGTAATCATGTCGTGTAAATCTTCATTGTCTCTTTGATAGTTCTTTAACTTGGCTTCTAATTTGTCTATATGTAGTCGCAAACCGACTTCCATGGTCTCTGATTTCTTCGACATTAGATGCTTGTTCTGGACTAGAGATGGTCTTTATGCTTGTTCTGGATTATAGATGGTCTTTAATTGGTCTTCGATTCCTTCGACAAGGGTGGATTAAAAAGATGTAATAATTCCCAATAAGTCTATCTTGGAAAGAACTTTCATGGACCCCTTTTTATTAGGTCAATTAACTTCTTCTTTTTTTCCCTCTTTTAATAAATTTTTTTTTTTCAATAAGGATGGCTAAAAGCCTAATGTAAGGTTAAAAACCTAAATCTCAAAGAAACTTTGGCAATTTGGCCACAAGTCGGAATCAACAAACTCTGATACCACTGGAGGAACAAGAGTCCCTTACTAAGTAAATAACCAGTACAAGTAACGTAAGAAAGCCATAAATGACTTGTAGTAAAGTAAAAGATGTAATGTATGGTAGATGATTAATAGTTACATAGGTTTGGGCTTTATATAAGCCCGTCATGCACCTTTTCGTAAAAGGGCATGAGTATTGACTTTAGATAGTCTTTAATTATAATAAATTAATATTAATATTAATTTATTATTTTATTGTTACAGATGACGACCTGATCCTTCGATCTTGTTTTTGGGTAAGCCTTTTCAGAAGTTGGAGAGCACACACACATGGCTGGAAGTTGCAGCACGGGATGGAGACGGAACACTTGGGCCACAAAAATTATTTTTTTTTGGCCTTGGAGGGATGCTGTCGCACCCTGCCTGAAGGAAAAGTGTGACAATGTCGCACCTTGGCTAAAGATAACCTGCGACGACCATCGTAGGCTTGCTTAGAGGAAAAGTGCGATGAAAATCCTTGGACTTATAGGATTTTGTCCGTCGCACCCCATCAATGCACTATGTCAGTTAGTGAAGTGCGGCGATCCGTTTAACAGCTGTCATACTCCATGGCAAGCATGAACATGAAGCCGATCTCAGATCCAATGTTGAATGGCCAGATCTCAGAGTAGATGTAGTTTTTAAAGAGAAATATTGCTGAAGCTGAGCCAAAATATTGGACAATGTTCCATATTTGATTGAAGCAGATCGAGTCTTGCAGAGATCGATCCAAGAAGACTCTCGGTAGAAAAAGGGTGGAGCAGATTTGAAGACTGAAGGACCACTGATCTTGAAGAAAACCAAGAAGATCGAAGATGGTGTTGGAAGAGCTACCAGAAGAAATCGAAAAGGTAAGAAATCTGTTAACCTCAATAGGTTCATGGAAAACCTTTGATGGAGATAATTATGATTTATGGTCATTGAAAATTAGGGATTTGTTAAGGTCACAAGATCTGTGGAATTTTGTAGCTTAGAATGATCCTATAGATCTAGCTGTATTTGAGAATTTGAAAGAGTATCAAAAGGAAAGAAGGCAAGTTGTTTCCTTGAGTATCATACAAAATGTTATAGACTATTCCATCTTTCATAACATTTTAGACGCTTCTACTCCCAAAGAAGTTTGGGATATATTGAAAGCAGATTTTAGTGAAGAAGAACCTGAAATAGAAGAAGATGAAGCAAAGTTCAGTGAAGAGGAACCTGAAGAAGATGAAGCAGAGTTCTCTGAAGAGGAATCCAGAGAAGATGAAGCAGAGTTCAATGAAGAGGAACTAGTTGAATTTGCAAGCCATGCAAAGCACCAGTAATCCCACAGTGAAGTGGAAGATAGCCAGGAAGACTGTGTTTATGATGCAGTCAATGATCAAGTAAGTTTAGCAAAGCTTGTTGATCTAGCTCTGTTTGTTGATGACAGTGAACACAAACCTGTCAATGTAGAAGTCCCAGTGACAGTCTCTCAGAGAAAGAGACAGTTGATTGCAGCAGTGAAAGTCTCTCAGAGAAAGAGACAGTTGATAGTAGCATAGAAGTCACAGTAGGAAGTTCATCACAGAACCAGAAACAAGAAGTCTAAGGGAGCTATATGAGGAGACTCCCATTATTGATGAGCAGTATGAGTATGATTTGTTTCCCTGTCAGCCCACAATTTTTGACGAAGCAGTGAAGGATGCACATTGTGCACAAGATGCAACAGTTAATTATGATGTAGTTGCTGTTGAAACAGAAGAAGAAAAAGAAGATGTGGATGCTATCTAAGAAGAGATAAAACTCAGTGAAACAAAAGAAGAGGAAGATATCAATGCTCTCCAAGAAGTGTTGAAATGTATGAATCTTTTTTCTGATAAAAATTCTGAGTGTGCAGGTAAAATGGACAACAACATACAATTAGCTGCAACAAAAGAAGAAGAAACAGAAGAAGAAGAAGACTTGCACTATGTTCCATGACCAATGAAAAGCAATAACACTGTTTATTGTGCAGAAGACAAAGAAGATGCTGAAGAAAACCTACTTAGCATCAAGTTCAAGAAGACAAAGAAGAAGCAGCCCAAGTACACATCAAGGAAGAAAGTAAAGCTTAATTTTATTTGAATGAAATGTATGCCTAGCTGAGACATAGACCACCAGGTATATCACTTAGACATTGATAGTACTGACCACACCATCCCACTTGAGATTAAGGGGGGGTGTTAAGAGATGTAATCCCAATGGTCCTAAGTTGGTTAGTTAGTTGAGTCAATGGTCCTAAGTTAGTTGAGTTAGGTCATTTGTTGACCCATGGTTTACACTGGCTCATAGTATTAGCGAGTGGTTTTGGTGTTATGAGAAACTATATATATGTGTGCTTAATAATGAGAAAGAAATTAATATGCCTAGGCAATGAATATGTTCATTTCTGTTTCTTCTCTATTATGTGTCTCTGTAAACTTTCTCATGGTATCAGAGTGTATGGCCTGATACATACTTTTTGTTGTTGGGTAAGCCTTTTCACATAGTGGAAAGCACACATGTGTAGATTAGCTCTGTTCATGGTATCAGAGATGATGGCCTGATCCTTCGATCTTGTTTTTGGGTAATCCTTTTCAGAAGTTGGAGAGCAGACACACACGGCTGGAAGTTGCAGCACGGGATGGAAACAGAACACTCGGGCCACAACAAAATTAAAAATAAAAATAAAAATTTGTCGGCCCTGGAGGGAGGCTGTCGCACCCTGCCTGAAGGAAAAGTGTGATGGTGTCAAACCTTAGCTGAAGACAACCTGCGACGACCGTCGCAGGCTTGCTTGGAGGAAAAGTGTGACAACAAGCCTTGGACTTATAGGATTTTTTTCTTTGCACCCCATCAACGCACTATGTCAGTTAGTAAAGTGTGACGATCTGTTTAAAAGCTGTCATACTCCATGGAAAGCATGAACATGAAGCCAATATTAGATCCAATGCTTAACGGCTAGATCTCGGAGCAGATCTAGTTTTTAAAGAGAAATATTGTTGACACTGAGCCAAAATATTGGACAATGTTCCAGCTTTGATTGAAGTAGATCGAGTCTTGCAAAGATTGATCCAAGAAGACCCTTTGTAGAAAAAGGGCAGAGCAGATCTGAAGACTGAAGGACCATTGATCTTGAAGAAAACCAAGAAGATCGAAGATGGTGCTAGAAGAGATACCAGAAGAAATCGAAGAGGTAAGAAATTTGTTAACCTCAATAGGTTCATGGAAAACCTTTGATGGAGATAATTATGATTTATGGTCATTGAAAATTAGGGATCTGTTAAGGTCACAAGATCTGTGGCATTTTGTAGCTAAGAATGATCCTATAGATCTAGTTGTATTTGAGAATTTGACAGAATATCAAAAGGAAAGAAGGCAAGTTGTTGCCTTAAGTATCATACAAAATGGTATAGACTATTCCATCTTTCATAACATTTCAGACGCTTCTACTCCCAAAGAAGCTTGGGATATATTGAAAGTAGAGTTCAGTGAAGAAGAACCTGAAATAGAAGAAGATGAAGTAGAGTTCAATGAAGAGGAACCTGAAGAAGATAAAGCAGAGTTCTCTGAAGAGGAACCCGGAGAAGATGAAGTAGAGTTCAGTGAAGAGGAACCAGTTGACTTTGCAAGCCATGCAAAGCACCAAGAATCCCACAGTGAAGTGGAATACAGTCAAGAAGACTATGTTTATGATGCAGTCAATGATCAAGTAAGTTTTGCGAAGCTTGTTTATCTAGCTCTGTTTGTTGATGACAATGAACACAAACCTGTCAATGTAGAAGTCCCCAGTGACGAAAGTGATAGTCTCTCAGAGAAAGAGATAGTTGATTGCAGCAATGAAAGTCTCTCAGAGAAAGAGACAATTGATAGTAGCATAGAAGTCGCAGCAGGCAGTTCATCACAGAACTAGAAAACCAGAAGTATGAGAGAGCTATATGAGTAGACTCCCATTATTGATGAGCAGTATGAGTATGCTCTGTTTCCCTGTCATCCCACAATTTTTGAGGAAGCAGTGAAGGATGCACATTGTGCACAAGATGCAACAGTTAATTATGATGTAGATGTTGTTGAAATAGAAGAAGAACAAGATGTGGATGGTATCCAAGAAGAGCTGAAACTCAGTGAAACAAAAGAAGACGGAGATATCAATGCTCTCCAAGAAGAGATGAAATGTATGAATCTTTTTTCTGACAAAAGTTATGAGTGTACAGGTAAAATGGACAGCAACATAAAATATGTTGCAATAGATGAAGAAGAAACAGAAGAAGAAGAAGACTTTCACTATGTTCCGAGACCAATGAAAAGCAATAACACTATTTATTGTGCAGAAGAAAAAGAAGATGCTGAAGAACACCTACTTAGCATCAAGTTCAAGAAGACAAAGAAGAAGCAGCCCAAGTACACCGGCATCAAGGAAGAAATTAAAGCTTAAGTTTATTTGAATGAAATGTATGCCTATCTGAGACATACACCAACAGGCACATCACTTAGACATTGATAGTACTGACCACACCATCCCACTTGAGATTAAGGGGTGTGTTAAGAGTTGTAATCCCAATGGTCCTAAGTTGGTTAGTTAGTTGAGTCAATGGTCCTAAGTTAATTGAGTTAGGTCATTTGTTGACCCATGGTTTACACTGGTCCATAGTATTAGCCAGTGGTTTTGGTGTTATGAGAAACTATATATATGTGTGCTTAATAATGAGAAGGAAATTACTATGCCCAGGAAATCAATATGCCTGTTTCTGTTTCTGCTCTATTCCGTGTCTCCGCAAACTTTATCACTTTTGTGCATGAAGATTGACATTGTAGAGAAGATAAAGATATTGTTATTTGAGAAAGAATTAACGTGATTTTCATATTTTTGGATCTGCAATGGAAGATAAGCATAGGTGTAGACTTGACAATGAAATGGAAGGGCAAGGGCAGCCAGTAAACCCCATAAGCCAGTCTCTTAGTAGCTCAGTCTTGTCTCTCTAAGAAATGACATCTTAAAAATGGAAGAGACCGTAACAGAAATCTCTCGTGCCAAGAAAGCTCTTGCTGAGGTCTTCTTGCCAAGCAACCCACTTTTCTCTTGCATAATGGTCAATGCTCTCCTCCTCCTTTCACTGTAGCTTGAACTTTGAAGGATCGATGGTCTTTTTTCATTTACACGCTCATCCATGTCCGCATGTACTGTGTATTTCAAAGCTGCAAACATACTGTAACATTTATTTCCTTTTTTATATTGGATGATCTACTGTATTGATGTTTCTCACAGCTTGGAGGTTTGTGTTGTAAATATGTTTTGTAGGAGGAGGACGATCAAGGAGTGTTGCAATGGCAGAAAAGAATATTGAACATCGATGACCACATGTTTATTCCAGAGTTTCCCTGGGAGAGGAATCATATGATGCCTAGGTGGATGAATACATCTCTAAATTGGCCCTCACGCCTTTCGACCAGTCGCATGCTCTGTGGGATTTTCACATCTTAAATTATAAAATGAGCAAGGCCAGGGCTACCATGGTTATTAAGCTCCATCATGCCCTAGAAGATGGGATTTCTTTCATGTCCACATTGTTTTCTCTTGTCACAAGAGGCGACAATCTAGAGCTCCCACTGACTTTTCCTACCGCAATAAGATGTTCACTTAGAAGGACGATATGGCTTGACGATATGGCTTGACTTCTTTGTTTTCTTTAGTAAGTTATGTTTATAGGAATTATAATAGATGGCCCAATGGATGTCTGTACTAGCCAATCGTCAACAAAAATACTTAGAAATCTTCTAAATCTCTTTTATCCCCAGTTCGAAAACAAAACCTTAATTGTAACATCATTAGTGCGAGAGATTTATTGAACATCCAACTAAAGCTTAGTTGTAAAATCATTAGTGCAAAATATTTATTGAAGATCCGACTAGATTCAAAGGGAAACCCACCCTGAATCAAAAATGCACCGATTCTAAAGAGAGAGGAACCATGACACCAACCCCAGACAACATTTTGAGGATTCTTTAAAAAATGTTTTCCTTTCACAATTTTTGAAAGGGTAGATTTGGGAAATAAAATTAACCAGGTATCAACCCTAGTGCAAAAGATGTTAATTTGTGCACAGTTTCAATATATGCATAGGCTTAAAAATTCAAACAAGCCATGACCATCTTTCCCTGGGTAACTTGAATATCAAAGCCATGTATTTTTACACAAATTATCATTTTCTAGAGGAGTTCAAACAAGCTGCAACTACACAGTTTGGTTCTGGTTGGGCCTGGCTTGTAGGTCAGTATACTAGAAAAGTTTCTGTAGATGAATTTCAACTACGCTGCTAGTTTATCATACCGACTTCAAATTTTGAAATTAGTAGCATCAATTATTCAGTATAAGAAGACTCAATATGATGATGAACTTAACATGTTTTTATTCTTTATATACCCATTTCATGTCAACCTTGTTTTGTTCATGTACTTGTCTGATTTATTTTGTTGCAGTGAAAGATGGAAAACTTGTTGTGGAAAAGAGTACAAATGTTGTGAGCCCTCTCATATGGGGCCATATAGTAAGTGACTATTCTTATTTTGATGACTATGAATTTTCCAAAATAGGACTCAATAGTTTCATAACTATTTTCACACATCCAAAACTAAGACTTCCTAAACGTAAGATTGAAGTTTTAAGAAGGCCAAATTGTTTCATCATATTTTTCGTATGACTTTGTTATGTGTAATTTTTTATTGGTTTCCTGTTGAGTATGCCATTGGACAGTCTTTCTTGATAGCAGCTAGCTATCGAGAGTGTAGCTTTTAGAGGTATCAGGAATAGACTTCCGGTAGGATGATCAGAAGTAAAACCAAAAACACTTGAGACTCGAGTGATAGATTTAAACATGTTGTTTGACAAATTCCAAAAGTAGTAATCTTTAACATTTACAACCTTATTCATGGTTTCTTTTATAGCAAGGAGATGTTCCAGAACATATGGCCTCTGAAGGAGATAAGTGGTATCAACAATGTCAATTTCAGTGACAATGAAAAGGACATTAAACCTTTTATAGCAGTTGTGGATGTCAAGGGGAACTCAACATAATACATTTGGGTATATGTATCTTCCTAATCCACTTTATCCCTCATTTTCAACTAGTTTACACTCAACTAATGAAATGAAATCCTACCCATAGTAGTTTATGCCTAAGAAGTCCAACTTGGTCAAGATGTGAAATTTCTTGATGTCTATCCCCTTGTACCATGGATAGTCTCATACACTTTTATATGACTTGCTGCCATTCTGTTTATTGTGCTTATGTAAACTCCTTGAATTAAAGGAGTTGTAGCAACCTGAAATAGGTTGGTCAGGCCACCACAACAATATGCACTCAAAGAAAGAACATGTGTGGCTCATTGAATGTTATCAAGAAATACATAAGTCATATAACTTGTGTACTATTACCCTTCTATACTATCAAAAGTAATCATTAGTTTCCAATGAAAGCAATGCAATAGTCTTGCAATACTTCATAAACTAGTTCCAATTCTTGTATCCCCAAGTATGTTGTGTCCTAATTGTTGGAATATTGTAATTTATCAGTTGATAGCATATCTGATATGCACCAGATCTGTCAGACACTCAGTCAGTCTGTAATGTCAGAAGTCAATCAGTCAGTTTGCAGCCAATCCGTCTCATGGAAAGTTAGTATTTAAGGAGCCGTGTTTATATTTCGCAGGCTCATAACTTCTTAGGTAGAAATTTATTACAGTCTTTAATGTAACCCTGTAGCTTCCAATTGAAGCGATCTTGAGTTGGTGATAATGAAACTCTATAAATGAAAATCACTCATAGAGATAGAGATAGAGATGTATGTGAGGGAAGAGAAGTAAAAGGAGGAGAAACTCAAGCCGTGAAATGTATGAAGAGCCCAAGCTCTGTTAAATTGTGAAAGATTGAAGTAAAACTCATCTCTCTATAAGTGCGGCAAAGTTACTCTGTTTTATAGTAGTTTTATGTATTCATTCTCAAGAATGTTGGTTTATGCATTCTGCACATCTACTCCATATTGACCTGCATAAATGTTGTTTACATTTATGTTCTGTAAATCAAATCTATATTCCAAGTATTTTATATTGGTAAATGTCCTAGTTTAACGCGTAGTAACTTCAACATATGTTTCGGTTCCTATGTTTTAGCATGAAATACATTTGTGCAAAGTTTTTTTAAGATTGGGTTATGCGCAGCTAAATAGGTATGCAAAGTTAACTTGTGCGCAGTTAACCTTCGTAAAGTTAAAAGAAGTTTGCAAAGGTAAATTTGTGTGAAGTGCGACATTCATACAAAGTCAAGTTTCACGAGGTTAGAGAACTGCGCAGCAAAGCTCACCTGCACATTAGAAAGTTGAAATGCGCAGGTAATCTCTGCGCAGTAAAAGTAGAATTGCACAGTTAACCTGCATGCAGTAAAAAGTGGAATTGCGTACATAATTTCTGCGCAGCTAATTTGTGAAGAAAAGTGTTTGGAAAAATAATTAGAGCAAAGTATTTGCTAAGTGAAGCACAACTATAAAGCAAAGAAAAGAAAGATATTCATTTACTTTGCAGGTCAAATATTTTACCTGTGCGGTGTGTTGTTCTCTTGATCTAGTATCAGAGCTTGGTTTACGGAAAGTAAGAATTGTATCTACAAAAGGGGAAAAGCAATTAAAGCTAAGGATGGCTTCCACTTTGGGTAATTTGCAAACTCCAATATTTTCTGGTAAAAATTATGAATATTGGTCTCTAACTAGGAAGCTTTGTTTAGAGGTCAAGATGTATGGGAAATAGTCTAGAATGGTTATGCAGAACTAGCAGATCTGGCAGCATACAACAATCTCACACAAGCTGAGAATGATGTCTTAAGGGAACAAAGGAAGAAAGATGGAAATGCGTTGTTCCACATACATCAAGCAACACATGAATCCATACTCCCAAGAGTAGCAGCAGCACAGTTAGCTAAGGAAGCATGGGACACAATGGAAACTTCCTATCAAGGCCTGAACAAGGTAAAGACTGTCAAACTTCAAATTCTTAGAAGAGATTTTGAATCTCTGTCAATGAAAAATACAGAGTTAGTAGAATCATTCTATACTCGTGTGTGACATCCCTCCCCAATGATGAAATAAATAAAAAAAAACATTATGTTAGATTTATTTTAAATTTATCTTTATTTTTATGCAATAAGAAAGCCAGATGAGAAATCGGCTGACTTAAAGTCCTAGGAGGACTGTTGTAAACAAACAATTTTATTATTATTAATAAAAGAATGAGCAGGAACAGCCAAGTTAAATGAGGAGATCATGCATGGAGAAGTGGGGGACAAGTTAGAGTTAGCCTCTGGGACATCAGAACAAGTGTCAGGAGTGTATTTAAGACACTAGACACACCCTGAAAATCAGGGATTTGGTTAGCTGCGAAAATTCCATGAGGAATTGGCTGCCAATGGAAAGACCTAGGCAAAATTATAAAAGGAGGGCATATGTGAGGAGGCAGGACGCTGCTGAGTATGCCGGAGGGAATTTCACTTGCTGTGTGAGCACTTTGTGTTAGGCAAGGAAGTCAGGAAAGAATACTGAGTTTGAGGCTAACTGTCCACATTTCTCCATGCATTATCTGGCTCGGGGGTGATTGCGGACGAACTTGGTGTTTGTACCTAATCTACGGTTGGGAGGAACGTGGCTGTTCCTACTGCATTCGGTTATAAGTTCCAGGTTTTGTGATCTCAGACACCAAGAATTCTGTTATTTATTTTGATCTCATTGGTAAAAATGTAGGGTTTTATACTTTTTAAAGAATTCTGTTATTTATCTGATCTCATTAGTAAAAATGTAGGGTTTTATACTGTTTAAAGAACTCTGTTATTTATCTGATTTCATTGTTAAAAATGTAGGGTTTTATACTGTTTAAATAATCCTGTTATTTATCTGATTTCAATGTTAAAACGTAAGGTTAGGTTATTAAAATATTTCTGTTATTTATCTGACCTCATTGTTAAAAATTAGTGTCTATAATGTTCAAATATTTTCTGATATTTATCTGACTTCATGGTTAATAATGTAGGGTTTAAACGTGCAAATATTTCTGTTAATTATCTGCCCATGTATTAAAATTTTAGAGTTTACAATGTCTAAGCAAATCCTGCTATTCGACTGATATTGATCTACATCATAGATATTTAGAAAATGAAGATGAAACGGCGATGATTTCTGTACATGCCCATGAGATATTCTATCGATTTTTCCATTGTTTATAACTTGATCTATAAAGTCTCAGGACAGAAATTGCATGACTTGGTATCCTCTTATTATTTAATGCATCGATCTTCTTTATTATAGAATAGAGTTATATAGAGCCTCGACGGGGATTACAGGATTTTTCCCTGTTATATTTGTTTGTGTACCTTATGTTATTTTTTTTTAAGTCGAGGCCGTAATGATGGATTTTCTTCCCACCCTAAGACAAATAAAGTATGGATTTAGACTGGTACAGGATTCCTCTGGATAGGAATTCCACGACTTCCTGTGGACGTTGTTAGGGTATCCACATTTATAATTACCACAGACTTTTTAAAAATTTAGGTTACGAAATAAATAGAAAATTTATAAATAAAATTTCAGAGTGTTCATTTTACAACGCAGGGGTGTTTCTGAGAGGTATCTTGACTGATACGTCTCTATCCTTTTAGGCGTTTAAGGGACAGAAATTCCAGTTCTGGAATTTGCCGGAAGTGGTAGTCCACCACTGTTTTTAACCTGTCACGCAATTTAGATTTTCGAATGCCATGGGACTCGACCATTAAATTGTAAGCAGTATAGTCCCCAGGTTAGCGATTGAAACCAGGATTTTCGATCTGAGACTACTAACGCATTGAATGAGTATTTAATTCTTAAATTTTTTAACCTGAGCCTCCATTCCTTTACGCCTGCGTTCAGGGATTCAGAGAAACCCTTCTAATAGGATTTAAGATCTACTCATTTTTTTTAGAAAAGAAAACCCTGAGATGGGCACCGAGTTTGAAAACAAATAATTCCAGTACGAGAACAGAATCATCAGAGGTCTATTTTAATATGCTCCACTCATAAAAAAGAATAGTCCTACAGCTACCATACAGACTTTCGAAAGGAACAATTTAGAGATTACAGAAGCCATTACCCTAGTCTGTCCAGATTATATAAGAAAACGAAATTATAGCTTCATTTTAATCTCGTATGGTTATCAGAACAAGATTTGTAATAACAAATTATTTATATCCACAATCGCGTTCACAGTAATGACCTGACTGTATAACACGTTGATAAATCTACAGCATTTCCAGCATTATAGAATAGCTCAAGTTTTGATAAGGTTTTAAACCCTTAAAAAAATATACGAGATAGAAAACCCTGACTTCGAACCCGGTCATTTCACTAAACTCTTCTCTATAAGATAGCAACTACAGTAAGTGGTATCTAAAAAATAGTGTTACATCATATTCTGGCAAAGACCCAGGTCACCATGAACCCTTAAAACCTCAAATGATCTGATTATGATTTTAACACTATGAAAATTCTCTTAGCCGTTGAAGGAGACTCCCCTTGTTTCCTGTCATCATACGAAGGCCAAGGAGGAGCGATACCACTTACCATTAAGGGAGAATCCCTCTGTGACCTGCGTTGCCTCGAACCAGGATTTATCTGCATTATTGATAAACAACACATTAGTATTTGACGAAAGAAATACACTGTAAGCATTCATTTAACAGCTAGTGTCGAGTTATAAGTCTTTAGGTTACCTCCGAGACGTTGGGTTGACAAATAGCTGCGTTCTCAAGGTAACGAAAACTTCCTCTGGAGTAAGCCCGAGTGAAAATAGTCATTCTCCCTCGTTGTCACAGACATTACAAAGTTAAAGTAGGCTACAGGTCTGTTTTCGAATTTCCAGGGTTTGGAATGGACAAACAGTGAACCCCAAAGCTCAAAGGAAAGAAAAAGAATCGGTTTCCGAGAGCTTCATCTGTCTGTTGAGAAGTGATGTAACCAAACGCCAAGACCAAGTAACCTGTCCTTCTATCGCAGGTGGCATCACAACATTCAGTACAGTACAAGTAGTCACATGGCCTATCTGAAAAACGATGATTGCCCCGTACGAGTGCCCTGTCGAATTACAAGTGGCATCCTTCAACTATAAATGCCTGGATGGTCCAGGTTGGTGCGTTCATCAAACTCGTTGGTAGCTGTCACATACCATGTAATAGTTTGTTAGGGTAACTGCGTATAGGAGGGTGTACATTTTATGCAAAGTTTTGTTGAAGATAACTAGTTGTCGAGTTATGTTGGAAAATCAATATATATATAAGATTTGGAATGTTTAAAATAACATAGTCTTGCAAAGAATCATGGAGACTTAGGATCTAGGTGACTTTAAAACTCATTCTTAATAGTCTAGGGACTGAATGGGGATATAGTTTCACTAACACACTGATAATCTATTGAAAGACGTGGTGAATGGTTGCTATGTGAGATTACGACATTAACACATATGTATAAAAAAAAAACATTTAGTGGTGGGTGTTTAAAAACACATTCCATACCTTGTTACGATATCATGGAGACGCTCCGACACAATGGAAAACCCCAGAAAACATAGTAATCTGCATGCCAAGGAGAGAGAAGTATTAGCCATAGCTAAGTAAGTGGTATGTCATTATAGATAACCTCTATCTATTAGAAGAACAAGGGAAAGACAACGTTAAGTTCAATGTCACGATAGCATTAACAAATTAAAATACAGACAAGTGTAAAAACTGTCTTCTTCTTAGATGTTATAAAATGAACTGGAAAGAAAAGAAAAAGAAATTTTTTTTTTTTATGGAGATTTTACATATGGTATCAGAACGAAGTTTCAACCCTGTTGCCTTGGAAACACTTAGTTTTTGTTGCGCAGGAATTATAAATTAATTTATATATTTGAATGTTGCATGCGTATGTTACAGTTTTGAAATTTCAGATGACTTCGCACGAAGAATACAGAGAAGAAGCTGAAGAAAATGAACAGGCAAGAACAGCAGATCATTCGGAAGCAAGTCAGGTACTAGAAACCATGCGAAGCCTGATCGTGGAAATACAGAGTTTCAAAGCAGACAATGAGCAACTAAAGAAGGCCCAGGAGAAACAGCAGGAAATTAATGAGATTTTGCTGCAGAGCCTTCATGAAAGGAACAATGGCGAAAAACAGAAAGAAGTTACTAAGAGGAAAGAGGAGACTGATGAGAACGCTGAGAAGAAGGGAGATTCCTCCAATGAGACCCAGAAATATGAACATCAAGATAAGACTATGGGAAAAAGGAAGGTTGACCATCTGGAGGGTGAATTCAAAAAAATAAAGCCTACCAGCTTCGATGGAGAATCAAAGACTGGCGAAGAAGCAGAAGCCTGGCTGCTAGACATAAAGAAATACTTTCAGATCTATAACTATTCCAGTAATATGAAAGTCAGAATGGCTGTGTATAACCTAAAGGGGAAAGCCAGCATATGGTGGCAAGACCTGAATATTTCCCAGGGACTGAAAGAAAAGAACCTCGAATGGTCGGAATTTAAGAAATATTTCAAGAAACAATACTTATCAGAAAGTTACTATGAAAGAAAAACCAAGGAATTTTACGAATTAAAGCTGGGCCAAATGACGATGGAAGATCTCATCAATAAATTCCTAGACTTACTACGGTTCGTCCCATACATCAAGGAAGAAAAACTGAAGGTACAGCGGTTCTTAAGCTGCCTGCCACAGTCCTATAAAGATCGAATCGAGTTCGACAATCCCAGAACTTTAGAAGAAGCACTGAGAAAGGCCAGATTGTGTTATGAGCAATACAAACAAAGAAATGACACCACTCAAGCATGGAAGGATAGGAAACAGGAAAAGTTTAACCAGCGAAAGAAAGGTTACAAACCCCCGCCCTTCAGGAACATGCCCAAAAACTTCCAGGGAAATTCAGTTCCCAGAAATGAACAGTTACAGCATAAAACTTTCAAAACCCCTAACACGGGAATAAAAGGAAGTATCGGTACTCCTAAGGAACCCCTGAAATGCTGGGAATGTGGTGAATCTCATTTACGCAGGAATTGTCCCCGATACAATGAAACGAACAGAGTATTGCATAATATGCAAGAAGCATCCACGGTGGGAGACATTGGGAAAAGTTATCACCGAATCAATGCAGCCTTAGAGGACCGACAGGCAGATCATCAATCTGCCATCGTGGAAATTGAAGGTAAAATTTCTGATCATATTTGCTCCATTTTAATTGACCCGGGGGCAACCTTAAGCTACATCACTCCCAAGATGATGGAGCACTGCCAACTCACTAAGGTAAAGCATCCAAAACCTTGGTTAGTCAAGTTAGCTACAGGAGTAAAGAGGAAGGTTACTGAATACATATCTGATTGTGAACTTCAAATACAGGACCACAAAACAAAGGTTAATCTAAATGTATTGCCTTTAGGATCTTACGACATGATCATAGGTATGGACTGGCTTGAAAAAAATAAAGTAGTACTGAACTGCTTTAGCAAAAACTTTACCTACGTAGCAGAAGACCAAATTCTTAGAACAGTGGTTGGAAAACAGAAACCTGTCTCTGTTAGGCAGATTTCTGCTATGCAGCTAAAGAAATGCATGAGAAAAGGATGCAAGATTTACGCTGTAAGAGTATCCGATTTACTTCTCAACGAAAATCAGACTTCCATAGCAGAGCATCCTGTCTTAGGTGAATTCCTAGACGTATTTCCAGAGGAAATACCGGGGATACCTCCCCAGCGAGAAATAGACTTCTCCATTGAACTTTTACCAGGATCTGCACCAGTGTCAAAAGTACCTTATAGAATGAGTATCCCAGAATTGACGGAATTAAAAATTCAGATTCAAGAGTTACTAGACAAAGGATATATAAGACCTAGTGTTTCGCCTTGGGGTGCACCGGTTCTGTTTGTCAAGAAAAAAGATGGGACTCTAAGGCTATGTATTGACTATAGACAACTAAATAAAGTAACCGTTAAGAATAAATACCCTTTACCACGAATTAACGATCTGTTCGATTAAGTAGGGGGAGCTAGGATCTTTTCAAAACTGGATCTTCGATCTGGGTACCATCAGATTCGTATTAAAAATGAAGACATAAGTAAAACCGCCTTCCGTACCCGATACGGACACTACGAATTTGTAGTAATTCCTTTTGGGTTAACCAACTCCCCTGCCACATTCATGTGTTTAATGAATGGTATTTTCAACAAATATCTAGATCAGTTTGTGCTGATTTTTATTGATGATATCCTAATATACTCTAAGACGGAGGAAGAACACGAAAAACATATAAGAATTGTATTGCAAACCTTGAGGGATCACCAGTTATATGCAAAGTTGGAAAAATGTGAGTTCTTCAAAAAGGAAATCCAGTACTTAGGCCATATTATTTCTGCTGAAGGAATTTCAGTCGACCCACAGAAAATTAAAGCCATAGCGGATTGGCCAGTACCGAGAGATGTAGCTGATATTAGATCTTTCATGGGACTCACAGGTTACTACCGGAGGTTCATTGAGGGATTCTCGAAGATCGCCTATCCCATTACCTCACTACAGAAAAAGGGGATAAAATTTGTTTGGTCCTGCAAGTGTCAAGAAAGTTTTGAACGACTCAAAGAATTGCTGACCAAGGCACCTATTCTAAAGGTAGCAGACCCATGTAAAGAATACACGGTCTGTACAGATGCAAGTAAAGA
Organism: Larix kaempferi; assembly: GCA_027924585.1. NCBI lineage: Eukaryota > Viridiplantae > Streptophyta > Pinopsida > Pinales > Pinaceae > Larix > Larix kaempferi. Next base: position 15,340,594 of record BSBM01000249.1, read on the forward strand.
GGGAGTAGGAGGAGTACTGTCCCAAGACGGACATGTAGTATGTTACAAATCACGAAAGCTAAAGGAGCATGAACGCAACTACGTGGTTCATGACTTGGAATTAACAGCAGTAGTACACGCATTGAAAATGTGGCGTCACTACCTGCTAGGAAAGAAATTCTTGTTATTAACCGATAACACTTGTGTCAAGAACCTGTTTAACCAACCAGGACTCAATGCCAGACAGGCAAGGTGCATGGCTTTCTTAAGTGAATTCGACTTTGAAGTAAAACACATAAAGGGTAAGGAAAATACGGTGGCAGATGCACTTAGTCGAAGGACCCACGAGGTGTACGAGATAAGAATGAGTCAACCAGAAAGTAATCTCATGGAGAAGGTATTAGTGGCAAGCAAACAGGATGCAGATTACGTAAATCTGCAAGGTAAATTACAACAAAATGAGGAAAACGTGAATGGGACAGATTTCAAAGTGGATCAGAAAGGTCTGATTTGGTTCAAGGATAGGCTGTACATGCCTAATGTTGCAGAATTTAAATTGTTTATTCTAAATGAGATGCACAAACCCCCTTTTGCAGGTCATCCCGGTTATCAAAAAATGATAACAGCCCTTAGAAAACAGTTCTTTTGGCCTAAATTAAAAACTGATCTTGCTGATTATTTATCTAAATGCTTGGAATGTCAACAGGTGAAGGCTGACCATAGACATCCTGCTGGTTTATTACAACCATTACCAATTCCTGAATGGAAATGGGAAGTGATTTCACTAGATTTTATCACAGGCTTGCCAAGAACCCAGCGGCAACATGACTCTATAATGGTGGTAGTTGACAAATTTAGCAAATCTGCACATTTCATTCCGGTAAAAACCACCTACAAGGCAGCAGATATTGCAGGAATTTTTCTGAAAGAAATATTCAGATTACACGGAGTACCAAAGATGGTAATTTCAGATAGGGATGTAAAATTTACTTCCAAATTCTGGAAAACTTTATTTGCAGGTTTGGAAACAAGAATTAATTTCAGCACTAGTTATCATCCTGAAACGGATGGACAGACTGAACGTACAAATCAGATCATTGAAGATATGCTGAGAATGTACGTTATGGAGAGACCTGCCAAATGGGAAGACTATTTACATCTGGTAGATTTCGCCTACAACAACGGGTATCAGGCGTCATCAAGAATGAGTCCATTCGAAATCCTTTATGGAAGGAAATGCACTACCCCAATTAGCTGGGACAGCCCGGTCGATCGGTTATTGATAGGACCAGAATTGCTGAAAGTCATGGAACAAACAGTCCAAAAGGTACAGAAGAATTTAAAGGTGGCCCAGGACCGCCAAAAGAGCTATGCTGATCTAAAAAGATGGGATAAGGAATTTTCAGTTGGGGACCATGTATACTTGCAGGTTAAACCAAAGAAGAGTTCACTCCGGTTAGGGAGTTGTACTAAACTGGCACCACGATTCTGCGGGCCTTTCCAAATACTGGAAAGAATTGGGACCGTAGCTTATAAACTGGCATTACCAGCGCACTTAAAGATTCATAATATTTTTCACATTTCGTTACTGAAGAAATATATTTATGACCCCACTCATATTATTGATTGGAATTTGATACAGGAGGCTCCAGAAGGCGAATTTCAAGTGGAACCTTTACGCATTCTGGACAGGAAAGAAACAGTACTTCGGAACCGAGCCATCGCTCAGGTAAAGGTGCAATGGAAGCACTTTAGTCCTGAGGAGGCAACCTGGGAATTGGAAAGCGATATACTGGAAAAGTACCCGAACCTATTCCCAGAACCTATGGAGGAAGACTAGAACACTGAGGACAGTGTTCACAATAAGGGGGAAAGGATGTGACATCCCTCCCCAATGATGAAATAAATAAAAAAAAACATTATGTTAGATTTATTTTAAATTTATCTTTATTTTTATGCAATAAGAAAGCCAGATGAGAAATCGGCTGACTTAAAGTCCTAGGAGGACTGTTGTAAACAAACAATTTTATTATTATTAATAAAAGAATGAGCAGGAACAGCCAAGTTAAATGAGGAGATCATGCATGGAGAAGTGGGGGACAAGTTAGAGTTAGCCTCTGGGACATCAGAACAAGTGTCAGGAGTGTATTTAAGACACTAGACACACCCTGAAAATCAGGGATTTGGTTAGCTGCGAAAATTCCATGAGGAATTGGCTGCCAATGGAAAGACCTAGGCAAAATTATAAAAGGAGGGCATATGTGAGGAGGCAGGACGCTGCTGAGTATGCCGGAGGGAATTTCACTTGCTGTGTGAGCACTTTGTGTTAGGCAAGGAAGTCAGGAAAGAATACTGAGTTTGAGGCTAACTGTCCACATTTCTCCATGCATTATCTGGCTCGGGGGTGATTGCGGACGAACTTGGTGTTTGTACCTAATCTACGGTTGGGAGGAACGTGGCTGTTCCTACTGCATTCGGTTATAAGTTCCAGGTTTTGTGATCTCAGACACCAAGAATTCTGTTATTTATTTTGATCTCATTGGTAAAAATGTAGGGTTTTATACTTTTTAAAGAATTCTGTTATTTATCTGATCTCATTAGTAAAAATGTAGGGTTTTATACTGTTTAAAGAACTCTGTTATTTATCTGATTTCATTGTTAAAAATGTAGGGTTTTATACTGTTTAAATAATCCTGTTATTTATCTCATTTCAATGTTAAAACGTAAGGTTAGGTTATTAAAATATTTCTGTTATTTATCTGACCTCATTGTTAAAAATTAGTGTCTATAATGTTCAAATATTTTCTGATATTTATCTGACTTCATGGTTAATAATGTAGGGTTTAAACGTGCAAATATTTCTGTTAATTATCTGCCCATGTATTAAAATTTTAGAGTTTACAATGTCTAAGAAAATCCTGCTATTCGACTGATATTGATCTACATCATAGATATTTAGAAAATGAAGATGAAACGGCGATGATTTCTGTACATGCCCATGAGATATTCTATCGATTTTTCCATTGTTTATAACTTGATCTATAAAGTCTCAGGACAGAAATTGCATGACTTGGTATCCTCTTATTATTTAATGCATCGATCTTCTTTATTATAGAATAGAGTTATATAGAGCCTCGACGGGGATTACAGGATTTTTCCCTGTTATATTTGTTTGTGTACCTTATGTTATTTTTTTTTAAGTCGAGGCCGTAATGATGGATTTTCTTCCCACCCTAAGACAAATAAAGTATGGATTTAGACTGGTACAGGATTCCTCTGGATAGGAATTCCACGACTTCCTGTGGACGTTGTTAGGGTATCCACATTTATAATTACCACAGACTTTTTAAAAATTTAGGTTACGAAATAAATAGAAAATTTATAAATAAAATTTCAGAGTGTTCATTTTACAACGCAGGGGTGTTTCTGAGAGGTATCTTGACTGATACGTCTCTATCCTTTTAGGCGTTTAAGGGACAGAAATTCCAGTTCTGGAATTTGCCGGAAGTGGTAGTCCACCACTGTTTTTAACCTGTCACGCAATTTAGATTTTCGAATGCCATGGGACTCGACCATTAAATTGTAAGCAGTATAGTCCCCAGGTTAGCGATTGAAACCAGGATTTTCGATCTGAGACTACTAACGCATTGAATGAGTATTTAATTCTTAAATTTTTTAACCTGAGCCTCCATTCCTTTACGCCTGCGTTCAGGGATTCAGAGAAACCCTTCTAATAGGATTTAAGATCTACTCATTTTTTTTAGAAAAGAAAACCCTGAGATGGGCACCGAGTTTGAAAACAAATAATTCCAGTACGAGAACAGAATCATCAGAGGTCTATTTTAATATGCTCCACTCATAAAAAAGAATAGTCCTACAGCTACCATACAGACTTTCGAAAGGAACAATTTAGAGATTACAGAAGCCATTACCCTAGTCTGTCCAGATTATATAAGAAAACGAAATTATAGCTTCATTTTAATCTCGTATGGTTATCAGAACAAGATTTGTAATAACAAATTATTTATATCCACAATCGCGTTCACAGTAATGACCTGACTGTATAACACGTTGATAAATCTACAGCATTTCCAGCATTATAGAATAGCTCAAGTTTTGATAAGGTTTTAAACCCTTAAAAAAATATACGAGATAGAAAACCCTGACTTCGAACCCGGTCATTTCACTAAACTCTTCTCTATAAGATAGCAACTACAGTAAGAGGTATCTAAAAAATAGTGTTACATCATATTCTGGCAAAGACCCAGGTCACCATGAACCCTTAAAACCTCAAATGATCTGATTATGATTTTAACACTATGAAAATTCTCTTAGCCGTTGAAGGAGACTCCCCTTGTTTCCTATCATCATACGAAGGCCAAGGAGGAGCGATACCACTTACCATTAAGGGAGAATCCCTCTGTGACCTGCGTTGCCTCGAACCAGGATTTATCTGCATTATTGATAAACAACACATTAGTATTTGACGAAAGAAATAAACTGTAAGCATTCATTTAACAGCTAGTGTCGAGTTATAAGTCTTTAGGTTACCTCCGAGACGTTGGGTTGACAAATAGCTGCGTTCTCAAGGTAACGAAAACTTCCTCTGGAGTAATCCCGAGTGAAAATAGTCATTCTCCCTCGTTGTCACAGACATTACAGAGTTAAAGTAGGCTACAGGTCTGTTTTCGAATTTCCAGGGTTTGGAATGGACAAACAGTGAACCCCAAAGCTCAAAGGAAAGAAAAAGAATCGGTTTCCGAGAGCTTCATCTGTCTGTTGAGAAGTGATGTAACCAAACGCCAAGACCAAGTAACCTGTCCTTCTATCGGAGGTGGCATCACAACATTCAGTACAGTACAAGTAGTCACATGGCCTATCTGAAAAACGATGATTGCCCCGTACGAGTGCCCTGTCGAATTACAAGTGGCATCCTTCAACTATAAATGCCTGGATGGTCCAGGTTGGTGCGTTCATCAAACTCGTTGGTAGCTGTCACATACCATGTAATAGTTTGTTAGGGTAACTGCGTATAGGAGGGTGTACATTTTATGCAAAGTTTTGTTGAAGATAACTAGTTGTCGAGTTATGTTGGAAAATCAATATATATATAAGATTTGGAATGTTTAAAATAACATAGTCTTGCAAAGAATCATGGAGACTTAGGATCTAGGTGACTTTAAAACTCATTCTTAATAGTCTAGGGACTGAATGGGGATATAGTTTCACTAACACACTGATAATCCATTGAAAGACATGGTGAATGGTTGCTATGTGAGATTACGACATTAACACATATGTATAAAAAAAAAACATTTAGTGGTGGGTGTTTAAAAACACATTCCATACCTTGTTACGATATCATGGAGACGCTCCGACACAATGGAAAACCCCGGAAAACATAGTAATCTGCATGCCAAGGAGAGAGAAGTATTAGCCGTAGCTAAGTAAGTGGTATGTCATTATAGATAACCTCTATCTATTAGAAGAACAAGGGAAAGACAATGTTAAGTTCAATGTCATGATAGCATTAACAAATTAAAATACAGACAAGTGTAAAAACTGTCTTCTTCTTAGATGTTATAAAATGAACTGGAAAGAAAAGAAAAAGAATTTTTTTTTTTTTATGGAGATTTTACATCGTGTTATTGGTCTAGTTAATCAAATAAAGTCTCATGGAGAAACTCTAGGTGACCAAAGAGTTGTTGAAAAATTTCTTAGAGTTCTTCGAAAGAAATTTGAATCTTTACTTGTGACCCTAGAGGAAAACAAAGATCTATCCCAATTTACTATTGATGAGTTGCAAGCCTCATTACTCAATCATGAACATAGAATCAGTGGTTCAGATACATCACTGGAAGGTGCATTTGTAGCACAATCATCCATAAGCCATGGAAGAGGCAGAGGAAGATCAAACTCTAGAGGAAGAGGACGAAGTTCTTTCAGAGGAGGTCGCAGCAGCAGCCCTGCGCATGTCGCTGGTAGAGGACAGAATCAAACCCCCAATTAGCCAAGTTGAAAAAGGTATGATAAATAAAAAATTCAATGTCATTACTGTAAGAAGTATTGACACTTCACATATTAATGCAGGAAGAAGCAGTATGACCAAGGAAAGCAAGGACAAACACAGTCAAGCAATAACAACACTACGAACAGCTCATTGTTCTTACAATGTGCATACCCACTGGAATGCAATTTTGTCCAACAAAGTCCAAATGACATATGGTATTTAGACGCATGTTGTAGTAATCATATGACTGGTAATTTAAATCTATTTTATAGTGTAGATAAATCAGTTCAAACTGATGTCACACTTGGAAACAATATCCAAGTCATTGTTTTGGGAAATGGTACTATTGATATTCTAACCAAACAGGGGGAGCATAAATATATGCTGGATGTTTATTATGTTCAAGGTTTGAAGCATAATTTGATGAGCATTGGACAACTGATGGAAAAAGTTTACAGAGTTCACATGATAGGAAAGCGTTGTGTGATCAAAGACATATATCCAAGCAATCAGTTAATTGTTGAAGTGCAGATGAAAAGCAATCGCTTGTTTCCTTTGAGGATTACACCAATCATAAAAGGAAAAACAACTCAAGTTGTTCATGGAAGTCATAATAAAAATTCTTGAACTACATTCAACGCAGAGAGCAAAGAAGCATAAATTCACTGCGCAGCTGAAGAAAAAGACAGTGAAATGCAAGCTCTGTTTCAAACAGAAATAAATGATGAATCTTGGTTATGGCACTTCATATTTGGACATCTGAATTTTGGTGGGCTGAAGCTACTGCATATGAAGGACATGGTGAAAGGATTTCCATTGATTGAAAAGCCAGAGAGAATTTGTGAAGGCTGTATTTTTGGAAAACAACATAGAGAGACTTTTTCAGTCGAAAAGTCATACAAAGCTCACACACCACTTCAAATCATGCACTCTGATATTTGTGGACCGATGCAAACACCGTCCATGGGAGGATGCACTTATCTTCTCACATTTATTGATGATTTCACAAGAAAAACTTGGTTTTATTTTCTAAAACATAAATCTGATGCATTTAGTTGTTTTTAGCAGTTCAAGGCACTTGTGGAGAAGCAATGTGGTTACAGCATCAAGATATTAACAAACACACAGAGGTGGTGAGTATGTTTCAAATGATTTCTTAAATTTCTGCAAAAATCATGGCATACAGAAGCAATTCACTGTGTAGTATACACCGCAGCAGAATGGTATCATAGATAGGAATAACATAACCATTATAGATATGGCGTGTAGTATGTTGGCAGCCATGCATCTTTCAAATGAATACTGGGTTGATGCAGTGGAAACTGATGTATACATCATGAATCGATGTCCGACGAAGAGCGTGAAGAACAAAGTTCCGTAGGAAGCATGGACAGGTATGAAACATAGTGTTTCACATTTAAAATGTTTTGGTTGTGTAGCATACGCACATGTTCCAGATGAGTTGAGAAGCAAATTAGACAATAAAGGATAGAAATGCATTTTTATTGGATATTCCGAAGACACAAAGGCATACAAGTTATATAACCCTATTACAAGAAAATTTATTATCAGTCGAGATGTTCAGTTTGTAGAAAATTAAGCATGGGATGGAACTGTAGAGAAAAATGTTAAAATCATGTCACATGTTGAACATGATGACATCACAGAAGATGTGGTTGAAACTACGCAGGTGAATCAGAACTGCGCAGCTCCGTCTACTCATAGGACTGCGCAGCATGTTTCAGCACAAAGAACTCTGACACAAGTCGCAGCTCAAGCAACTCCGACACAAGTCGCAGCTCAAGCAACTCCGACAAGCACATCAAGTGCGCAACAAACTCCATCAAGCAGTTCGTGCAGCTCGCGCAGTTCGACACCAGCAACTCCTACAAGGACAAGAAATCTGCGCAAGATATATGAGACTAGTACACCTAATTCATTCTCAATGTTTGCATTATTTTCTCAAGTTAATGATCCTCTAACATTTGAAGAAGTTGTTGAAGATAAAGTTTGGGCACAAGCCATGGATGAAGAAATAGAATGCATTGAGAAGAATCAAACATGGGAATTAGTTGATGTTCCTAAGGACAAGGATGTGATAAGCGTGAAATGGATTTATAAGACCAAGCAAGATGCTGATGGAAATGTGCAGAAGCACAAGGCAAGATTGGTAGCAATAGGATTCACACAACAACCTGGAACAGACTTCAATGAAACCTTTGCACCTGTAGCTCGAATGGGAATCACAGTTTTGGCCATCGCAGCACATAAGACATGGCCTATTTATCAAATGGATGTTAAGTCTGCATTTTTAAATGGTTATTTGGAAGAGGAAGTAAATGTGGAGAAGCCACAAGGCTATGAAGTTCCAGGACAAGGACACAGAGTATACAAACTGAAGAAGGCACTCTATGGTTTGAAGCAAGCTCCTAGAGCTTGCTACAATTGTATTGACTCATATCTCATTCAGAATAGATTTCACAGAAGTGAATGTGAGCCTACGTTGTACACAAAAATCAACAAGCAAGGTAATAGGATAATTGTTTGCATGTATGTAGATGATTTAATATTTACTGGTGATTTTGGCATAGAAGAATTCAAAACAGTCATGGAAAGTGAATTTGAAATGACTAATTTTGGGCTTATGAAGTACTTTTTGGGCATTGAAGTCCAATAGACTGAAAATGGGATATCTATATCTCAGTCAAAATATGAAAGTGATGTCTTGAACATATTTAATATTTTAATTTGCAAGACAGGTCCAACACCAGTGATAACAGGTTTGAAATTAAGCAAGGATGATGATGGATCCAATGTATATCCTACGCTGTTTAAAAGGCTCGTTGGCACGGCCTTATGTATCTGACAGCAACAAGGCCATACATCATGTATGGAGTCAGTTTAATCTCAAGATTCATGGAGTCACCAAAAGAATCTCATTGGCAAGTAGGTAAAATAATTCTGAGGTGTGTAAGTGGAACAAAAGACTTTGGTATTTTGTATTCAACCTCAGAAAATTTCAAACTCATTGGATACACTGATAGTTATAATGGAGGTAGCATAGATGACAGGAAAAGCACATCTGGGAATACATTTCATGTAGGAACATGTGTTGTATCATGGGCTTCAAAGAAACAACCCATAGTAACTCTTTCTTCAGCAGAAGCAGAGTATGCCGCAGCTAAAAGCGTTGCATGTCAAGCCGTTTGGATGTAGAGGATGTTAAGTGATCTGTAGCAGAACCAGTAGGAACCCACAGTCATTTACTATGACAACAATTTAGCTATCGCACTGTCAAAGAATCATGTGTTCCACAAAAGAACCAAGCACATCGACACAAGGTATCATTTTATCAGAGATATGATAAATACAAAATAAATCTATTTAGAATTTTGTAGGTATGAAGATCAGGTAGTAGACATATTTACAAAACAATTGGAAAAGGACCCATTCCAATATCTGAGAAGTCGTTTGGGAGTGACAAGTTATGCACAGTGAACTATGTCATGAAAAGAGCATGTTTCAGCTCTAAAATATTTTATAAAATTTATTTTTGGTTAATGATCCCCATCCGCTCATAATTAAGGGGGACTATTGAAATATTGTAATTTATGAGTTGATAATGTATTTGATATGCGTTGGCTCTGTCAGACACTCAGTGAGTCTGCAACGTCAGAAGTCAATCAGTCAGTTTGCAACCAATCTGGCTCACGACAAGTTAGTATTTAAGGAGCCACGTTTGTATTTCGGAGGTTCATAACTTCTTAGGTAGAAATTTATTACAGTCTTGAATGTAACCCTGTAGCTTCCAAGTGAAGCGATCTTGAGTTGGTGATAATGAAACTCTATAAATGAAAATCACTCATAGAGATAGAGATAGAGATGTATGTGAGGGAAGAAAAGTAAAAGGAGGAGAAACTCATCCCGTGAAATGTATGAAGAGCCCAAGCTCTGTGAAATTGTGAAAGATTGAAGTACAACTCATCTCTGTGTAAGTGTGGAAAAGTTACTCTATTTTACAGTGGTAATATATATAATTCTTTAGTTTTATGTATTCATTCTCAAGAATGTTGGTTTATGCATCCCGCACATCTACTTCATATTGACCCGTGTAAATCAAATCAAGATTCCAAGTATTTCACGGTGGTAAATGTCCTAGTTTAACGCGCAGTAACTTCAACATATGTTTTGGTTCTTATGTTTTAGCATGAAATACATTTATGCAAAGTTTGTTTAAGATTGGGTTATGCACAGCTAAATAGGTATGCGAAGTTAACTTGTGCATAGTTAACCTTCATAAAGTTAAAAGAAGTTTGCAAGGGTAAATTTGTGTGAAGTGCGAAGTTCATACAAAGTCAGGTTCCGCGAGGTTAGAGAACTGCATAGCAAAGCTCACCTGTGCAGTAGAAAGTTGAAATGCGTAGGTAATCTCTGCGCAGTAAAAGTAAAATTGCACAGTTAACCTGCATGTAGTAAAAAGTGGAATTGCGCAGGTAATTTCCGCGCAACTAATTTGTGAAGAAAAGTGTTTGGAAAACTAATTAGAGAAAAGTATTTGCTAAGTGAAGCGTGGCTATAAAGAAAAGAATATAAAGATATTCATTTACTGCGTAGGTCAAATCTTTTGCCTGTGCGGTGTTTTTTTCCCTTGACTAATAGTATGAGAAGAATTGTCTGCTCCTAGACGAGAGTCAATACTATAAAACCCATTCTATCTTTTTAACTAATCAGAGAGGATTGGATTGAGTTTCAAGTCTACAAATGACCTACCTCTAAAAACACCATCACCGTGTCCATCTTCTCAATTCCTAGGCTTTGAATTGCTTAAACTCAGTAATTCTTCATTGCACTAGTGGGTATTATATTATTTATGCTTCATGACGGTGGGTATTATCAGCATGTTGTTTCTCCTTTTTTTTAATATCAGAACCTTTCCATATGATTTTTGTATCAACACCTTTCCATATGTGTTTTGTGCGCTTTACTTGGGATTATGATTTTGTGTGCTTTACCTGGATTCTGAGTATCTAAATTTAAGTAGGGAGTGAGAATGTTCCTTTTAGCCAAGTTTTTATGGAGGTTATGACACAACTTGAAGGAGACTATGATCTTATTTTCAAGATTCCACACTATCCTAATGAGTTGGTTGCATGTAAATGTGGCAGTCCATTACTACTTGGCTTTATGGTTAGTGCCTTGTGCCATAGAGTTATGCTTGTTCAACATATAAAACCAACAATACTTTTAATGCAACACTTATTATATATAAAATAAGCATTTTTTTTATTGATCAGTATGATCACAACTATCTTATTATACACATATATTTTAGGAATTGGGAGAGGGTGGGAAAGGTGGAGCTTCTTTTCACGACAAACTGGAAAAAGAGAATGTAAATCCCAAAGAATTGCTTTTTATTGATCAGTATGATCACAATTGTCTTATTATACACATATATTTTAGGAATTGGGAGAGGGTGGGAAAGGTGGAGTTGCTTTTCATGACAGACTAAAAAAAGAGAATGTAAAGCCCAAAGAATTGTTCTTTGCACGTGATGCCAATGCATTAATTGAAAATACAAGAGAAGTGTTGGTCCTTGAGGATAATGAAGTTGCTCATGTTAAGGTATGTCATTTATTTTTTTACAAGTTCATTATTGAGATTCTTTTCTCTTTGAAATCTTATCCAACGCTAAAGGAACTCATTTTCAAGATCACATGATCAAATTACTAGAAAATAAAATTTCCAATTAAGGAAAGTGAGATGACCATGTAATTGTTTTAAGCCAACTATCAATTTGGCACTTAGAGACCAATACACAGCAAACATGTTCTTACATTTGTTAAAATATACACAGGAAACATGTTCATTCATTTGTTAAAATATATGATGTGTCAATGAATTACCGCACACATGAATCACACGAAGCTGCAATTTTTGTATATGCTTTTGGTAGGACAATACCGTGTTAGTAGTCAAGTTTGATTTTGACAAAGAAAAGAACATTGGGGTTCCCCATGTCTGTAACACCCCATATCTTATTACGTGCATTTATCAATTAGACACACTATACTTTATTTTCTTATATATTATGTTGAACTCAGCTCAACTGAGTAAACTATATTGGACCTCATTATATGATGTTACTCTGTCTTATGATTTCACCATGATTATGATGTTACTATGTTATGCAGTTATAATGTCATGATTATCATATGATTTCATTATTTTACGATTACAGTATATGTTTATATGTTTTCATTAATGAAATGTGAAATATACGATTCGGTACGTGGATACCATCTTCTTATATGAATTATTGAAGTGTTACATGTCATACGCATCTATGATGAGCTAAAAAGGTTGCATGAAATAAAATGATTTTTGATAGCATGGATCAATTGGCAATCAATGGGAAATGTTTTCTATAAATTTGTATTTTGCAAAATACTAACCTACAAGACACAAGGGCTATGGGATAGCCAGTTACTTTATCTGATATATATTGGAAAGGAAAAAAAAAAAACATGTTCATACAGTAAACCTTAGCAGCCAAAATGATGATACGATAACACAATCTGATAATCCCGATAGCAGCAAAGTATGAGTTGATAAGGGCATAGGCCCAGTATGTTGAGAGGGATGGATGTGTTTCCCACCCTATGTTTCCATGAGACCTGAGGTCGTGGGAGGACCGTGCTGAGACACGCTCCCCATGTTGTTGTGATGACGATGGTCGGATGCCTGCTAGGGGAGGATAGGTCCGCTGTTCAGCCGACGCTATCGCTCTCAAGTTTTACGTGGTCAGATCGGTGAGTCCGACATCCACTTTTGTACTAGTAGAGGAAGGATAGGGAGGATGCTGGACGTAGGTTATGATGGGAGGATGTGTTAGTTAGTACTGTTGAGGGTTTAGTATTCCTTGATTCCGAGTTAGTGGTAGTAGGTACCCTTCCTTGAACATGATTGATTAAACTAATGTAAAGATAAAGATAATGATGTGAAATCGTAAAGAACTAATTGTTAAATAACTGAGAATGTTGAAGTAATTGTACTATATATATTATGTTTGTTCTTCTACTTGGGGGTAAATACTACTATTAGTTAGCAGGTATGCATAAGCGGGATGGGGTTTGTCTATAGTACATTTATGATCTATGCATACGCTGGCCACACATGCACACCTTGCACATGTACACTAGTATCGATATACAAACACTTAACATATTGAATAAATGTATAAGTTGTCATAAGTAATTAGGTTAATCATGCATTGACCGAATTCAGATAATGAATATAAAGTTATTTAAGATGTGTAAAACAAGTCAATTAAGCTATGTATTACTCGTTGGTAAACATCGTGATATACAATGGAGACAAGTGTCACCAGTTAACATTGTCATCTGAGAATTGTTGTAAATAAGGTGATGGCACTGTCTAATTAATTAGTAAGATTGTTTAAGCACTTAAGGGTGCTTTGTTTAGAAGAACGACGATACTATGTAGATGTTAGGGTATTCATGTGATAAACAAATGATGTAAAAAAAAAACATCTTTATTAAATTCACCATTATTATTACCTTATGGGGATTTAATTAATATTATTACTTAAAATTTATTTTAAATATTACTACCCACGTCATAACAATTGCAAAATAGATAAAATGTAAATATTGATTAATGAATGATTAGAATGTGATTATTTTACATTTCTAAAATTAGACATAATAGGATAACAATTTTTGGAATGAACGTGATGTGATGGAAAATGGGTTATTACTATTTAATTATTCAATATGAATCGTAGAATTTAAATCTCAAGATAAGTGATCTCGACGGATAAGGTAGACCCTTAAGACACGCCATGTCCAAGTTGAAAGAGGTCAACTATTTATATAATATTTTATTAATTACATTAATAACAATAAATACAAGGTTTGGTGAATAGACTTGTAATTAATGAAGCTTGTCCCGAATGGATAAACTTTGGGTGATACTTCCCACCGTAATAAATACTTACGACCGTCAATCCAAAACCAAGTAAATTTTCCATGAGAGTAATTAATTATACATTTTTACAAAGAACCGTGTATGAATGAACTGGATATAGGAGTAAATGTTGAGGGGCTCGAGAGGGGGATTTTGGGGCGGTGGAGTAAGCCCAAGATCTTCTCGAGGAAGGGAAAGTATATAGAGGGGGAGAGCTTGGAGTAAGAGGGGAGGTTTGGGGGAAGAAAAGAAGTTTGGAGAACAGAAAGTTTGGAGAACAGAAAGGTTTTGAGAACAGAAAGGTTTTGAGAACTGAAGAGAGGACTGCTCTCGGAATTATCAGATTGTGGGCTCGGGGGCTTGGAAATCCTTTGATTTCCAAGGGCCAGCAAGATAATAGCTGGTCAGTAGGGTGGACACTTCATTTTGGCTCTCTAAGAGGATATACAACCTGCTACAACTTACAGTTAGCATCACCATGAGGTAATTTCCTTGTTATTTACGTTATTTGATTATTATGCTAAAACATACTCTAAACATGCATATAAATCTCTGTTTACTCATTTACTACTGTAAAACATATTCTTACGCTGGAACAAATTGTTGAAAAGAAGATATTGATATGTTAGTTTGTTTTTAAAATGAGAATGTATGGTTGATAAAGACAAGACCGTACACTAAAATATCATTTAGAAGCATAGCAATTTTTGGAAACTTACTCCCAAACACTTGATTAATGTTTAATATATAGAAAATTAACTGAGAAATTTTACTTAGTGCTCTGCTGTAAAAACCAGAGCACTACAGATGGTATCAGAGCCTGGTTCGAACTCTCGAACCTAATGGCCTACAAGAAATAGAAACCAAGCATCACTAAGCAACAAAATATATATATATATATATATATATCTGTAAATCTATGTGGAACTCTATGCATAAATCCGAAATCAATGTTCAAGATTTTCCAACCCTTCTTCCCTAATTTATGTAACAGTAGTTTATCTGCACAACCATAAAAATCAGAAATAGTCAGTTACA
Source organism: Larix kaempferi (assembly GCA_027924585.1). Lineage (NCBI taxonomy): Eukaryota > Viridiplantae > Streptophyta > Pinopsida > Pinales > Pinaceae > Larix > Larix kaempferi. The sequence continues at coordinate 15,355,610 of BSBM01000249.1, forward strand.
CATATATATAGCATTAGAGTAAGAATTATGTAAATTTTATAAGAAAACAAGAAGACATTGCATATTTGGCATAAAAAGAAAACAAACATAAAATCTCATATTTAAGGAGGCCACTACAATCATTATTTTAAATTAAATTCAGAGAATTATGTTTAAAACTTTAACATTCACCATACTTAACCTCAACACATCCATCAATGAATTGATTTTGTTTATCCAGATTTCTAATATATACATCTCCTAATCGTGGATTTCAAAGACATTTACAGTCGTGTATTTCTTTTGTTTAACCATTTTATGGATGATGTGAGAATATAGTTGGTAATTCATACTAAAATTTCAAAGGTAATTAATTTGTTTTACCTTTTCACGACATAAATTTGGGTATTTCAAATACCTAGCGTGGTCATTAGTAAAGATTGTTGCATTGTTTTCTCAATCACCCTCACACGCTAAAAAGTCGTAAAGTGAAAGGGAAAAGGTTTATAGGGTAACAGTTATATAAAAACAGCCTCATTCTACATTTTAAGCTAATAAAATTTAATCTTGAACAGGGCCGAGAACTAGTTTGGTCATTGAGGAAACTAAAATGAATCGTTTCTTTATGAAAGTTTACATTTTATGAACTTTATGGTCGCAAATCGAAGTATAATATAATAGAAGAATTCTTCTTCAAAATATAAATCTGGTTATTTAAAGAAGTGAGCAGAACAAGGGATAGAAGGCCAATCTTCTAGAGAAAAGGATTGGGACCAGAAGAAGTATACAATGTCAAAGGTGCTGAAGTGCCAGATATGATCTAAAATTAACCAGTAAATATTTGAGGAATACGAATGATATTGCTAGAGTAACGACTTAGTTGCGGGGTCGGTAGGAATCGGTATCAAACCATCGATCCTCATCAACCAGGGTGGGTTGGTAGCGTGATAATGGCTCAGCCGGTGCTTTTTTTCATCCGGGGCTTGATGTTGGCTGCCTGGAAAAGAGCCATTGTATGTTCTACGGATTATAAAATAGGTAAAGTGAAATAAAGAACTCATAATCTGATCAGGCTTGCAGCGGTGATGGATTATCAAATTTGGTTTTAATTGACTTGAAGTTTGGATCTTCTACACAAAGGTTAAGAAAGACACATACCCTAAATTTATTTGGCCCTTGCATTATAAAATATAAGGCATCAATTTTTCTTAGGGGAGTGGAACGGAAAGAGTTATGAAAGAGTAATAAAATGGTAATAATTCACAGGTCAATCTATTTATAATCAGCTATTAATGCGAGCAGGACTAACCACAGTGCAGTAGACGCTAACCTAGCACCCAAAAAAAAAAAAGAGAAAAAAAAAACCATAGCACTACAGAAAAATTTAAGACGTTATATTATCCATCCTACCTGAAGGGGTATTAAGTGACCATAGAACGACTGCAAATGCTTTTAGGACCATAAACAGGCCTGACAAGCAATGTGTATCCTTTTCGTTAAGTTAGAATTGAATCTGAGATTATCTGTGGTAAGCTATATCCAGGTGGGATATTATGAGAGCAATAGCGAGTTGCCTGGTTTTCTATATGACTACTTTAATCTTTTAAGTGACTCCGTGTCCTATTCCGGGATCCTCCAGAGCCACCTTTAAGAAGAAGCACCTGAGACATAGAGTGTTTGGCCGCTAGCACATTTTAAGTCTTATAAAATTACAGTCCCAAAATATATAGGTCGTGGCTTATTACCAGCACATTATGCAACACCTCCTTTTCTTTTGAAATCTCTTCCAACGGGTCCCTGAAGTGTAGGTTATGAATCGCCTATAACATAGGGAGAACCTAGAAAACAATCCTGGAGTTGGTATGGCAACAATAGGCCGAGGCTACAGGTCCCAATATTTGCAAAAGTGGAATTGCAAATTTGAGCCTACGCTCACTGTAATTAAATTTCTATGCATCGGTATAAATAAGTTTGGCAATATTCTTGTCAAATCACGAATGACCCCAGGAATCTGAGGCATTTTTTTTGTCCTTGTCGCCGCCGCAAACACTGTATATATGAATAACACATCCGAAAACCCTTTCAAAGTCTGAGTGCAAAGATATTTAATACCAGTGAGGATAGGCTTAAATCTCCAATCTGTAAAATTGGTCGATCGAATAGGATAGGATAGGCTTAACACCTTTTCTTTTGTTGCCAAGCCCGAGCTCAACACTGAGAGCTTCGCAAGCGACTGAATGCCAGGTCGAGGGGGGGGGGTCACCACGCCCGCCACTACAGCCCAAATGCCAAGCACAAGCGCAGTGCCTTCCTTTGTTATAACAGGTCCAGCCCAAGCGCTCAACACCGAGAGCCACTCATGCAACCAGTTGCCCAGTCCAAGATGGGCTCCGCATAGCCTCCACACTCCTAGCGCCATGGCAAATAAATAATAAATTAATAATAATTCGGTGCTAAGTATACATAAAGGTAACGCGCCCAGCACAGAGGGCTCGTCAAATGCCCAACAGCCTAACCAACGAGCTCCACATAGCCTCAACACTGCAAGCGCCTACCTCAACACTACAGGAGCATACCTCTCCTTGCGCAGAGGTATGAAACCCTAGCGTCCAAGCATCTAGAAAATAAAATACATACTAATAGAGCTCACGAGTCAAGCTAGGTGCACAACGCGTCTAGGCAAGTGCACCCAGGCCATACAGGTCACAAACCTACTAGGATTCCGTCATTAAATTTATACATGGTTTACAAAATTAAGAATTTGAACATTATTTTGTGGCATTATACCGTGTGTCGGTCGATGAAATTTTATTTTTGCACATTCTCTCATTTTATTATTATTAAAGCACATTCTGTCACTAGTATTATTATGAAAGCAGGACTATCAACTCTACAGGGGTTCAAAACAAAAAAAAATAATAATAAAATAAATATATTTTGCATTTCCATATTTGGTTGATCATATGATACTACTATAGCATTCCGTGCTGGAGCTGGAAATCTAACAAAGGGGCGCTCTTGAGCTGGGCTCTCTGGGTTGCGCCCTCTCAAAAGAAAATAATACCACTAAGCGGTAAACCATTGCTGAAAGGTCTAAATGCAAAAGGGAGAAAATGAATATGTTGTAAACAAAAAGACAAATCCAATTCCAAGAAAAATTCACACTCAGAGATTTACAGAAAATTTTTCCATTTGATATTCAATAAAGCCATGTCCACATTCCTGCAAAGGAGAAACTAGAAACTAACTGAACAGACTAGTAAAAATGAAGAAAAACCCAACAAAAATTGAGTTGTAAAGGCACTGGGCCTGCACAGATGTGAAACTCACAAGTTTGGTGAGTCAATCTTAAGCCACAAGACTCAGGCCCAACACACAAGCATCCAGAAGAGTCCACAAGGAGAGCCATGGATCCATAGCTAGAACACTCAGCTAGCATAAATGCCGGGCAAATTAGGAAATACCGCTTGTGCCAGTGCTTCTGCCATAGCATCGTGGATCAAAAGCTCCTTCCTGTCTAAAACCCTAAGCAAGCTCGCATAGAGTTGGGGAGCTAAAATTTCCAGTGAGGAAAAAAAAAATGGCCGCGCCTTGGGGATTGACCCTATTTAGGGTTCCCCACTTTTGCATGGCGGTGGACTACCACGAGGGGCCGCGTGGCCTTCAAGCATACACCCACTTTTGCATGGCTGTGGCTAGACGGAATAGGCAGCATGATCTTAGGCGTGGTAGCGGTAGGGTTAGGAAAAATTATTATTTAATTAATTAATTTGTTATAAATACCAGATTGTAATTTTATTTATACATATATATATATAAATATTTTTTATATTTAAGTTGTTAAATGTTATAAAATCTCAGACCGAGCTAATTTATATATATTAGAACAGCTCCGTTGACAATGGTGTGCTTTTATTCTCCTCGAGCGATCTAAGGGACAATAATGTATATTTGGCAGTTGTTTAATGAAATAGATTTTACAAGAATATTTTATGGTATCCATGTCAATTTATTTTGCTAAAGATTAAAGCTGTAAAGAATTCAATGAGATAGATCTCTTTACGGTGTGACACTTCTCTCTATGTGATATAAACCTCTGCGACCAGGTGAGAACTTTTTCGAATGTATATATATAAAGAACATTATGATGACCGCAGATACAGGATAATATTATCATAACCCATTAGTTGTAGCAACATGGCGGTTTTGAATAACTTTATTCTAACCGGATGTAAGCCCTTGCTAAGAATTTTCGGACCTCATCATCCCTGCCATAATGATATATAAAATGATATAAAAGAAAAAGGAAAAGATCATCCTATTTTAACACTTTGAAATATATGCAAACAATTTACAATCTCATATTGCCATGTGTCGATCGATCAATTATATTAGATTCTAAAAGTAACTATTTGTGATTGTCAAAATATCCAAATTATATAATTATATAAAACTTAGTGAGCTCTAGCTTGAATAGAAATGACACTAACTTAAATAATTTGAAAACTTTAACAATTTTAATGACCCCAATTCACATCAACATGTGATATCCATGCCATACGAGATCTTTTTGTTTCAGATATAATTATATTTATTATGTGAATGCATTGATGAACATTGAGCATTATTTGTTTTGCTCACCTAGTCAGCTATGTTTTTGACAATTAAGTATATCTACAAAGTATGAATAAATCAAAACAAATCACATATTGTTTTACAGAAAAGCTTTGACTTCATTAAATTTCATTTGCAATATTATTACATAAAACAACAATATGGGGAGATTCAAATTCAATTAGAACAGATAGCATGATATGATATTATACATAAAGCTTTAATTATATGGTACTTATAACATACCTTCTCCCACATACAATATTCCTTAAATCAAATGTAATACAAATATGAGTTATCAACATACAATATTCCTTTTATTTATATAAGTGATATATATATGTATATATATTTGAGATAAAAGAAAGAAATAAATATAAATAAATAAATTTTGTGTTTCATATATAAAGCTTATTTAATTATAATTTTAGTTTACCTGGAACTAGGTTGACAATATTATGATAAAAGAAATACATGCCAAAAATACAAGACATTCACTCACGTCAAAAGATCAATTTAAAAGTTAACACTTTACAACCATCTAGAATAATTCAAATGAGTATTACAAAGAGTGGTAATTTTTACATATCCACTAAGAAAGGAAAATTTGTGTTTTAATCTATTTTCGTAGAATGCAGTAGTTGCAATGCTAAGTAACATAATTTAGTTTTATTGAATGGTTTTACATGTTAAGTAATTAACATGTTTGGTGGTTATGTGAAGGTGTCATTTGTTAGGTCAACCACATCTAAACTTTGCTTGTGTGGAATAAGAGAATATGGTTAAATAAACATGGAGTGGTGTTTGAGCTTTGAGTTCCTAGGTCCCCACAACAATTACACAAACATCAATGTGTGTATATAGATAACTGGGTACAAAGTACAAATTAAAGTGAAAACTCGTGAACACCTCATAATTATATTTACAAATAAAATTGTCATTTAAAAATATAAATAAATGTAATAATATACAAGTATTTTAGTTGAGAAAAGTTAAGATATGAAATGTTATGTAGGTGAGAGATAGAGAGAGACTTAGAAAATACATTATATATTATTTAGATAAGAAAAGGGATGGAAGTAAATTTGCTCGATACAAGGACACGGTATCCTTTTGAATCACATTATGGAAAACACCATGCACTTAAACAAGGAGATTGCATATAAAGCTTATTAAAAACTATTTTATTAAGGGGGTACATGGCTTTAGAATAAATCAGTTAAATATTGGTGTAATGGTGCAATAAGGTTTTTGAGAAAATTTTTGGTTTAATCATACCTAATATAGTGAAGATCTTGGGTAGTAATAAGAGATTCATAAGATTCTCAACACAATCCTCAACTTAACTCGATTAAAGCGGTTGTTATGAAGTTCTAATATGATTGAACATATTAAGTAATGATGTTTCGTTCAACTTGTAGGAGTAGATTACGGCCTTTACAAAGGAAATAAAATTTGCTTGTGTGGGTAGGAAGAGTGGTGATGTACAAATACAATGGCATACTAGGATAAATACTAGTAATTAGCTTTGTGATGGTAAGGATGGGAACAAAACTAGCTATGAAATTCTTAAGGAATTGAAGAAGTAATGGTTTCCCAACAGATTATATTAGTTTAAAAGGAGAGAATAATAAATAAACATGATAACAATTGTGTTTTGATAAAAATAGCCATGAAAACTTTGTAAAAGGATAATAGTTCTCCTAGTTTAATGAATGTTATAATACTTAAATGTTATTGCATATTACCAATAATGAAATAATAAAGTATGAACTTAGGATTTAGAGGGCATGAACCTTCTTCCCCTAAAAGAGGTATACCAACCTTAAGGGTCCTTGATAGTTGCGCATGCAGTGAATACAAATTATGAGTTCTAAAAACCTCCATTTAAATCGTTGACTATTCCATGCCAAGTTGAATCAATATAAGCTTCGGTAAACTCCGTCGTGTGATGGGTAAACTTATCTGGGTGATGTAACTTAAAGAATATTGTAAAACGGTAGGAAATAGGATACTAATGTGGATAGAACATGAATATAACATTTAGGCATTCTAGGCATAATATTGAGATCCAACAAAAGGATTAATCTAAATGTTCTTTAAGTATTAGAACACATATCATGAGATAAGAGAAGTAAAATTATAAGATAATATCAGCATCTTTGGTCAAGTCAAAGCTAAGTAGGACATGTATGGCCAAGACCCGCCACTTGCATAAATGCATAAACTATGAGTCAAGATTTTCCTGCATTATTATGATCATAACTTCGGGACGAAGTTTCTTGAAGGGTGGGTGTATGTAACACCCCATATCTTATTACGTGCATTTATCAATTAGACACACTATACTTTATTTTCTTATATATTATGTTGAAATCAGCTCAACTGAGTAAACTATATTGGACCTCATTATATGATGTTACTCTGTCTTATGATTTCACCATGATTATGATGTTACTATGTTATGCAGTTATAATGTCATGATTATCATATGATTTCATTATTTTACGATTACAGTATATGTTTATATGTTTTCATTAATGAAATGTGAAATATACGATTCGGTACGTGGATACCATCTTCTTATATGAATTATTGAAGTGTTACATGTCATACGCATCTATGATGAGCTAAAAAGGTTGCATGAAATAAAATGATTTTTGATAGCATGGATCAAATGGCGATCAATGGGAAATGTTTTCTATAAATTTGTATTTTGAAAATACTAACCTACAAGACACAAGGGCTATGGGATAGCCAGTTACTTGATCTGATATATATTGGAAAGGAAAAAAAAAGCCATGTTCATACAGTAAACCTTAGCAGCCAAAATGATGATACGATAACACAATCTGATAATCCCGATAGCAGCAAAGTATGAGTTGATAAGGGCATAGGCCCAGTATGTTGAGAGGGATGGATGTGTTTCCCACCCTATGTTTCCATGAGACCCGAGATCGTGGGAGGGCCGTGCTGAGACACGCTCCCCATGTTGTTGTGATGACGATGGTCAGATGCCTGCTAGGGGAGGATAGGTCCGCTGTTCAGCCGACGCTATCGCTCTCAAGTTTTACGTGGTCAGATCGGTGAGTCCGACATCCACTTTTGTACTAGCAGAGGAAGGATAGGGAGGATGCTGGACGTAGGTTATGATGGGAGGATGTGTTAGTTAGTACTGTTGAGGGTTTAGTATTCCTTGATTCCGAGTTAGTGGTAGTAGGTACCCTTCCTTGTACATGATTGATTAAACTAATGTAAAGATAAAGATAATGATGTGAAATCGTAAAGAACTAATTGTTAAATAACTAAGAATGTTGAAGTAATTGTACTATATATATTAGGTTTGTTCTTCTACATGGGGGTAAATACTACTATTAGTTAGCAGGTATGCATAGGCGGGATGGGGTTTGTCTATAGTACATTTATGATCTGTGCATACGCTGGCCACGCATGCACACCTTGCACATGTACACCAGTATCGATATACAAACACTTAACATATTGAATAAATGTATAAGTTGTCATAAGTAATTAGGTTAATCATGCATTGACCGTATTCAGATAATGAATATAAAGTTATTTAAGATGTGTAAAACAAGTCAATTAAGCTATGTATTACTCGTTGGTAAACATCGTGATATACAATGGAGACAAGTGTCACCAGTTAACATTGTCGTCTGAGAATTGTTGTAAATAAGGTGATGGCACTGTCTAATTAATTAGTAAGATTGTTTAAGCACTTAAGGGTGCTTTGTTTAGAAGAACGACGATACTATGTAGATGTTAGGGTACTCATGTGATAAACAAATGATGTAAAAAAAAAACATCTTTATTAAATTCACCATTATTATTACCTTATGGGGATTTAATTAATATTATTACTTAAAATTTATTTTAAATATTACTACCCATGTCATAACAATTGCAAAATAGATAAAATGTAAATATTGATTAATGAATGATTAGAATGTGATTATTTTACATTTCTAAAATTAGACATAATAGGATAACAATTTTTGGAATGAACGTGATGTGATGGAAAATGGGTTATTACTATTTAATTATTCAATATGAATCGTAGAATTTAAATCTCAAGATAAGTGATCTCGACGGATAAGGTAGACCCTTAAGACACGCCATGTCCAAGTTGAAAGAGGTCAACTATTTATATAATATTTTATTAATTACATTAATAACAATAAATACAAGGTTTGGTGAATAGACTTGTAATTAATGAAGCTTGTCCCGAATGGATAAACTTTGGGTGATACTTCCCACTGTAATAAATACTTACGACCGTCAATCCAAAACCAAGTAAATTTTCCATGAGAGTAATTAATTATACATTTTTATAAAGAACCGTGTATTAATGAACTGGATATAGGAGTAAATGTTGAGGGGATCGAGAGGGGGATTTTGGGGCGGTGGAGCAAGCCCAAGATCTTCTCGAGGAAGGGAAAGTATATAGAGGGGGAGAGCTTGGAGTAAGAGGGGAGGTTTGGGGGAAGAAAAGAAGTTTGGAGAACAGAAAGTTTGGAGAACAGAAAGGTTTTGAGAACAGAAAGGTTTTGAGAACCGAAGAGAGGACTGCTCTCGGAATTATCAGATTGTGGGCTCGGGGGCTTGGAAATCCTTTGATTTCCAAGGGCCAGCAAGATAATAGCTGTTCGGTAGGGTGGACACTTCATTTTGGCTCTCTAAGAGGATATACAACCTGCTACAACTTACAGTTAGCATCACCATGAGGTAATTTCCTTGTTATTTACGTTATTTGATTATTATGCTAAAACATACTCTAAACATGCATATAACTCTCTGTTTACTCATTTACTACTGTAAAACATATTCTTACGCTGGAACAAATTGTTGAAAAGAAGATATTGATATGTTAGTTTGTTTTTAAAATGAGAATGTATGGTTGATAAAGACAAGACCGTACACTAAAATATCATTTAGAAGCATAGCAATTTTTGGAAACTTACTCCCAAACACTTGATTAATGTTTAATATATAGAAAATTAACTGAGAAATTTTACTTAGTGCTCTGCTGTAAAAACCAGAGCACTACAGATGGTATCAGAGCCTGGTTCGAACTCTCGAACCTAATGGCCTACAAGAAATAGAAACCAAGCATCACTAAGCAACAAAATATATATATATATATATATATCTGTAAATCTATGTGGAACTCTATGCATAAATCCGAAATCAATGTTCAAGATTTTCCAACCCTTCTTCCCTAATTTATGTAACAGTAGTTTATCTGCACAACCATAAAAATCAGAAATAGTCAGTTACACATATATATAGCATTAGAGTAAGAATTATGTAAATTTTATAAGAAAACAAGAAGACGTTGCATATTTGGCATAAAAAGAAAACAAACATAAAATCTCATATTTAAGGAGGCCACTACAATCATTATTTTAAATTAAATTCAGAGAATTATGTTTAAAACTTTAACATTCACCATACTTAACCTCAACACATCCATCAATGAATTGATTTTGTTTATCCAGATTTCTAATATATACATCTCCTAATCGTGGATTTCAAAGACATTTACAGTCGTGTATTTGTTTTGTTTAACCATTTTATGGATGATGTGAGAATATAGTTGGTAATTCATACTAAACTTTCAAAGGTAATTAATTTGTTTTACCTTTTCACGACATAAATCTGGGTATTTCAAATACCTAGCGTGGTCATTAGTAAAGATTGTTGCATTGTTTTCTCAATCACCCTCACACGCTAAAAAGTCATAAAGTGAAAGGGAAAAGGTTTATAGGGTAACAGAGTATAAAAAAAGCAATTTCATCTTCCTATAATTTATCTAGGTTAGGCAGGATTCATTCGTTGGGCGTGGCTAGGCTGGTTAGCTCATGGGTGCGCAATAGCTACGGGCTTTCATACTCAGGCTTTGATACATGGATGCTCAATTCAGCTGGGATACTCTCCGCTGGGATGCGCTTTTAGACCCGGCTTGAGCTGCGCTACTTATTATATATATATAACCTACCAGTTATATAAAACAGCCTCATTCTACATTTTAAGCTGATAAAATTTAATCTTGAACAGGGCCGAGAACTAGTTTGGTCATCGGGGAAACTAAAATGAATCGTTTCTTTATGAAAGTTTACATTTTATGAACTTTATGGTCGCAAATCGAAGTATAATATAATAGAAGAATTCTTCTTCAAAATATAAATCTGGTTGTTTAAAGAAGTGAGCAGAACAAGGGATAGAAGGCCAATCTCCTAGAGAAAAGGATTGGGACCAGAATAAGTATACAATGTCGAAGGTGCTGAAGTGCCAGATATGATCTAAAATTAACCAGTAAATATTTAAGGAATGCGAATGATATTGCTAGGGTAACGACTTAGTTGCGGGGTCGGTAGGAATCGGTATCAAACCATCGATCCTCATCAACCAGGGTGGGTTGGTAGCGTGATAATGGCTCAGTCGGTGCTTGTTTTTCATCCGGGGCTTGATGTTGGCTGCCTGGAAAAGAGCCATTGTATGTTCTACGGATTATAAAATAGGTAAAGTGAAATAAAGAACTCATAATCTGATCAAGCTTGCAGCGGTGATGGATTATCAAATTTGGTTTTAATTGACTTGAAGTTTGGATCTTCTACACAAAGGTTAAGAAAGACACATACCCTAAATTTATTAGGCCCTTGCATTATAAAATATAAGGCATCAATTTTTCTTAGGGGAGTGGAACGGAAAGAGTTATGAAAGAGTAATAAAATGGTAATAATTCACAGGTCAATCTATTTATAATCAGCTACTAATGCGAGCAGGACTAACCACAGTGCAGTAGACGCTAACCTAGCACCAAAAAAAAAAAAAAGAGAAAAAAAAAAAACCATAGCACTACAGAAAAATTTAAGACGTTATATTATCCATCCTACCTGAAGGGGTATTAAGTGACCATAGAACGACTGCAAATGCTTTTAGGAGCATAAACAGGCCTGACAAGCAATGTGTATCCTTTTCGTTAAGTTAGAATTGAATCTGAGATTATCTGTGGTAATCTATATCTAGGTGGGATATTATGAGAGCAATAGCGAGTTGCTTGGTTTTCTATATGACTACTTTAATCTTTTAAGTGACTCCGTGTCTTATTCCGGGATCCTCCAGAGCCACCTTTAAGAAGAAGCACCTGAGACATAGAGTGTTTGGCCGCTAGCACATTTTAAGTCTTATAAAATTACAGTCCCAAAATATATAGGTCGTGGCTTATTACCAGCACATTATGCAACACCTCCTTTTCTTTTGAAATCTCTTCCAACGGGTCCCTGAAGCGTAGGTTATGAATCGCCTATAACATAGGGAGAACCTAGAAAACAATCCTGGAGTTGGTATGGCAACAATAGGCCGAGGCTACAGGTCCCAATATTTGCAAAAGTGGAATTGCAAATTTGAGCCTACGCTCACTGTAATTAAATTTCTATGCATCGGTATAAATAAGTTTGGCGATATTCTTGTCAAATCACGAATGACCCCAGGAATCTGAGGCATTTTTTTTGTCCTTGTCGCCACCGTAAACACTGTATATATGAATAACACATCCGAAAACCCTTTCAAAGTCTGAGTGCAAAGATATTTAATACCAGTGAGGATAGGCTTAAATCTCCAATCTGTAAAATAGGCCGATCGAATAGGATAGGATAGGATTAACACCTTTTCTTTTGTTGCCAAGCCCGAGCTCAACACTAAGAGCTTCGCAAGCGACTGAATGCCAGGTCGAGGGGGGGGGGTCACCACGCCCGCCACTACAGCCCAAACACCAAGCACAAGCGCAGTGCCTTCCTTTGTTATAACAGGTCCAGCCCAAGTGCTCAACACCGAGAGCCACTCACGCAACCAGTTGCCCAGTCCAAGATGGGCTCCGCATAGCCTCCACACTCCTAGCGCCATGGCAAATAAATAATAAATTAATAATAATTCGGTGCTAAGTATAGATAAAGGTAACGCGCCCAGCACAGAGGGCTCGTCAAATGCCCAACAGCCTAACCAACGAGCTCCACATAGCGTCAACACTACAAGCGCCTACCTCAACACTACAGGAGCATACCTCTCCTTGCGCAGAGGTATGAAACCCTAGCATCCAAGCATCTAGAAAATAAAATACATACTAATAGAGCTCACGAGTCAAGCTAGGTGCACAATGCGTCTAGGCAAGTGCAACCAGGCCATACAGATGACAAACCTGCCAGGATTCCGTCATTAAATTTATACATGGTTTACAGAATTAAGAATTTGAACATTATTTTGTGGCATTATACCGTGTGTCGGTCGATGAAATTTTATTTTTGCACATTCTGTCATTTTATTATTATTAAAGCACATTCTGTCACTAGTATTATTATGAAAGCAGGACTATCAACTCTACAAGGGTTCAAAACAAAAAAAAATAATAATAAAATAAATATATTTTGCATTTCCATATTTGGTTGATCATATGATACTACTATAGCATTCCATGCTGGAGATGGAAATCTAACAAAGGGGCGCTCTTGAGCTCGGCTCTCTAGGTTGCGCCCTCTCAAAAGAAAATAATACCACTAAGTGGTAAACCATTGCTGAAAGGTCTAAATGCAAAAGGGAGAAAATGAATATGTTGTAAACAAAAAGACAAATCCAATTCCAAGAAAAATTCACATTCAGAGATTTACAGAAACTTTTTCCATTTGATATTCAATAAAACCATGTCCACATTCCTGCAGAGGAGAAACTAGAAACTAGAAACTAGAAACTAACTGAACAGACTAGTAAAAATGAAGAAAAACCCAACAAAAATTGAGTTGTAAAGGCACTGGGCCTGCACAGATGTGAAACTCACAAGTTTGGCGAGTCAATCTTAAGCCACAAGACTCAGGCCCAACACACAAGCATCCAGAAGAGTCCACAAGGAGAGCCGCGGATCCATAGCTAGAACACTCAGCTAGCATAAATGCCGGGCAAATTAGGAAATACCGCTTGTGCCAGTGCTTCTGCCATAGCATTGTGGATCAAAAGATCCTTCCTGTCTAAAACCCTAAGCAAGCGCGCATAGAGTTGGGGAGCTAAAATTTCCAGAGAGGAAAAAAAAAATGGCCGCACCTTGGGGATTGACCCTATTTAGGGTTCCCCACTTTTGCATGGCGGTGGACTACCACGAGGGGCCGCGTGGCCTTCAAGCATACACCCACTTTTGCATGGCTGTGGCTAGACGGAATAGGCAGCATGATCTTAGGCGTGTTAGCGGTAGGGTTAGGAAAAATTATTAATTAATTAATTAATTTGTTATAAATACCAGATTGTAATTTTATTTATACATATATATATATAAATATTTTTTATATTTAAGTTGTTAAATGTTATAAACTCTTAGACCGAGCTAATTTATATATATTAGAACAGCTCCGTTGACAATGGTGTGCTTTTATTCTCCTCGAGCGATCTAAGGGACAATAATGTATATTTGGCAGTTGTTTAATGAAATATATTTTACAAGAATATTTTATGGTATCCATGTCAATTTCTTTTGCTGGAGATTAAAGCTGTAAAGAATTCAACGAGATAGATCTCTTTACGGTGTGACACTTCTCTCTATGTGATATAAACCTCTGTGACCAGGTGAGAACTTTTTCGAATGTATATATATAAAGAACATTATGATGACCGCAGATACAGGATAATATTATCATAACCCATTAGTTGTAGCAACATGGCGGTTTTGAATAACTTTATTCTAACCGGATGTAAGCCCTTGCTAAGAATTTTCGGACCTCATCATCCCTGCCATAATGATATATAAAATGATATAAAAGAAAAAGGAAAAGATCATCCTATTTTAACACTTTGAAATATATGCAAACAATTTACAATCTCATATTGCCATGTGTCGATCGATCAATTATATTAGATTCTAAAAGTAACTATTTGTGATTGTCAAAATATCCAAATTATATAATTATATAAAACTTAGTGAGCTCTAGCTTGAATAGAAATGACACTAACTTAAATAATTTGAAAACTTTAACAATTTTAATGACCCCAATTCACATCAACATGTGATATCCATGCCATACGAGATCCTTTTGTTTCAGATATAATTATATTTATTATGTGAATGCATTGATGAACATTGAGCATTATTTGTTTTGCTCACCTAGTCAGCTATGTTTTTGACAATTAAGTATATCTACAAAGTATGAATAAATCAAAACAAATCACATATTGTTTTACAGAAAAGCTTTGACTTCATTAAATTTCATTTGCAATATTATTACATAAAACAACAATATGGGGAGATTCAAATTCAATTAGAACAGATAGCATGATATGATATTATACATAAAGCTTTAATTATATGGTGCTTATAACATACCTTCTCCCACATACAATATTCCTTAAATCAAATGTAATACAAATATGAGTTATCAACATACAATATTCCTTTTATTTATATAAGTGATATATATATGTATATATATTTGAGATAAAAGAAAAAAATAAATATAAATAAATAAATTTTGTGTTTCATATATAAAGCTTATTTAATTATAATTTTAGTTTACTTGGAACTAGGTTGACAATATTATGATAAAAGAAATACATGCCAAAAATACAAGACATTCACTCACGTCAAAAGATCAATTTAAAAGTTAACACTTTACAACCATCTAGAATAATTCAAATGAGTATTACAAAGAGTGGTAATTTTTACATATCCACTAAGAAAGGAAAATTTGTGTTTTAATCTATTTTCGTAGAATGCAGTAGTTGCAATGCTAAGTAACATAATTTAGTTTTATTGAATGGTTTTACATGTTAAGTAATTAACATGTTTGGTGGTTATGTGAAGGTGTCATTTGTTAGGTCAACCACATCTAAACTTTGCTTGTGTGGAATAAGAGAATATGGTTAAATAAACATGGAGTGGTGTTTGAGCTTTGAGTTCCTAGGTCCCCACAACAATTACACAAACATCAATGTGTGTATATAGATAACTGGGTACAAAGTACAAATTAAAGTGAAAACTCGTGAACACCTCATAATTATATTTACAAATAAAATTGTCATTTAAAAATATAAATAAATGTAATAATATACAAGTATTTTAGTTGAGAAAAGTTAAGATATGAAATGTTATGTAGGTGAGAGATAGAGAGAGACTTAGAAAATACATTATATATTATTTAGATAAGAAAAGGGATGGAAGTAAATTTGCTCGATACAAGGACACGGTATCCTTTTGAATCACATTATGGAAAACACCATGCACTTAAACAAGGAGATTGCATATAAAGCTTATTAAAAACTATTTTATTAAGGGGGTACATGGCTTTAGAATAAATCAGTTAAATATTGGTGTAATGGTGCAATAAGGTTTTTGAGAAATTTTTTGGATTAATCATACCTAATATAGTGAAGATCTTGGGTAGTAATAAGAGATTCATAAGATTCTCAACACAATCCTCAACTTAACTCGATTAAAGCGGTTGTTATGAAGTTCTAATATGATTGAACATATTAAGTAATGATGTTTCGTTCAACTTGTAGGAGTAGATTAAGGTCTTTACAAAGGAAATAAAATTTGCTTGTGTGGGTAGGAAGAGTGGTGATGTACAAATACAATGGCATACTAGGATAAATACTAGTAATTAGCTTTGTGATGGTAAGGATGGGAACAAAACTAGCTATGAAATTATTAAGGAATTGAAGAAGTAATGGTTTCCCAACAGATTATATTAGTTTAAAAGGAGAGAATAATAAATAAACATGATAACAATTGTGTTTTGATAAAAATAGCCATGAAAACTTTGTAAAAGGATAATAATTCTCCTAGTTTAATGAATGTTATAATACTTAAATGTTATTGCATATTACCAATAATGAAATAATAAAGTATGAACTTAGGATTTAGAGGGCATGAACCTTCTTCCCCTAAAAGAGGTATACCAACCTTAAGGGTCCTTGATAGTTGCGCATGGAGTGAATACAAATTATGAGTTCTAAAAACCTCCATTTAAATCGTTGACTATTCCATGCCAAGCTGAATCAATATAAGCTTCGGTAAACTCCGTCGTGTGATGGGTAAACTTATCTGGGTGATGTAACTTAAAGAATATTGTAAAAAGGTAGGAAATAGGATACTAATGTGGATAGAACATGAATACAACATTTAGGCATTCTAGGCATAATATTGAGATCCAACAAAAGGATTAATCTAAATGTTCTTTAAGTATTAGAACACATATCATGAGATAAGAGAAGTAAAATTATAAGATAATATCAGCATCTTTGGTCAAGTCAAAGCTAAGTAGGACATGTATGGCCAAGACCCGCCACTTGCATAAATGCATAAACTATGAGTCAAGATTTTCCTGCATTATTATGATCATAACTTCGGGACGAAGTTTCTTGAAGGGTGGGTGTATGTAACACCCCATATCTTATTACGTGCATTTATCAATTAGACACACTATACTTTATTTTCTTATATATTATGTTGAACTTAGCTCAACTGAGTAAACTATATTGGACCTCATTATATGATCTTACTCTGTCTTATGATTTCACCATGATTATGATGTTACTATGTTATGCAGTTATAATGTCATGATTATCATATGATTTCATTATTTTACGATTACAGTATATGTTTATATGTTTTCATTAATGAAATATGAAATATACGATTCGGTACGTGGATACCATCTTCTTATATGAATTATTGAAGTGTTACATGTCATACGCATCTATGATGAGCTAAAAAGGTTGTATGAAATAAAATGATTTTTGATAGCATGGATCAATTGGCGATCAATGGAAAATGTTTTCTATAAATTTGTATTTTGCAAAATACTAACCTACAAGACACAAGGGCTATGGGATAGCCAGTTACTTGATCTGATATATATTCGAAAGGAAAAAAAAAAAACATGTTCATACAGTAAACCTTAGCAGCCAAAATGATGATACGATAACACAATCTGATAATCTCGATAGCAGCGAAGTATGAGTTGATAAGGGCATAGGCCCAGTATGTTGAGAGGGATGGATGTGTTTCCCACCCTATGTTTCCATGAGACCCGAGGTCGTGGGAGGGCCGTGCTGAGACACGCTCCCCATGTTGTTGTGATGACGATGGTCGTATGCCTTCTAGGGGAGGATAGGTCCGATGTTCAGCCGACGCTGTCGCTCTCAAGTTTTACGTGGTCAGATCGATGAGTCCGACATCCACTTTTGTACTAGCAGAGGAAGGATAGGGAGGATGCTGGACGTAGGTTATGATGGGAGGATGTGTTAGTTAGTACTGTTGAGGGTTTAGTATTCCTTGATTCCGAGTTAGTGGTAGTAGGTACCCTTCCTTGTACATGATTGATTAAACTAATGTAAAGATAAAGATAATGATGTGAAATCGTAAAGAACTAATTGTTAAATAACTGAGAATGTTGAAGTAATTGTACTATATATATTAGGTTTGTTCTTCTACATGGGGGTAAATACTACTATTAGTTAGCAGGTATGCATAGGCGGGATGGGGTGTGTCTATAGTACATTTATGATCTGTGCATACGCTGGCCACGCATGCACACCTTGCACATGTACACTAGTATCGATATACAAACACTTAACATATTGAATAAATGTATAAGTTGTCATAAGTAATTAGGTTAATCATGCATTGACCGAATTCAGATAATGAATATAAAGTTATTTAAGATGTGTAAAACAAGTCAATTAAGCTATGTATTACTCGTTGGTAAACATCGTGATATACAATGGAGACAAGTGTCACCAGTTAACACTGTCGTCTGAGAATTGTTGTAAATAAGGTGATGGCACTGTCTAATTAATTAGTAAGATTGTTTAAGCACTTAAGGGTGCTTTGTTTAGAAGAACGACGATACTATGTAGATGTTGGGGTACTCATGTGATAAACAAATGATGTAAAAAAAAAACATCTTTATTAAATTCACCATTATTATTACCTTATGGGGATTTAATTAATATTATTACTTAAAATTTATTTTAAATATTACTACCCATGTCATAACAATTGCAAAATAGATAAAATGTAAATATTGATTAATGAATGATTAGAATGTGATTATTTTACATTTCTAAAATTAGACATAATAGGATAACAATTTTTGGAATGAACGTGATGTGATGGAAAATGGGTTATTACTATTTAATTATTCAATATGAATCGTAGAATTTAAATCTCAAGATAAGTGATCTCGACGGATAAGGTAGACCCTTAAGACACGCCATGTCCAAGTTGAAAGAGGTCAACTATTGATATAATATTTTATTAATTACATTAATAACAATAAATACAAGGTTTGGTGAATAGACTTGTAATTAATGAAGCTTGTCCCGAATGGATAAACATTGGGTGATACTTCCCACCGTAATAAATACTTACGACCGTCAATCCAAAACCAAGTAAATTTTCCATGAGAGTAATTAATTATACATTTTTATAAAGAACCGTGTATGAATGAACTAGATATAGGAGTAAATGTTGAGGGGCTCGAGAGGGGGATTTTGGGGCGGTGGAGTAAGCCCAAGATCTTCTCGAGGAAGGGAAAGTATATAGAGGGGGAGAGCTTGGAGTAAGAGGGGAGGTTTGGGGGAAGAAAAGAAGTTTGGAGAACAGAAAGTTTGGAGAACAGAAAGGTTTTGAGAACCGAAGAGAGGACTGCTCTCGGAATTATCAGATTGTGGGCTCAGGGGCTTGGAAATCCTTTGATTTCCAAGGGCCAGCAAGATAATAGCTGGTCGGTAGGGTGGACACTTCATTTGTAATATCCCTCTTGTTCCTCCCTTGTGGCATGTAATTAGAAATGAATATTGTGCTGGTTTCGGGTGAGGAGCACAAGGCCAAGACCCACCAGTAAGCCTTGCAGCTTATGTGGCATTATTCCCTAAGTATTAAAAATTGGTGTTATTGATTAAAATCTAAATCGCAAAGAGGTTAAGTGTTATCGCCAAAAAGAGACTCGGACTCGAGTTAAGGGAACACTCTTACACATATACATAGGAGAGAGAGATACCTTAGATATCTCTACTCAAATATAATTGTGAAAAGTATACCCTACAAATACTTAACTGTCCTAGACCTTAAAAGATGCCAAAGAGGAAAAAGGTACAATAAGTATATATATTATACTTATAGACATAAAAGAAAGGATACATTTTAACTTATATGCTTGGTGCCTTTCTAAAGAACGAAAGAGCCACTAATAGAAGAAATACTTATATGTATAAAGAGGATTAGAAAAACATTTAATGGAGACTGTGGTTACTTGGAGCAACCTCCATCTCGGGATTCTTTTCCAAGTCTACTAAATCGATTATTGTTAGTTTAGAGGGGGCACGATTTTGTTTAAATTGGAGTGTAGATTTGCCACTTGTCCTTTGTAGAAAAGGAGTGGAATATGTGGCATTTTATAAAACTCACCTTGAAGATGTAAGACGGGGTATCTTCCTAATTAGTGGTTGGACCGATGGTGGAGATGGCCGGAGAAAGAGGATCGAATCCCTTGATTTTTGGGGATATTTGTTTTATACTTAATTTATACCGAGAATTAGGGGATTGAGGGCGATGCGCATAGAGGAATTGGGTTTTATTTCAAGAAAATCGGATTAGTTGGGGACGGATCTCCAGAATTCGGGATATACTCTGAAATGGTGGCTATCACGAAGAGGGGGAAGGATCCCAAATTGAGCATTGTCACTATCGATTCCATACTCTATATAGGGATCCATGACGAATGTCTTGGGGGCGCTCAAAAATGGAAATGTTTCTGCATGTTGCCATTACCCTGTGCGTGTATGAAAAATGGGAAGATGCCCTAGTCGAAAAAGCTTCTGCGCGATTGGGATCTCGCTGAGTGAAGTGTCGAGTAGATGGAGAGACGCGGTGGCGATTGCTGCACCTTACAGTGTGGATCCAATACTTGCGTCACCAAAAGATAAGTATACGCACTGTGAGTAGAGACAGGGTTTCTCGCTCTGTCGTGGAATAAATTTGTTAGCAGGACGCCAGGGACAGAGCATAGCTCTCGAGGCTTGACCTTTCGAGGTAGAATGAGTTCCATTTATATACTATGTTATATTTAGATGTTACATGAATGGGTTAGTAGAACGCCAGGGACAGAGCATAGCTCTCGAGGCTTGACCTTCGAGGTAGATCGAGTTTTCATGGTTTTATACCCTGTTACATTTCTGAATGGTATTATTCCTGAAACGGAGGGCGACCCCCACAGGGAATAATCGATCCCTTGGTTGGATTGATTTTCTCTCTATAAACTCTCTCAGCAATTAATATAACGTAACTCAGTTCGAATTGCATTCCCAATTTAAGACCCTGTATAATAGTTATACATGCTGTGGTTTTTATTTAGGACGGAGCTTTCTGTCGAGCCTTGTCGATCTTGATATATTTCTGTAATAGTTATACATGCTGTGATTTTTATTTAGGACGGAGCTTTCTGTCGAGCCTCGTCGATCTTGATATATTTCTGCTTGAAAATTTGTGATAGTAATTTTGCCTGCGTATGATTCGTTGATCTTGATAGCAGATCTTAAAAGATCACCGCCATGAAGACCGATAGTATTTAACCCTTCACGCTGCCTAGCAGAGTGTTGGTAGATTGTCATTTCTTATAATTTTATTGTTGGGTTGTGATCTGGGTTCTTACCATTTTAGCAGAGCTCGACACTTTCTACATTTTCTGTTGTGATTAGCATTCCTCCATCTGCTGGTGGCGTTGGTAGAGATCCGACCCGAATCTTTGTAGGGGTAGGACGACTCTCCTTAGAGCTCGACCCCTTTCTTGATTTCTGTAAGTTTTGTTTGCTTTGTCATTGTTAAGTACTTATTCCACATCTAATATAGATGAGAGAGACGGCTCAGTTCTAATGAACTAGTCAATCCCATCAGGTAGCTGACAGCGAATACATTGGATTGTGCAATTACTTAAATGATGTGATCGTTGTTTTGTTTTCTGATGGAATATATATAAGTATATATGGCACAGGGATGGTGTGCTCTCTGCCTGTTTCTGATTGAATATATACATATAGATGGGCGCAGGGATATTGCGTGATCTGTTATGTTTCTGTTGTATTTTTTTTACAAAGATTATAAGTATTTATATGCTGCATAATAATTTGTTTAGCATGCATTAAAAGAGGACAACGAAATAGCTTTAATCCCAATTAATTTTATGTTGTATCTTTTTTACAAAGATTATATATTCATATGCTGCATAGTGATTGCTTAGTGTGCATTGAACGATGACAGCGAAATAGCTATAATCCCAAATAGTTTATTATGTTCTATCTTTTTCAAATATTCTAACATATATATGTTGCATAAGACTCATGATAGTATGGAAATTGTTCATAAATATTTAGGTGATATGATTATACCATTGATGCTAGCATCATAGGGAACTTCGAGTATACTCTAATATTTGTGCAAAGGTCATTAAAAGTTGACATGTTAACATTAAAAAGTTGACATGTTAGTGTTGAGGGTGTAACCTTATTTTTGGTTGAAATGACTTGTTTAGACATATAGAGATATAGTGCGTTTGTAAGTGTAATAAGATTCACAGCATTATTGTTGATTTTGGTGTCGAAGGCCTTGATAAAACGCCTTTTATATGAGTGGCTTGAGCATCAATCAAGTTGCAGGATGTAAATCACCCCATGAAAAGGTATTGAATAAATTATAGGGAATGGATGAGTACGTCAATTGTTGTAGATGTAAGCTTTGGTCTAGCATCTAAAGACTCTTTTGTTATTCAGGACTTGGTAACCATGAGTACAGCCAGTAATGACTCATATGTAGAAGGTTTCCCTTTGAGGATAAATTTCAAGGATGGACGTATAGAAACATTTAAGTTGCAACTTGTAAACACTTTGATTTAATAAAAGATGCACACACACCTTTTGTGGACTAGCCCGTGTACGGGTGAACCACGTTATCTTGGTCTCGTTATTTTCATGGTGTTTTATATGCGTATGATCCTTTGACGGTTGCATGATTTTTTTTCCAAAGGTGCTATCTTATAATTGATGATTATAACACATTGGTCAAGTGCATCTTAACCAGTGATATTCCATGTTAATGTTCTTACAATGATAGTTCATGTTAGTTTGTTACAATGTTATTTCATGTTAAGGTTGTTAGAATGATATTTCATGTTGATGTGATGTGACGATCACCTTGTTATGGACAAGTCCGGATGCAGTTAACCTTTACACGGTAAGAACTTCATGAGTATGATGCGTGATGAGTAATTCAATTTAACTAATCTCAAATTATCAGGGAATGTGTTCAGTATCTTGGTCCTTACGGAAATGAAGTGTATTTTGAAGTTTCATTAATCTTATACAAAATCCTTTTTTTTTTACCAAAATTACTAACTCGCAAACC
Source organism: Larix kaempferi (assembly GCA_027924585.1). Lineage (NCBI taxonomy): Eukaryota > Viridiplantae > Streptophyta > Pinopsida > Pinales > Pinaceae > Larix > Larix kaempferi. Next base: position 15,378,660 of record BSBM01000249.1, read on the forward strand.
TTGGAGATGTTACATATGGTATCAGAGCACAGGTTGCAAACACTCGGGCTTATTTGGGCTCAGTCGGGGAGAACATATATGAGTTAGTCGAACTGGCGACACAAAACGCATTTCACTTCAACGGATCGACAACAGGTAGCTTACAAGTCGTCATTGAATTACAAGTAAGTATGATTCAATTGGAAAAAAAAAAACATTTAATGGCGCGACATTCTTTGTAGGTAAGGATAGTATATGTTTTTATAGAGATGAATGATCTGTTATTATTATTCAGCTGATGAATATATCCTCCTATTTTACAATTAGATTCATTGGACGACGAGAAAATCGTCTTTAGAATAATAACGGTTATGGTCTTGTGGAACAAGTCTTCGTAGTTTGAAAGCCATCCTAGTTGTGAATGTGCTAAACGTAGGAACTCTCCTAAATCGGTTGATTTGATAACTCGTCTTAAATACGTATTTGACTATTTGTTTAAAAGATAAAATTTTAGTTAATCTTGTGGTTCACAAATGAATGCATAGATGTAATTAATGGTGAGTATGTGTTGTTGTATGAATAAAAGTATTGGAAAACAAGCACTGCCACTGAAGGGTAATACATAACACATTAATTTTCTGACATCCTCATAATGATTGCTTATATCCGCATTAGGAGTTAAGGGAAAACCTGTAATATCATGGAATTTCCATGATAGATCAGAAGTAATATTTAATAGTAATTGATGTATAACTTCTACGAAACAATTCCAGGGGATGATCGACATATATTTTATGCAGGATTGCTCTTATGATTTAATTACATTTTCCTTTTTACGACTAACAAATTTAATGTTTTGGACGAGCGGAATGTTATATTCCCACACATCACCACAACAATCACAAGGTAAAATGGGACATATAGACTCATGTAATATTTAGTGTAATACTAATATGCGATGATACAGGTAAACTGGTACCTCGACACATGAGGATCTTATAATAAGAAGATATGCAGTCACCTTACAAAGGTATCGGGTTATCATTATAAGGTATGCAAGTATGTTTTAGAAAATTGGTTATTTCTATGTGATGTTGGTATATACAAAAGAAGTTTTATAACTAAAATAGGAAGTGTGTTTGAAATAATGAAGGATAACATTCGAGGTTAAGAAATCATAATGTCCGCGGTTCATCATAGGAAGAATATTATTACATGTTCAAGAATTATGTAATCCTAACATTTACTTCAGATGATCAAGTATGGATATAATAGTATGAAGAATGAATGATTTTTCTTATTTACAAATGTTTGATTTTGTCATAGAAAGAGTTACTAACAATTGAATTTGGCAGATGGCCAAAACTCGGTGGACAAAAGTTTAATATATTTTGCATGGTACAATAAAGGGGTGAGGATGAAAGATCCATATTGCAGCTTTTATTATTGTTAATTATTGTTGAATAAAGAACTGGACCAAATTGGCCAGCGAAATTGTAATATAACGGAATAATTGATGAATTTGAATAAGATTTTCCTAGACTCAAGCGAGGAGGCTTGAGGGGAATAGATTCCTGGACTCAAGCGAGAAGGCTTGAGGGGAATTATGCGAGAGTGCGATAAGGGCACTGAAACACTCCTGAGAAATCAAGGAGTTGATAGCCGCTAGAATTCTCGGAGAAATCGGCAGGCTATAAAGACCTAGGCAAACTATAAAATAATGCATATGCGTGAGGCAGGACGCTGCTTAGTATGCATGAGAGGAAAGATTGCTGCGTGAGCACTGAGGTGTTAGGCAAGAATTTCCGAAAGATTGCTGTGTGAGCACTTAGGTGTTAGGCAAGAATATCCGAATAATTTCCGAAAGATTGCTGTATGAGCACTTGGGTGTTAGGCAAGAGCTTCTCGGATCAAGTGAAGGACAAATTTTGATAAAGTTAAAGTCTTATTCAGCATTGAGATGGTGCACCACGAGTCGTTTCTACTATACATACGTTATGCACAAGTATGCACATATGCGTATGTTATGAACTTATTATAGTTAAAAATTATGCATATACATGGTAGACTATGTATATGCTATGCTATGAGCATTGATATATTTGCTTTTAGAAAAACAGGAAAAGAATGACTAAATGTACTTGGAAAGAAATGACATTGTGCAAATGCAGGAAAATTACAAAGAAGAGATTGGTAAGTAGAATCAAACTCTCAATGGAGTTGCCATAAAAAGGCCGCAACATGATGTTGCAGGAGGACACTAGCACTTCTGTTCTTATTGATTTAGAAAGATCAGGTGTATGCATTTATTTTATGATAATATGCTCGAAACAACTTATGTTGGTAGTGAAAGGTACAGGTTTTGAGATATAATAATCGGCGGAAAACATGAAGTTTTGAAGGTGATCAAAACAGAAAACGACAAAGCAAGAAAATGATGATTCCAGAAGAGAAGACCAATTGTTGAAAATATGAACACCGAGGACGGTGTTAATTTTAAGGGGAGGAGGATGTAATATCCCTCTTGTTCCTCCCTTGTGGCATGTAATTAGAAATGAATATTGTGCTGGTTTCGGGTGAGGAGCACAAGGCCAAGACCCACCAGTAAGCCTTGCGGCTTATGTGGCATTATTCCCTAAGTATTAAAAATTGGTGTTATTGATTAAAATCTAAATCGCAAAGAGGTTAAGTGTTATCGCCAAAAAGAGACTCGGACTCGAGTTAAGGGAACACTCTTACACATATACATAGGAGAGAGAGATACCTTAGATATCTCTACTCAAATATAATTGTGAAAAGTATACCCTACAAATACTTAACTGTCCTAGACCTTAAAAGATGCCAAAGAGGAAAAAGGTACAATAAGTATATATATTATACTTATAGACATAAAAGAAAGGATACATTTTAACTTATATGCTTGGTGCCTTTCTAAAGAACGAAAGAGCCACTAATAGAAGAAATACTTATATGTATAAAGAGGATTAGAAAAACATTTAATGGAGACTGTGGTTACTTGGAGCAACCTCCATCTCGGGATTCTTTTCCAAGTCCACTAAATCGATTATTGTTAGTTTAGAGGGGGCACGATTTTGTTTAAATTGGAGTGTAGATTTGCCACTTGTCCTTTGTAGAAAAGGAGTGGAATATGTGGCATTTTATAAAACTCACCTTGAAGATGTAAGACGGGGTATCTTCCTAATTAGTGGTTGGACCGATGGTGGAGATGGCCGGAGAAAGAGGATCGAATCCCTTGATTTTTGGGGATATTTGTTGTTTAAATTGGAGTGTAGATTTGCCACTTGTCCTTTGTAGAAAAGGAGTGGAATATGTGGCATTTTATAAAACTCACCTTGAAGATGTAAGACGGGGTATCTTCCTAATTAGTGGTTGGACCGATGGTGGAGATGGCCGGAGAAAGAGGATCGAATCCCTTGATTTTTGGGGATATTTGTTTTATACTTAATTTATACCGAGAATTAGGGGATTGAGGGCGGTGCGCATAGAGGAATTGGGTTTTATTTCAAGAAAATCGGATTAGTTGGGGACGGATCTCCAGAATTCGGGATATACTCTGAAATGGTGGCTATCACGAAGAGGGGGAAGGATCCCAAATTGAGCATTGTCACTATCGATTCCATACTCTATATAGGGATCCATGACGAATGTCTTGGGGGCGCTCAAAAATGGAAATGTTTCTGCATGTTGCCATTACCCTGTGCGTGTATGAAAAATGGGAAGATGCCCTAGTCGAAAAAGCTTCTGCGCGATTGGGATCTCGCTGAGTGAAGTGTCGAGTAGATGGAGAGACGCGGTGGCGATTGCTGCACCTTACAGTGTGGATCCAATACTTGCGTCACCAAAAGATAAGTATACGCACTGTGAGTAGAGACAGGGTTTCTCGCTCTGTCGTGGAATAAATTTGTTAGCAGGACGCCAGGGACAGAGCATAGCTCTCGAGGCTTGACCTTTCGAGGTAGAATGAGTTCCATTTATATACTATGTTATATTTAGATGTTACATGAATGGGTTAGTAGAACGCCAGGGACAGAGCATAGCTCTCGAGGCTTGACCTTCGAGGTAGATCGAGTTTTCATGGTTTTATACCCTGTTACATTTCTGAATGGTATTATTCCTGAAACGGAGGGCGACCCCCACAGGGAATAATCGATCCCTTGGTTGGATTGATTTTCTCTCTATAAACTCTCTCAGCAATTAATATAACGTAACTCAGTTCGAATTGCATTCCCAATTTAAGACCCTGTATAATAGTTATACATGCTGTGGTTTTTATTTAGGACGGAGCTTTCTGTCGAGCCTTGTCGATCTTGATATATTTCTGTAATAGTTATACATGCTGTGATTTTTATTTAGGACGGAGCTTTCTGTCGAGCCTCGTCGATCTTGATATATTTCTGCTTGAAAATTTGTGATAGTAATTTTGCCTGCGTATGATTCGTTGATCTTGATAGCAGATCTTAAAAGATCACCGCCATGAAGACCGATAGTATTTAACCCTTCACGCTGCCTAGCAGAGTGTTGGTAGATTGTCATTTCTTATAATTTTATTGTTGGGTTGTGATCTGGGTTCTTACCATTTTAGCAGAGCTCGACACTTTCTACATTTTCTGTTGTGATTAGCATTCCTCCATCTGCTGGTGGCGTTGGTAGAGATCCGACCCGAATCTTTGTAGGGGTAGGACGACTCTCCTTAGAGCTCGACCCCTTTCTTGATTTCTGTAAGTTTTGTTTGCTTTGTCATTGTTAAGTACTTATTCCACATCTAATATAGATGAGAGAGACGGCTCAGTTCTAATGAACTAGTCAATCCCATCAGGTAGCTGACAGCGAATACATTGGATTGTGCAATTACTTAAATGATGTGATCGTTGTTTTGTTTTCTGATGGAATATATATAAGTATATATGGCACAGGGATGGTGTGCTCTCTGCCTGTTTCTGATTGAATATATACATATAGATGGGCGCAGGGATATTGCGTGATCTGTTATGTTTCTGTTGTATTTTTTTTACAAAGATTATAAGTATTTATATGCTGCATAATAATTTGTTTAGCATGCATTAAAAGAGGACAACGAAATAGCTTTAATCCCAATTAATTTTATGTTGTATCTTTTTTACAAAGATTATATATTCATATGCTGCATAGTGATTGCTTAGTGTGCATTGAACGAGGACAGCGAAATAGCTATAATCCCAAATAGTTTATTATGTTCTATCTTTTTCAAATATTCTAACATATATATGTTGCATAAGACTCATGATAGTATGGAAATTGTTCATAAATATTTAGGTGATATGATTATACCATTGATGCTAGCATCATAGGGAACTTCGAGTATACTCTAATATTTGTGCAAAGGTCATTAAAAGTTGACATGTTAACATTAAAAAGTTGACATGTTAGTGTTGAGGGTGTAACCTTATTTTTGGTTGAAATGACTTGTTTAGACATATAGAGATATAGTGCGTTTGTAAGTGTAATAAGATTCACAGCATTATTGTTGATTTTGGTGTCGAAGGCCTTGATAAAACGCCTTTTATATGAGTGGCTTGAGCATCAATCAAGTTGCAGGATGTAAATCACCCCATGAAAAGGTATTGAATAAATTATAGGGAATGGATGAGTACGTCAATTGTTGCAGATGTAAGCTTTGGTCTAGCATCTAAAGACTCTTTTGTTATTCAGGACTTGGTAACCATGAGTACAGCCAGTAATGACTCATATGTAGAAGGTTTCCCTTTGAGGATAAATTTCAAGGATGGACGTATAGCAACATTTAAGTTGCAACTTGTAAACACTTTGATTTAATAAAAGATGCACACACACCTTTTGTGGACTAGCCCGTGTACGGGTGAACCACGTTATCTTGGTCTCGTTATTTTCATGGTGTTTTATATGCGTATGATCCTTTGACGGTTGCATGATTTTTTTTCCAAAGGTGCTATCTTATAATTGATGATTATAACACATTGGTCAAGTGCATCTTAACCAGTGATATTCCATGTTAATGTTCTTACAATGATAGTTCATGTTAGTTTGTTACAATGTTATTTCATGTTAAGGTTGTTAGAATGATATTTCATGTTGATGTGATGTGACGATCACCTTGTTATGGACAAGTCCGGATGCAGTTAACCTTTACACGGTAAGAACTTCATGAGTATGATGCGTGATGAGTAATTCAATTTAACTAATCTCAAATTATCAGGGAATGTGTTCAGTATCTTGGTCCTTACGGAAATGAAGTGTATTTTGAAGTTTCATTAATCTTATACAAAATCCTTTTTTTTTCACCAAAATTACTAACTCGCAAACCTTGGAGATGTTACATATGGTATCAGAGCACAGGTTGCAAACACTCGGGCTTATTTGGGCTCAGTCGGGGAGAACATATATGAGTTAGTCGAACTGGCGACACAAGACGCATTTCACTTCAACGGATCGACAACAGGTAGCTTACAAGTCGTCATTGAATTACAAGTAAGTATGATTCAATTGGGAAAAAAAAAACATTTAATGGCGCGACATTCTTTGTAGGTAAGGATAGTATATGTTTTTATAGAGATGAATGATCTGTTATTATTATTCAGCTGATGAATATATCCTCCTATTTTACAATTAGATTCATTGGACAACGAGAAAATCGTCTTTAGAATAATAACGGTTATGGTCTTGTGGAACAAGTCTTCGTAGTTTGAAAGCCATCCTAGTTGTGAATGTGCTAAACGGAGGAACTCTCCTAAATCGGTTGATTTGATAACTCGTCTTAAATACGTATTTGACTGTTTGTTTAAAAGATAAAATTTTAGTTAATCTTGTGGTTCACAAATGAATGCATAGATGTAATTAATGGTGAGTATGTGTTGTTGTATGAATAAAAGTATTGGAAAACAAGCACTGCCACTGAAGGGTAATACATAACACATTAATTTTCTGACATCCTCATAATGATTGCTTATATCCGCATTAGGAGTTAAGGGAAAACCTGTAATATCATGGAATTTCCATGATATATCAGAAGTAATATTTAATAGTAATTGATGTATAACTTCTACGAAACAATTCCAGGGGATGATCGACATATATTTTATGCAGGATTGCTCTTATGATTTAATTACATTTTCCTTTTTACGACTAACAAATTTAATGTTTTGGACGAGCGGAATGTTATATTCCCACACATCACCACAACAATCACAAGGTAAAATGGGACATATAGACTCATGTAATATTTAGTGTAATACTAATATGCGATGATACAGGTAAACTGGTACCTCGACACATGAGGATCTTATAATAAGAAGATATGCAGTCACCTTACAAAGGTATCGGGTTATCATTATAAGGTATGCAAGTATGTTTTAGAAAATTGGTTATTTCTATGTGATGTTGGTATATACAAAAGAAGTTTTATAACTAAAATAGGAAGTGTGTTTGAAATAATGAAGGATAACATTCGAGGTTAAGAAATCATAATGTCCGCGGTTCATCATAGGAAGAATATTATTACATGTTCAAGAATTATGTAATCCTAACATTTACTTCAGATGATCAAGTATGGATATAATAGTATGAAGAATGAATGATTTTTCTTATTTACAAATGTTTGATTTTGTCATAGAAAGAGTTACTAACAATTGAATTTGGCAGATGGCCAAAACTCGGTGGACAAAAGTTTAATATATTTTGCATGGTACAATAAAGGGGTGAGGATGAAAGATCCATATTGCAGCTTTTATTATTGTTAATTATTGTTGAATAAAGAACTGGACCAAATTGGCCAGCGAAATTGTAATATAACGGAATAATTGATGAATTTGAATAAGATTTTCCTAGACTCAAGCGAGGAGGCTTGAGGGGAATAGATTCCTGGACTCAAGCGAGAAGGCTTGAGGGGAATTATGCGAGAGTGCGATAAGGGCACTGAAACACTCCCGAGAAATCAAGGAGTTGATAGCCGCTAGAATTCTCGGAGAAATCGGCAGGCTATAAAGACCTAGGCAAACTATAAAATAATGCATATGCGTGAGGCAGGACGCTGCTTAGTATGCATGAGAGGAAAGATTGCTGCGTGAGCACTGAGGTGTTAGGCAAGAATTTCCGAAAGATTGCTGTGTGAGCACTTAGGTGTTAGGCAAGAATATCCGAATAATTTCCGAAAGATTGCTGTATGAGCACTTGGGTGTTAGGCAAGAGCTTCTCGGATCAAGTGAAGGACAAATTTTGATAAAGTTAAAGTCTTATTCAGCATTGAGATGGTGCACCACGAGTCGTTTCTACTATACATACGTTATGCACAAGTATGCACATATGCGTATGTTATGAACTTATTATAGTTAAAAATTATGCATATACATGGTAGACTATGTATATGCTATGCTATGAGCATTGATATATTTGCTTTTAGAAAAACAGGAAAAGAATGACTAAATGTACTTGGAAAGAAATGACATTGTGCAAATGCAGGAAAATTACAAAGAAGAGATTGGTAAGTAGAATCAAACTCTCAATGGAGTTGCCATAAAAAGGCCGCAACATGATGTTGCAGGAGGACACTAGCACTTCTGTTCTTATTGATTTAGAAAGATCAGGTGTATGCATTTATTTTATGATAATATGCTCGAAACAACTTATGTTGGTAGTGAAAGGTACAGGTTTTGAGATATAATAATCGGCGGAAAACATGAAGTTTTGAAGGTGATCAAAACAGAAAACGACAAAGCAAGAAAATGATGATTCCAGAAGAGAAGACCAATTGTTGAAAATATGAACACCGAGGACGGTGTTAATTTTAAGGGGAGGAGGATGTAATATCCCTCTTGTTCCTCCCTTGTGGCATGTAATTAGAAATGAATATTGTGCTGGTTTCGGGTGAGGAGCACAAGGCCAAGACCCACCAGTAAGCCTTGCGGCTTATGTGGCATTATTCCCTAAGTATTAAAAATTGGTGTTATTGATTAAAATCTAAATCGCAAAGAGGTTAAGTGTTATCGCCAAAAAGAGACTCGGACTCGAGTTAAGGGAACACTCTTACACATATACATAGGAGAGAGAGATACCTTAGATATCTCTACTCAAATATAATTGTGAAAAGTATACCCTACAAATACTTAACTGTCCTAGACCTTAAAAGATGCCAAAGAGGAAAAAGGTACAATAAGTATATATATTATACTTATAGACATAAAAGAAAGGATACATTTTAACTTATATGCTTGGTGCCTTTCTAAAGAACGAAAGAGCCACTAATAGAAGAAATACTTATATGTATAAAGAGGATTAGAAAAACATTTAATGGAGACTGTGGTTACTTGGAGCAACCTCCATCTCGGGATTCTTTTCCAAGTCTACTAAATCGATTATTGTTAGTTTAGAGGGGGCACGATTTTGTTTAAATTGGAGTGTAGATTTGCCACTTGTCCTTTGTAGAAAAGGAGTGGAATATGTGGCATTTTATAAAACTCACCTTGAAGATGTAAGACGGGGTATCTTCCTAATTAGTGGTTGGACCGATGGTGGAGATGGCCGGAGAAAGAGGATCGAATCCCTTGATTTTTGGGGATATTTGTTTTATACTTAATTTATACCGAGAATTAGGGGATTGAGGGCGGTGCGCATAGAGGAATTGGGTTTTATTTCAAGAAAATCGGATTAGTTGGGGACGGATCTCCAGAATTCGGGATATACTCTGAAATGGTGGCTATCACGAAGAGGGGGAAGGATCCCAAATTGAGCATTGTCACTATCGATTCCATACTCTATATAGGGATCCATGACGAATGTCTTGGGGGCGCTCAAAAATGGAAATGTTTCTGCATGTTGCCATTACCCTGTGCGTGTATGAAAAATGGGAAGATGCCCTAGTCGAAAAAGCTTCTGCGCGATTGGGATCTCGCTGAGTGAAGTGTCGAGTAGATGGAGAGACGCGGTGGCGATTGCTGCACCTTACAGTGTGGATCCAATACTTGCGTCACCAAAAGATAAGTATACGCACTGTGAGTAGAGACAGGGTTTCTCGCTCTGTCATGGAATAAATTTGTTAGCAGGACGCCAGGGACAGAGCATAGCTCTCGAGGCTTGACCTTTCGAGGTAGAATGAGTTCCATTTATATACTATGTTATATTTAGATGTTACATGAATGGGTTAGTAGAACGCCAGGGACAGAGCATAGCTCTCGAGGCTTGACCTTCGAGGTAGATCGAGTTTTCATGGTTTTATACCCTGTTACATTTCTGAATGGTATTATTCCTGAAACGGAGGGCGACCCCCACAGGGAATAATCGATCCCTTGGTTGGATTGATTTTCTCTCTATAAACTCTCTCAGCAATTAATATAACGTAACTCAGTTCGAATTGCATTCCCAATTTAAGACCCTGTATAATAGTTATACATGCTGTGGTTTTTATTTAGGACGGAGCTTTCTGTCGAGCCTTGTCGATCTTGATATATTTCTGTAATAGTTATACATGCTGTGATTTTTATTTAGGACGGAGCTTTCTGTCGAGCCTCGTCGATCTTGATATATTTCTGCTTGAAAATTTGTGATAGTAATTTTGCCTGCGTATGATTCGTTGATCTTGATAGCAGATCTTAAAAGATCACCGCCATGAAGACCGATAGTATTTAACCCTTCACGCTGCCTAGCAGAGTGTTGGTAGATTGTCATTTCTTATAATTTTATTGTTGGGTTGTGATCTGGGTTCTTACCATTTTAGCAGAGCTCGACACTTTCTACATTTTCTGTTGTGATTAGCATTCCTCCATCTGCTGGTGGCGTTGGTAGAGATCCGACCCGAATCTTTGTAGGGGTAGGACGACTCTCCTTAGAGCTCGACCCCTTTCTTGATTTCTGTAAGTTTTGTTTGCTTTGTCATTGTTAAGTACTTATTCCACATCTAATATAGATGAGAGAGACGGCTCAGTTCTAATGAACTAGTCAATCCCATCAGGTAGCTGACAGCGAATACATTGGATTGTGCAATTACTTAAATGATGTGATCGTTGTTTTGTTTTCTGATGGAATATATATAAGTATATATGGCACAGGGATGGTGTGCTCTCTGCCTGTTTCTGATTGAATATATACATATAGATGGGCGCAGGGATATTGCGTGATCTGTTATGTTTCTGTTGTATTTTTTTTACAAAGATTATAAGTATTTATATGCTGCATAATAATTTGTTTAGCATGCATTAAAAGAGGACAACGAAATAGCTTTAATCCCAATTAATTTTATGTTGTATCTTTTTTACAAATATTATATATTCATATGCTGCATAGTGATTGCTTAGTGTGCATTGAACGAGGACAGCGAAATAGCTATAATCCCAAATAGTTTATTATGTTCTATCTTTTTCAAATATTCTAACATATATATGTTGCATAAGACTCATGATAGTATGGAAATTGTTCATAAATATTTAGGTGATATGATTATACCATTGATGCTAGCATCATAGGGAACTTCGAGTATACTCTAATATTTGTGCAAAGGTCATTAAAAGTTGACATGTTAACATTAAAAAGTTGACATGTTAGTGTTGAGGGTGTAACCTTATTTTTGGTTGAAATGACTTGTTTAGACATATAGAGATATAGTGCGTTTGTAAGTGTAATAAGATTCACAGCATTATTGTTGATTTTGGTGTCGAAGGCCTTGATAAAACGCCTTTTATATGAGTGGCTTGAGCATCAATCAAGTTGCAGGATGTAAATCACCCCATGAAAAGGTATTGAATAAATTATAGGGAATGGATGAGTACGTCAATTGTTGTAGATGTAAGCTTTGGTCTAGCATCTAAAGACTCTTTTGTTATTCAGGACTTGGTAACCATGAGTACAGCCAGTAATGACTCATATGTAGAAGGTTTCCCTTTGAGGATAAATTTCAAGGATGGACGTATAGCAACATTTAAGTTGCAACTTGTAAACACTTTGATTTAATAAAAGATGCACACACACCTTTTGTGGACTAGCCCGTGTACGGGTGAACCACGTTATCTTGGTCTCGTTATTTTCATGGTGTTTTATATGCGTATGATCCTTTGACGGTTGCATGATTTTTTTTCCAAAGGTGCTATCTTATAATTGATGATTATAACACATTGGTCAAGTGCATCTTAACCAGTGATATTCCATGTTAATGTTCTTACAATGATAGTTCATGTTAGTTTGTTACAATGTTATTTCATGTTAAGGTTGTTAGAATGATATTTCATGTTGATGTGATGTGACGATCACCTTGTTATGGACAAGTCCGGATGCAGTTAACCTTTACACGGTAAGAACTTCATGAGTATGATGCGTGATGAGTAATTCAATTTAACTAATCTCAAATTATCAGGGAATGTGTTCAGTATCTTGGTCCTTACGGAAATGAAGTGTATTTTGAAGTTTCATTAATCTTATACAAAATCCTTTTTTTTTCACCAAAATTACTAACTCGCAAACCTTGGAGATGTTACATATGGTATCAGAGCACAGGTTGCAAACACTCGGGCTTATTTGGGCTCAGTCGGGGAGAACATATATGAGTTAGTCGAACTGGCGACACAAGACGCATTTCACTTCAACGGATCGACAACAGGTAGCTTACAAGTCGTCATTGAATTACAAGTAAGTATGATTCAATTGGAAAAAAAAAAACATTTAATGGCGCGACATTCTTTGTAGGTAAGGATAGTATATGTTTTTATAGAGATGAATGATCTGTTATTATTATTCAGCTGATGAATATATCCTCCTATTTTACAATTAGATTCATTGGACGACGAGAAAATCGTCTTTAGAATAATAACGGTTATGGTCTTGTGGAACAAGTCTTCGTAGTTTGAAAGCCATCCTAGTTGTGAATGTGCTAAACGGAGGAACTCTCCTAAATCGGTTGATTTGATAACTCGTCTTAAATACGTATTTGACTGTTTGTTTAAAAGATAAAATTTTAGTTAATCTTGTGGTTCACAAATGAATGCATAGATGTAATTAATGGTGAGTATGTGTTGTTGTATGAATAAAAGTATTGGAAAACAAGCACTGCCACTGAAGGGTAATACATAACACATTAATTTTCTGACATCCTCATAATGATTGCTTATATCCGCATTAGGAGTTAAGGGAAAACCTGTAATATCATGGAATTTCCATGATAGATCAGAAGTAATATTTAATAGTAATTGATGTATAACTTCTACGAAACAATTCCAGGGGATGTTCGACATATATTTTATGCAGGATTGCTCTTATGATTTAATTACATTTTCCTTTTTACGACTAACAAATTTAATGTTTTGGACGAGCGGAATGTTATATTCCCACACATCACCACAACAATCACAAGGTAAAATGGGACATATAGACTCATGTAATATTTAGTGTAATACTAATATGCGATGATACAGGTAAACTGGTACCTCGACACATGAGGATCTTATAATAAGAAGATATGCAGTCACCTTACAAAGGTATCGGGTTATCATTATAAGGTATGCAAGTATGTTTTAGAAAATTGGTTATTTCTATGTGATGTTGGTATATACAAAAGAAGTTTTATAACTAAAATAGGAAGTGTGTTTGAAATGATGAAGGATAACATTCGAGGTTAAGAAATCATAATGTCCGCGGTTCATCATAGGAAGAATATTATTACATGTTCAAGAATTATGTAATCCTAACATTTACTTCAGATGATCAAGTATGGATATAATAGTATGAAGAATGAATGATTTTTCTTATTTACAAATGTTTGATTTTGTCATAGAAAGAGTTACTAACAATTGAATTTGGCAGATGGCCAAAACTCGGTGGACAAAAGTTTAATATATTTTGCATGGTACAATAAAGGGGTGAGGATGAAAGATCCATATTGCAGCTTTTATTATTGTTAATTATTGTTGAATAAAGAACTGGACCAAATTGGCCAGCGAAATTGTAATATAACGGAATAATTGATGAATTTGAATAAGATTTTCCTAGACTCAAGCGAGGAGGCTTGAGGGGAATAGATTCCTGGACTCAAGCGAGAAGGCTTGAGGGGAATTATGCGAGAGTGCGATAAGGGCACTGAAACACTCCCGAGAAATCAAGGAGTTGATAGCCGCTAGAATTCTCGGAGAAATCGGCAGGCTATAAAGACCTAGGCAAACTATAAAATAATGCATATGCGTGAGGCAGGACGCTGCTTAGTATGCATGAGAGGAAAGATTGCTGCGTGAGCACTGAGGTGTTAGGCAAGAATTTCCGAAAGATTGCTGTGTGAGCACTTAGGTGTTAGGCAAGAATATCCGAATAATTTCCGAAAGATTGCTGTATGAGCACTTGGGTGTTAGGCAAGAGCTTCTCGGATCAAGTGAAGGACAAATTTTGATAAAGTTAAAGTCTTATTCAGCATTGAGATGGTGCACCACGAGTCGTTTCTACTATACATACGTTATGCACAAGTATGCACATATGCGTATGTTATGAACTTATTATAGTTAAAAATTATGCATATACATGGTAGACTATGTATATGCTATGCTATGAGCATTGATATATTTGCTTTTAGAAAAACAGGAAAAGAATGACTAAATGTACTTGGAAAGAAATGACATTGTGCAAATGCAGGAAAATTACAAAGAAGAGATTGGTAAGTAGAATCAAACTCTCAATGGAGTTGCCATAAAAAGGCCGCAACATGATGTTGCAGGAGGACACTAGCACTTCTGTTCTTATTGATTTAGAAAGATCAGTTGTATGCATTTATTTTATGATAATATGCTCGAAACAACTTATGTTGGTAGTGAAAGGTACAGGTTTTGAGATATAATAATCGGCGGAAAACATGAAGTTTTGAAGGTGATCAAAACAGAAAACGACAAAGCAAGAAAATGATGATTCCAGAAGAGAAGACCAATTGTTGAAAATATGAACACCGAGGACGGTGTTAATTTTAAGGGGAGGAGGATGTAATATCCCTCTTGTTCCTCCCTTGTGGCATGTAATTAGAAATGAATATTGTGCTGGTTTCGGGTGAGGAGCACAAGGCCAAGACCCACCAGTAAGCCTTGCGGCTTATGTGGCATTATTCCCTAAGTATTAAAAATTGGTGTTATTGATTAAAATCTAAATCGCAAAGAGGTTAAGTGTTATCGCCAAAAAGAGACTCGGACTCGAGTTAAGGGAACACTCTTACACATATACATAGGAGAGAGAGATACCTTAGATATCTCTACTCAAATATAATTGTGAAAAGTATACCCTACAAATACTTAACTGTCCTAGACCTTAAAAGATGCCAAATAGGAAAAAGGTACAATAAGTATATATATTATACTTATAGACATAAAAGAAAGGATACATTTTAACTTATATGCTTGGTGCCTTTCTAAAGAACGAAAGAGCCACTAATAGAAGAAATACTTATATGTATAAAGAGGATTAGAAAAACATTTAATGGATACTGTGGTTACTTGGAGCAACCTCCATCTCGGGATTCTTTTCCAAGTCTACTAAATCGATTATTGTTAGTTTAGAGGGGGCACGATTTTGTTTAAATTGGAGTGTAGATTTGCCACTTGTCCTTTGTAGAAAAGGAGTGGAATATGTGGCATTTTATAAAACTCACCTTGAAGATGTAAGACGGGGTATCTTCCTAATTAGTGGTTGGACCGATGGTGGAGATGGCCGGAGAAAGAGGATCGAATCCCTTGATTTTTGGGGATATTTGTTTTATACTTAATTTATACCGAGAATTAGGGGATTGAGGGCGGTGCGCATAGAGGAATTGGGTTTTATTTCAAGAAAATCGGATTAGTTGGGGACGGATCTCCAGAATTCGGGATATACTCTGAAATGGTGGCTATCACGAAGAGGGGGAAGGATCCCAAATTGAGCATTGTCACTATCGATTCCATACTCTATATAGGGATCCATGACGAATGTCTTGGGGGCGCTCAAAAATGGAAATGTTTCTGCATGTTGCCATTACCCTGTGCGTGTATGAAAAATGGGAAGATGCCCTAGTCGAAAAAGCTTCTGCGCGATTGGGATCTCGCTGAGTGAAGTGTCGAGTAGATGGAGAGACGCGGGTGGCGATTGCTGCACCTTACAGTGTGGATCCAATACTTGCGTCACCAAAAGATAAGTATACGCACTGTGAGTAGAGACAGGGTTTCTCGCTCTGTCGTGGAATAAATTTGTTAGCAGGACGCCAGGGACAGAGCATAGCTCTCGAGGCTTGACCTTTCGAGGTAGAATGAGTTCCATTTATATACTATGTTATATTTAGATGTTACATGAATGGGTTAGTAGAACGCCAGGGACAGAGCATAGCTCTCGAGGCTTGACCTTCGAGGTAGATCGAGTTTTCATGGTTTTATACCCTGTTACATTTCTGAATGGTATTATTCCTGAAACGGAGGGCGACCCCCACAGGGAATAATCGATCCCTTGGTTGGATTGATTTTCTCTCTATAAACTCTCTCAGCAATTAATATAACGTAACTCAGTTCGAATTGCATTCCCAATTTAAGACCCTGTATAATAGTTATACATGCTGTGGTTTTTATTTAGGACGGAGCTTTCTGTCGAGCCTTGTCGATCTTGATATATTTCTGTAATAGTTATACATGCTGTGATTTTTATTTAGGACGGAGCTTTCTGTCGAGCCTCGTCGATCTTGATATATTTCTGCTTGAAAATTTGTGATAGTAATTTTGCCTGCGTATGATTCGTTGATCTTGATAGCAGATCTTAAAAGATCACCGCCATGAAGACCGATAGTATTTAACCCTTCACGCTGCCTAGCAGAGTGTTGGTAGATTGTCATTTCTTATAATTTTATTGTTGGGTTGTGATCTGGGTTCTTACCATTTTAGCAGAGCTCGACACTTTCTACATTTTCTGTTGTGATTAGCATTCCTCCATCTGCTGGTGGCGTTGGTAGAGATCCGACCCGAATCTTTGTAGGGGTAGGACGACTCTCCTTAGAGATCGACCCCTTTCTTGATTTCTGTAAGTTTTGTTTGCTTTGTCATTGTTAAGTACTTATTCCACATCTAATATAGATGAGAGAGACGGCTCAGTTCTAATGAACTAGTCAATCCCATCAGGTAGCTGACAGCGAATACATTGGATTGTGCAATTACTTAAATGATGTGATCGTTGTTTTGTTTTCTGATGGAATATATATAAGTATATATGGCACAGGGATGGTGTGCTCTCTGCCTGTTTCTGATTGAATATATACATATAGATGGGCGCAGGGATATTGCGTGATCTGTTATGTTTCTGTTGTATTTTTTTTACAAAGATTATAAGTATTTATATGCTGCATAATAATTTGTTTAGCATGCATTAAAAGAGGACAACGAAATAGCTTTAATCCCAATTAATTTTATGTTGTATCTTTTTTACAAAGATTATATATTCATATGCTGCATAGTGATTGCTTAGTGTGCATTGAACGAGGACAGCGAAATAGCTATAATCCCAAATAGTTTATTATGTTCTATCTTTTTCAAATATTCTAACATATATATGTTGCATAAGACTCATGATAGTATGGAAATTTTTCATAAATATTTAGGTGATATGATTATACCATTGATGCTAGCATCATAGGGAACTTCGAGTATACTCTAATATTTGTGCAAAGGTCATTAAAAGTTGACATGTTAACATTAAAAAGTTGACATGTTAGTGTTGAGGGTGTAACCTTATTTTTGGTTGAAATGACTTGTTTAGACATATAGAGATATAGTGCGTTTGTAAGTGTAATAAGATTCACAGCATTATTGTTGATTTTGGTGTCGAAGGCCTTGATAAAACGCCTTTTATATGAGTGGCTTGAGCATCAATCAAGTTGCAGGATGTAAATCACCTCATGAAAAGGTATTGAATAAATTATAGGGAATGGATGAGTACGTCAATTGTTGTAGATGTAAGCTTTGGTGTAGCATCTAAAGACTCTTTTGTTATTCAGGACTTGGTAACCATGAGTACAGCCAGTAATGACTCATAAGTAGAAGGTTTCCCTTTGAGGATAAATTTCAAGGATGGACGTATAGCAACATTTAAGTTGCAACTTGTAAACACTTTGATTTAATAAAAGATGCACACACACCTTTTGTGGACTAGCCCGTGTACGGGTGAACCACGTTATCTTGGTCTCGTTATTTTCATGGTGTTTTATATGCGTATGATCCTTTGACGGTTGCATGATTTTTTTTCCAAAGGTGCTATCTTATAATTGATGATTATAACACATTGGTCAAGTGCATCTTAACCAGTGATATTCCATGTTAATGTTCTTACAATGATAGTTCATGTTAGTTTGTTACAATGTTATTTCATGTTAAGGTTGTTAGAATGATATTTCATGTTGATGTGATGTGACGATCACCTTGTTATGGACAAGTCCGGATGCAGTTAACCTTTACACGGTAAGAACTTCATGAGTATGATGCGTGATGAGTAATTCAATTTAACTAATCTCAAATTATCAGGGAATGTGTTCAGTATCTTGGTCCTTACGGAAATGAAGTGTATTTTGAAGTTTCATTAATCTTATACAAAATCCTTTTTTTTTCACCAAAATTACTAACTCGCAAACCTTGGAGATTTTACATCATTTTGGCTCTCTAAGAGGATATACAACCTGCTACAACTTACAGTTAGCATCAGCATGAGGTAATTTCCTTGTTATTTACGTTATTTGATTATTATGCTAAAACATACTCTAAACATGCATATAACTCTCTGTTTACTCATTTACTACTGTAAAACATATTCTTACGCTGGAACAAATTGTTGAAAAGAAGATATTGATATGTTAGTTTGTTTTTAAAATGAGAATGTATGGTTGATAAAGACAAGACCGTACACTAAAATATAATTTAGAAGCATAGCAATTTTTGGAAACTTACTCCCAAACACTTGATTAATGTTTAATATATAGAAAATTAACTGAGAAATTTTACTTAGTGCTCTGCTGTAAAAACCAGAGCACTACAATGTCCTTCTTCTGTTGAACGTGCTTTATCTTTCTTGGATATGGAAGTTGAACAATTAAAAGGGGAAATTATGAGCATTTTATGAAAAAATAGATTCATGAACAACCTGAGTCTTTAACAACAACAATGAGATGAAGGATTATTAGAGGAGGTGACAAAAAGTTAAAGGGTGTTATTTTAGGTGGACTTAAGGATCATTTGTAGACAATCAGGCGGTGCAGGAGAATTATTTTTATTAGTTGTGATACAAGCTATAATGTTGCCTTAGTAACTAGATCAATTGTTGAGGAGCTTTCAGGTAAGCTTAAATGCAATTATGGTATTGGACAATCCAGAGTAGATGTTTTCACATGATTGGAGTTATAAAGGAGATTGCATTGCAAGATTTTACATATTAATCATTTGTACATTGTTTTATGCATGAAGGTGTCCCCATGACAATGGATCCTGCAAGTGATTTACGAGATAGGAAATGACCAATTTATAGAGAAGACACAACAGTATTTGTCAGTTAGTCAGGAGAAACAACAAATACCTTGATGGAGATAGGAGATTCCTTGAGAAAAGGAGCATTGTGTGTTGGAATCACAAATAATATGGGTAGTGCAATAACAAGGAAAACACATTGTGGTGTTCATATTAATGTTGGGTGTGAGCATTTCTCTTCCTTAGTTTTTCTCTTGATTTTTCTTTCCGTTTTTAATTCCATTATCGAGTTTCTCATCATATTAGAGGAGTTTTATTATGATTGTAGTTTTATACAAGTTAGAAAGCAGTAATGGCTATGTTGGCCCTGGCTGTTGGCGATTATTCATTTTCCAGTCAATTACGTTGAGATGGCCTCTTTGACTCGCCAAGTAAGTTTATTATTATTCCTTAAAATTACAAATGATAGCACAAGTAGTAAATGCATGTACTTCACTTCCATTGTAATTTTTCCATTAAAATTGTGATTGTATGACTTAATTTCCTTTCCTTTTTCTCATGGATTTTTATGGTAGAAAAAGTCAGAAAGGTATTGAAGCTGGATGGAAAAATGAAGGAACTTGCCATGCTATTGATGTTAAGCAGTCATAACTAATGTTTGGTCATGGATATAATAATGCCACAACAATGGAAGGTGCCTTGAAAGCAAAAGAAGTAGCACTTATGCACAATGAAGGAATTCTTATTGGTGAAATGAAGCATGGCCCTCTAACACTTGTTGATGAAACACTTCCAATAATTGTCATTGCAACACATGATAATTGCTTTAGGTAATGCATAAAAATAATATATGGTCTTCTGAATAATTAGATTTCATAAATTGGTTAATCATAATGTTAACTTTGGTTTATAGTAAATCATAATGAAAATTTCCATATATAAACAGCAAGCAACAATCAGTAATTCAACAACTGTAGGCACGTAGAGGGCTCTTGATAATGATGTGCTCAAAGGGAGAGGCATCCTTGGTATTCCCAAATGGTGGTTGTCGTGTTATTGAAGTTCCTCAAGTACATGATTGCCTTCAAACTATCATTAACATTGTACCATTGCAGGTTTCTTCATCTACTTGTATATAAAGTTTATAATTTTACTTGTAGATGTAGGCATTGTAGATAAACTCTATGGTTGAAATGAGTTGTGTATTTTTGTTTGGTTTCCATTATATCTGGAGTAATTAGCTATGTAACATTGTCATTTGATGTTAGCATATCATCTCATTGTTCTTCATGGTTATGATGTCGATCAACCTCGAAACCTTGTAAAGAGTACCATGACTGAGTAAAGAGATTGAACACAGTTGTTATGGTTCAATGTCAGAAACATTTGAATATATGCATAAATGACACAAGATAATGACTCAGACATACAGGACTATGGGTCATGTCTATATTTTTTCTTGGCCTTGTAGGTCATCACTTGATATCTAGCTTCCCCTGGAAATTTGTAATCGATAGGGTGGGAGGCATTATAGCTGCACCTTGGTTGTGTTTGTTTGTAATTCAATATTGAAACATTTCTATTTTTATATAGCATTTGAGCCATACTAGGAACATGGTAACTTCATGCCTAATTCAAATTTGGATATTATATTATATTCTCTCTAGCTTATAAAGTGTCATTTTGTATCTGGTCTGAAATGTTTTATAGATGGGATGTTATGTGTTTGAGTCCCAACATTTTAATTAGTATTGAATTTAGTATTTAATTATGAAAGTTTTAATCAACATGATATTTTGATTGGAAAGCTCAAGTTTGAACTTCACAATTCATTTATATATAAGATAATGATTGTGTGTGGAAATAATTCAATATTAAATATTTTTATTTGGAAATAGTTCAGTATTGAAATATTTCTACTTTTATAGTATTCCATGCACATTAAGAATGTGGTAATTGCATGCTTTATATATATCTCAGGGAAAAACTTATATTTGATCTTTATTTGAAATCAAAATATACACATTTCTTTGCTTTCAATTGCAAGATCTTGGAACGTCTTTGGTTGAACTTTGGAACCCGATGGATACTTCAATGGAAGAAAGAGAACGATTTAGAAATGGTGTATGCAATCTTGGAGCATTAGATAAGGAAGTGACATGATTAGGTGCTCTTGCACTTGATATCATTGAGCAAGTTTCATGTGTCTATGCATGTTATCGTTAGAACTTTATTTGAAAAGAGAAACACATCAACTAAATGGAATTTGATCATATTAAAGCTTGTTGTGATGGTGCCAGGAAGAGGTGTCAGTTGAAAGATTGAATCTCCTGAAGGAAAGCAAAATGAAAGAATTAGTATTGAAAAATACGATAGAATTGGAGGAAATATGCAGACGAGCACATATGGAACCAGATGCAAGCACTGCACCAGAGAAGTCCAATGCCTTGATTGATGTTGATAATGGCCTTTCCATTCTCTAGTTAAAATGTTGTATTCTATGTGGATTAAATTTATTGTTAAAGTTTGAGCCTGTCTAATTAATTTTTGGAATTGTAGGTATGGTGGACCCTTCTAAGCTTCAAGTTAATATTGAAAGCAAAGGAAGATGTTGTAAGCAGGAAAGAAATAATGGATAAAATAGAAAATGGCTTGCAACTTGTGAAGAGGAAAGTTGGCTTGAAGACTACAACGGGGTAATCAATAAATTTTATAAGGAATTTAACAGACTGATAATTTTCAAGCAATGTATAGTTTGTTGGGTTTACTAGTTACAAAACTGATCAAACTTATTATAAACAATTAATGACTTTGTAAACAGCATGAGAATGAGAGATTTTCTTCATTTGGGATTAGGAAATATTTATTGGTAATCGAATAGCATACAAATGTTCAACACCATACTCCGATTATGAGTTACCAATTATTCCCACTTCTCATATTAACAATGTTGTCAACTTCCTCATTTGCCTTTTTTTGTCTAAAACAAATATCATTAAGACTTAAATTTTTTTGGTTAGCATTCAAATTACTTCTTGAGCATCTATCATTATTGGTTGGCCTTGCAATATTATGTAGACTTACCAGCGATTATAGTTCCTTCGTTGTTTTGGTATTTCTAATACGCAACTTACTTTTCTATGAGAATATTTTTTATCTTTGTTTATACAAGTGGTAATATTAATTTCTAAAGGATAGTTTCAATTGATAGTCTACATTTAAATGTTCTTAACATGGTATGTCTTTCTAGATTTATCTTTGTGAAATTTACTCTTTGATTCTATTGGAGGATTCATTCAAGTATGACTACCAAGCTATTTTTTGGGGTCTCATGGCTCGGCCATGTCTTATTATAATACTAGTAAGTTATGTTTTTACCATTATCTAGCTTCTTCATGACGAGATAAACTTGTATTGCAAACATAAATTTTAAGATATATTATTTTTCTTTGTACAAATTTACCAATTTCTAGATATATGGTATGTATCCTGTAATGTCCCCATTCAAATAATTGTATAGCAGACAATCCCCATCAATCCTACCAAGTTCCCTAGGTTGAATGGGTAGATTGGGAATTGTAATAAGGGAGCAAAGGAATAATATTTACACATTAGAATAGTCCAAATATTTAATAAATAAGTTGAATAAATTAATCCAAGAGGAATTATAGGTGTAAAATGGTTTTCAGGACATTTGGAGGATGTGGGACCCCCACTAGCTTGGTTTCTCACTGCCACATTGGCATTCCGAATGCATGGTAAGGAAAAAATTATTGGGTGAGTTGGTAAGGAATACACATGGCATGGAGAATATTAGGTCGAAATGTGGTGGAATAGTAACCTCCATGGAAGAGGAAGAGTCAAATTGGAGACTAGTGGACACTTGGGCTAGATTCTCTAGTCTTATGACAACAATGATGAAGCATCTATGACATCTATGACAAAATTCAGATCTGACTTCTTACACCTGACCATTATGACATTTCATCCCCAAAAATAGGCTCAAGAAGATGCTCATGGAGTTGGGGGAAGCTAAAGAGACTCCTACTCGAAATTGGGAGAAGATGGATGGTTGGAAACTAGGATACAAGTGGCAAATGTGGAATATTTCCTAAGTGGAAATCTCTAGAAGATAATGAGAGGATTTCGACCCTTAGAAGGATAATGTTGGTTATAAAATGTAGAAATCAAGTATGAGAATGGATTTTGATGATTTGAGAAAAATTGCTTTTGTGAAGAGAGAGCTAGTGGATGACTAGTTTCTTGCCTTCGCCAATTTCAAGGGTGAAAGATTCCCATCCAAGTTGGTGTTTGGAGAGGCCACTCAGGTCTTTCATGGAGCTTTAATGGGGTTTTATTTGCAAGTATCAGCTACAGGGCAGCTCATGTTTTTTTTAGTGCAACACCATCTCTCAACCATTTCCAGTTTTGAAGGCATATTCATGCTCCTTGAGGGAGGGTGTTTTTGGTGAGCTCTTGTGCTTATTGGGAGAGATTTTCAGTATTTATTTATGATTTTAATAGATTCATATCCTATGTTATTCATATTCATAAAGTATCAGGTCGAAATACCCATTTGTTGTATGCAAAAATGTTGATTAATGAGCAAACAATGTCCATTTCCCCACTACATTGATGTATAGCATGATAATGTTGATGGTTTCGAATGAATGGATGATTATTTGATGCATTTATGATTAATAGACTTCCATGGATGTATTTTACAAGTTTTATGTACTGTACTTGACCATTTGAAGTATTTTTACTCAGTTTAATTGCATTGGGAGAAGAAATAGTGTCATTTCCCCAAGGGTCGAATTGGTGATTTTTGCAGCTGAATGGGAGAGGGTTGGAACAGAGATAATAATCAATTAATTATTCACATGAGACCTTAATAACATCCTTAACAGATCCCCTACCTATTTTCATAAATTCGAGGGATTTTGGAAGCATATGGGAGGCCATTTCAGTGTTTACCCAGGGGGGTTTAATGCATAAATTGCTAGTTAAAATACCATACATTGACCAGAATATAAATAAAATTTGCAGAAGTCTTTTTAGGGTTATAAATCATCCATGAAACTAATATTCAAGTCTAAATATTATTCATATACCCTTACAAAATATTTGGGAGCATTTGGGTTAATTTGGGGGCCAAAACAACAAAACTAGTCAAGGGTCGAAATTGGGGAAAAAGTGGAAAATTGGTCATTTTAATAAATTTTTGAAAAAGGGACATTACAAGTGGTATCAGAGCATGTTCTTGGCACCTTATGGTATTAAAAATAATCCAAAAAAATAAACCAACACCCTTTGAATCAGTAGTTGAAGAAGTTTTGGTTGAAGAAGAGATAGTAGCAGAAAAAAAGAGTTTTTTTCTAAAACAATGGGTAGAGAGGAGGAGGAAAAATTAAGACATAAGGAGGAATGTATTGAAACCTTAAAACCATGTTTTGATGGAAATACCATGGTTATGCTAGATATGAGTAGACAAATGATGAAAAGTTTCGAATTGTTGGGTAGCCAACTTTTAGGCAAAGGGATGATAGGAGATAACAGTGGTTCACATTCAAGGGAAAAGATAAAAGGGAGTGAGCATATTTTTTCAAGCACATGACCACATAATAGACCTGATGAATTCCAAAGCACACAAAGGCATTCTGCACCTAAATTTCTCACACCCAAAGAAGAGCCCAATATTGAGGTGGATTATAAGAAACTAGCAAATGATTGGAATGATTTGAATGAAGAGTGTAAAACAGGTGTACCACTCAGTGACTACATTGATGCTATACAAAAAATTAAGAGGGAAGACAATAGGAGTCCATTCCAAAACAAAGAATTAAATAGTGCTATTGTAAAAATGTCACTTCCTACTTTTGATGGTTCTTCTCAAAATTCTGCTAACACTTGGGTGCAAAAGTTGGATGTATATTTTCAGCTGAATCCTATGTTGGAAGAGGATGCATTAAAAATGGCCATTTTGCATTTGGAAGGAGATGCCAATGAATGGTGGTTTCATGGGATAAAAACCTTGGGTCATAATCAGGTTAAAACATATGGAGAATTTGTTGACAGGGTACTAGAAATATTTGAACAAAAACATCCAGAATTTCCTTTCAAAGAACTAGCTCAATTGAAGCAAACTGGGTCCCCTACTGAATATATGTTGGACTTTCAAAAATTATCAGTCAAGGTGGATGATGTCTCTATGGGAAGATTAGTATTGTTGTTCACTGAAGTTTTGGCTGAACCCTTAAGAGGTTTGGTCAAAGCCCACAAGACAACTACATTGAAAGATGCAATGAGCTTGACTAGGGATCTCCAAAATGTGCTTCCTAGAAAAAGATTTTCTCCCAATCCTAGCTACAAATTTGAAAAGAAACCTTGGAAAAGGGATGGATATGATAAGAAACCTTATCAAAGAGAGTCATTCAAAAGGAATAAAAAAGATGGACTAAACAGGGATGAACTTCGAAAAAAGAAATTGTGCTTCACATGCTTCCAACCATGGACACCGGGGCACAAATGTACTAAAGGAAAGGCTCAATACATAGAAGTATTTTCTGATAATGAGGGGTATGATGGGGGCATGGATGAAGATGGACATATTTCAGATCAAGAAGAGGCATATGAGACAGCAGTAGAAGATTAAAGACAAGAAGAAAATCAGCCTTCACCAGACAAAGCAAGAATGGCAGTACTTTCAACAGTACCTCGCTATCATACTATCCAATGCAAGGGTGTGGTACAAGGACAAAGAACTTCCATTTTGGTTGATGGAGGAGCCACCCATAAATTCATTGATGCAAAGATGGTGGAGAAAAGAAAGATACCTACTGAACCATTTGATGGCTTCACGGTTGTGATTCCCGGTCACAACACAATACAATGGAAAACATGGATCCCAAAGCTGCAAGTCACTGTAGGTAACTATACTTTTGTTGATAGTTTTTATGTGGTTGGTGTCGCTGATACTAATGTGGTTTTGGTAGTGCAATGGCTGTATTCAATAGGAGAGAATATAGTAAATTATCAAATTCCCGAAATGAAATTCCAGGATTCAAAAGGAGTACAAAGAGTTGTGACAGGAAAGCACACTTATCCAAATCAAGTAGTGACTTGCAATAGTATGAGATTTATATTGAGGCATGGGGACATAGAATGGGTTGCTAAATGTCATATTACATCTCCCAATCCAAATATAAATGTTGTTAAACACCCAAAGGAGATAGAGAGACTTTTGCAAAAATATGAAAAAAAATTTAGAGACCTTCCACATGGTAGACCACCGGATAGGGGGGTTGAGCATAGCATTATTTTTGAGGAGGGAACTTGACCCATTCATATACCACCTTATAGACATCCTAAAAAGTTGAGAGATGAGATTGAAAAAGCTATCCAATAACTCCTAGAGTTGGGAGTCATTAGACGAAGCTCTAGCCCTTATGCTTCTTCGGTAGTGCTAGTGAAGAAAAAAGATGGAACATTGAGAATGTGCATAGACTTTAGAGATTTGAACAAAAAGTCTATCAAGAATAGGTATCCTATTCCTAGGATTGATGAGCTCATGGATGAGCTACATGGGGCCAAATACTTCTCCAAAATTGACCTTAGATCAGGGTATCATCAAATTTGAATGAAAAATGAAGATGTGCAAAAGATTGCTTTTCGATGTCATTATGGTCACTTTGAATTTATTATCATGCCTTTTGGGTTAACTAATGCTCCATCCACATTTCAAGCATGCATGAATAGGATATTTTGCAAGAAACTAAGAAGGTTTGTTTTAGTTTTCTTTGATGACATTCTCATTTACAGTAAAACATGGGAAGAGCATTTGCAGCAGTTAGAGATTGTGTTGAAGGTTTTGCAAGAAGAGTCTTTATTTGCTAAGTTGTCAAAGTGTGAATTTTGGATGAAAGAATTACTGTATCTTGGGCACATTATTGGGAAAGAAGGAGTGAAGGTACACATGGAAAAAATAAGGGCTATCTTAGAATGGCCATCACCAAAAAACATCACCGAATTGAGGGGTTTTATTAGCATATGCACATACTACAGAAAATTTGTGAAGGGATTCTCCAAGTTGACTTCTGTTAAAATTCAATAAGCTAAGATATTAAATATCAGCATTACATTCCATTTCACAATAATAGCATATACAGGATCACTGAAAGAACAACAAGCACGGAAAAAATACAAGAGACATAGATTTATCCTCGGAAACCCTCATGGGGAATAAAACCCAGCAAAGCTTCCTCAATATAGATGACCAACAAATACAAAGATGTAAACCATAGACATGAGCTCCCTCTCCTTCATAATAGACCTCTCCCTCACCTATGCGTTATTGACAAGTGAGTGTAGTGTATGTATAAATGAGGAACACACCTCCTCTATGTATACACATCTCCGACTTGTATTTTATATTAACTAGGTCGGCCCCAACTTTAACCACTGGGTTAAACACCCCATTACAACTAACTGGGCCGACCCCTTTAGGGTTGTCTAATAACCCTTTGACCCACATAACACATACAGGGCTGACCCCCACTAGGGAAGTCTAATAACCCAAGTTACCACATTCCGACGGAAAAAAAAAAACATCTCCGGATATACAATAAGGTCTTCACGGAGGAATGAAACATCTCTAGAATAATAAAGTACAAATATAATATTCTTAGAAATTACAATATTTCAACACTCCCCCTTAATGAGAAGGATATTATAACAACATCTACAGGAGAAAGGAGTCATAAACATCATACATGATACATCTATAAATGATTGGAAGATTTCTCAACATCATCAATAACTCAACCAGTTACTAGAATATCTTCAGGTCTTTAATACTGGAGTATCATCATCATCAGTATTGAGTCTTCATCTTCTGCAGCACTTGAATAACTATAGAAATATCATCATCTGGATCCTCACGATCAACAGCATCTTCATCTCACGATCATCAGCATCGTCATCACACAATCATCAGCATCGTCATCTAGATTATCATGATCAATAGCATCGTCATCACATGATCATCAACATATCGATCATCTCGATCTACAACATCTAGATCATCTCGATCTACAACATCTGGATCATCTCGATCTACAACATCTGGATCATCTCAATCTACAACATTTGGATCATCTAGATCATCTCGATCTACAACATCTGAATCGTCTCTATCTACAACATATGGATCATCTCGATCTACAACATCTGGATCATCATCTCGATCTACAACATCTGGATCATCATCTTGGAATACTCTTCAATACTCACGATCATATTACAAGATGATCAATCCCGCTCTCTTTAGGACATAGTCCCATGGATGATACAATCCAAATCAAGTTCCAGGATGATCAATCCTTATCACTTTAAGACAGATCTCACGTCTATGGATGATGCAATCCAAATCACGTACATTTTGAACCAAAGGTCCAGGGATGATGCAGTCCTATAATTCAATTCTCAGAGACATCTGTCTACGGATCAATTCAAGGGACCTAAGTCCAGGGATGATGCAATCCCCACCTTCATTCTCAAAGACATCTGTCTACAGATCAATTCAAGGGACCTAAGTCCGGGGATGATGCAATCCCCACCTTAATTCTCGAAGACATCTGTCTATGGATCAATTCAAGGGACCGAAGTCCGGGGACGATACAATCCCCACTATAATTCTTGAATACATCTGTCTACGGATCAACTCAAGGGACTGAAGTCCGGGGACGATACAATCCCCACTTTAATTCTCGAAGACATATGTCTACGGATCAATTCAAGGGACCGAAGTCCGAGGATGATACAATCCCCACTTTAATTCTTGAAGACATCTGTCTATGGTTCAATTCAAGGGACCGAATTCTGGGGATGATACAATCCCCACTTTAATTCTCGAAGATATCTTTCTACGGATCAATTCAAGGGACCGAAGTTCGGGGATGATACAATCCCCACCTGTCCACTGAGGACTTCATTCTCGAAGACATATGTCTACAGATCAATTCAAGGGACCGAAGTCCTGGGATGATACAATCCCCACCTGTCCACTAAGGACTTCATTCTCGAAGACATATGTCTATGGATCAATTTAGAACATGTGTTCAAGGATGATGCAATCCCTCTTCTTTCTCAGAGACATATGTCTGCGGATCCTTTTAGAACATGTGTTCAAGGATGATGCAATCCCACTGTCAACTTAGACCCTGTCTAAGGACCATCCACCAACCTCACTGTCAGCATCACCAATATAGGTATCCACATCATCGACCTCACTATCGATGCAGGAAATCTCATCATAAGTGACCACATCACTCCCCCTTTCGAGGAGGGTCCTTCTGAACTACACCAAGTTGTCTTGGAAATACTCAAACTTTACTCGAGGCAGAGGTTCGGCAACTTGTTCATCAGTACTATAAATTCAAACTTTATAGTTCCTTTCTACACCATATCTCGTATATAGAAATATCAGATCTCTATGTGCTTTGACTTATCATGGAACAATGGATTATCTATTATCTTGATACAACTCTGGTTGTCACATAGGATCACAGTTGGGTCCATCTCTAAGTCAAACAATCCTGAAGCCATACCACTTCACAACTGGCAGAGCAAGCAGCCATATATTCTGCTTGTGCTGAGAGCCACACTAGACTGCTTCCTGCTAAAACACGAGATCATGGTCGATCCCAGATAATAACATCCTCTTGATGTGCTCTTCCTGTCTGATACACTTCCTACTCAATCAGCATCTGTGTAGCCATCTGAAGTCATGATCTCCAAGATAACATAGACCAAATTCTATTGTACCCTTTAGGTACCTCATCACATGCTTTGCAACTATCAGGTGAACACATCTAGTTTCCACTAGATACTGACTCAAGGTGTTCACAGCAAGGCATATATCTGGCCTGGTATTCATCAAATACATCAACGACCCAATAATATGTCTGTATAGGGTCACATCAACTAACTCTGAGGAGTCATTAGCTAACAAATTCAAGTCGAAACCCATGAGAGTGGCCATGGTTGTTCATTCGAACAGATCAATTCTTCTCAAGATTTTCACTGCATACTTTCCTTGGTTGAGAAAGATTCCTTCTGATCCTTTTCATGCTTCCATACCTAGGAGGTAATGCATCAATCCGAGATCATTCATCTCGAATTCCGTAGCTAGCTTCTTCTTGCTATCCATGATCTGTTTCTCATTCCCTGTCAAAAAGAGATCTTCTACATACAATAGTAGTATGATCCATAACCTTAAGGTAAAGGTTAGGAACAACTTTACTTCTAGTAAAGCCCAAGCTTGTCAAGAAACTATCAATTCTCCCTCTGTGACTGAACATCATTCACACTCTGCATTGAGTGATCTTCTGCATATCTATCTGTGCCATCTCTCGTCAGATGAGTCTGAATATCATTCGAACTCTATGGTGAGTTCCTTCTTACATCCATATCATCTGTATATAGAAACCATCTTCAACCTTGTAGCAAAGGTTGAGATCCACATTACCCATGGTGATCATTAATCTCATCAAATGACTATCGATCCTGGGTACCCGAATAGAGCTTCTTCAATTGAATCCTTGATTCGTACTTCTTCAATTACATCATTAAGATAATGGTCTTATCTAGCCACTTGGAGCAAACATTTCATCATGATTCTCTTCCTCTTTCTAAGAGAATCTTCTAGCCACGAGCCTTCTATATTATGTTTGGTTTGTAAATCTTCTTGTTGAACATCCATCACTTGTTCGGTGTTCATCATTCTTCATGATATTTCCTACAAATCAAAAGTAAGTACATGATTAGCAATACTTCATAATCATCAAATCATGTTGACATGATAACCTATTATGCATACAAATATGATTTTCATAGTTATGCAACAATCTTGACCAATACTTTGGCACAACACTTTTCCATATCCTGTAGGCATATAATGGCTATCTAGATGCCTTCCATCTCTACCAGAACATACTATCGAGAGTGTGCACAGCTCTCAGCATGTCAGCAAAGAGGTTTCATTCTAGACAATCAACAATGGAATGTTTGTCCAACTTGCCAATCATATGCATATTAGTAGTATATTGTTCAATGCTATATGAATGTTTACACTCGGCATGATATATTCTAGGAATAAAAATATGCATACAAGCAATATCATTTACTATTTCAAAGATAACAACTCAAATACTTATCTTTTATGTTTGTGTGGTTGCCTCCTGCTTGATCTTCTATATGTCTTTTGAACTTCTATTCATTCTGTACCACTGTACATGCTCAAGTGTGCACTAGTGTCATCCTCATGATCTCATACACAAACATACATTCATTAGTATAATCTCAATATTATCAAAACATTATAATTCTAAATAATCTTGAATATGTATTGTCATGATCATTCAATACATGGGTATACTAAGATCCTAGTACAAAGTAGGATTCTAACTTGACATAGGAAAACATACCTGGATTAGTATACCTACTTAGTTATGTCTAACACATCTAAACAATATCTTCTTTGTTCTCTTCAATGATTTAGAGATCCTGTGCTAGAACCTACATATCTCATAGGTTAAGCACAGTAGATCAAATTCATACATACCTCGTAAGTAGAACTTCTATGTGATAAAAAATTATGGATGAGTCTTTGTATTCATGTCATCATGGTCATGGAACTTGATTTGTCTTTCGTGATGTACCTATATCTAGTTAGTAGACAACATCAACCTCATACAACACCATAGTGCATTAGTACAATCATATAACCCTAATCAATGAATTTCTTCTATCATTCACATGTATTCATACTTTTAATAGGATGATAAGACAATTCTAACATTAATCAAGATTGTACTAACCTAAATAATATGAAGACAAACATATTATGAACTTAATCAAGAATCAGATTTCAAGACATACCTGTATCTCCTTAAGTCATACCTGTCGAGATTTATTATAGTCTTCTTATGTAAGGCCTTGGCCTCAAATCCCCCTGAAACTAGATCTCGAGCTCGATTAGGGTTTGTCAGAGAAACCCTAAAAATTCAAACTTTGACTTTCACACTTCTGAATGTATGAAAGGATGTGTCTCACTGAGCTGATCAAACTAGCATATTTCAATTTTGAAATCTCCAAAATTTGACCCCTCAAAATTGCCTTCGAAACTTCTGGATCTTCTGGACAGGATCCCGAACTAGGGTTTGATGACGCCCACCCTTATTCCCAATCAAAAGGTTCGATACAAGGCTATAAACTCATATTTTTCTGAGGAGCTTCTAGCCGTGGTCATAGACTTCAAAAATTCCAACTTTTGTTGAAGCCCTAATTTTCCACCTTTCTGATCAAAATCCCGAACTGGGGTTTGATCAAGCCCGGTCTTCTACCCTACCAAAAAATTTGATCTTGGTCTCTAAATTTTGATTTTTCTGAATAGCATTCAGCCGTGGACTCCGATTCCAAAAATTTCAACTTTCTTCGAAACCCTAAACTCCAGAAGCCATGAATGGAGGTGCTCAAAAAATAATTTTGTTTTGACATAAATATGTACCTGATTGTTTCTGGTGTAACTCTGAACTTTTCAATCAACAAGGTCTGAAAATTTTTCTCGTGGTATCCTGACTTGTCATATTTCCATCCTGATAGGTCTGACCTCAATTGCATTCTCTGAGAGAGAGTTATGGCAAGTGTTGCAACGTGACTTGTTTATGGGATAAAATAGGAGAGCGAACTTGTACAGCGTGCCACATGTCACTGTTTCAAATTTGTCCTCTGAAACCATTTCTTGTGATAGTACAGTCCATGCACTACCTGTCACTTTTTACTAAATTGCATTTGGAGCTTTCTAGCCCAAGTTATGACCTTTTTTCCTAGGTCCCCTGATTATGACTGAGATCTGGAAGAGGCAGAATCCCTAACTTGTACTGATCAAAACTTACAAATTTCAACGAATCTGAGGATATCCTTTGGACACAAGGTACCTGGGGATGTTATCTATGACCTATAAAGGTTTCATATCCTGAACCTTTGCCAAAATTTATTTATATCGAAAGTTCCACGATGACCGGTTTTTGATATACAAAACCCTAACCTTCAAATTGTCGTAAGTGAAGCAAGTGTCGTAAGTGCCATACATTGCCTTCCTTCAGGTTAGCTCTGATACCATGTTAAAATTCAATATGCTAAGACAGAAAATATCAGCATTACATTGCATTTCACAATAATAGCATATTCAAGATCACTGAAAGAACAACAAGCACAACAAAAATACAAGAGACACAGATTTATCCTGGGAAACCCTCGTGGGGAAGAAAACCCAGCAAAGCTTCCTCAATATAGATGACTAGCAAATACAAAGATGTAAACCATAGACATGAGCTCCCTCTCCTCCATAGCAGACCTCTCCCTCACCTATGCATTATTCACAAGTGAGTGTAGTGTACATATAAATGAGGAACACACCTCCTCTATTTATACACATCTCCGACTTGTATTTTATATTAACTAGGTCGGACCCAACTTTAACCACTGGGTTAAACACCCCATTACAACTGACTGGGCCAACCCCTCTAGGGTGGTCTAATAACCCTTTAACCCACATAATACATACATGGCCGATCCCCACTAGGGAAATCTAATAACCCAAGTTACCACATTCCGACGGAGGAATAAACATCTCCGGATATACAATAAGGTCTTCACGGAGGAATGAAACATCTCCGGAATAATAAAGTACATATATAATATTCTTAGAAGTTACAATATTTCAACAACTTCTCCACTCACTGATTTGACTAAGAAGGATGCTTTCCAGTGGGATGAAGAGGCTGAAAAGGCCTTCCAAAAAATGAAAGAGGTAATGAGTAGTTGTCCCATACTTGCACTTCCTGATTTTACTAAAACTTTTGTTGTGGAATGTGATGCTTCAGGTGGAGGAATAGGGGCTGTCCTAAAGCATAGCCTTTGAGAGTAGAAAGTTGCAGCCTCATAAAAAAATTTACTGCATCTATGATAAAGAAATGCTGGCCATTATGCATGCATTGGCCAAATTCAAACAATACTTGGTGGGTAGCAAGTTTGTGGTGAAAACTGACCACAATAGTCTAAGACACTTTATCACCCAAAAAGATCTAAATGAAAGGCAACAAAACTGGGTAAGCAAAATCCAAGCTTATGATTTTGATATTGAATATGTCAAGGGAAAGAATAATATAGTAGCATATGATTTTCCAAGAAGACCTTCTTTTTCTCTCATGGACATTGCCAGGGATTGGAAAAACATGCTACTAGTTGAATATGCTAAAGACAAATTTGCTTGTGATGTGTTGGATGGAATCAAAGGGGATGATAACTACAGGATTTTGAATGAGCTGATATATTATAAGGGCAGAATTTATTTAGTTCAGAATTCAAAGCTCAAGTACTGAATTTTGCAAGAAGCACATGATTCACCACTAGCGAGCCATCCGAGGATCTTCAAAACTTATAGACAGTTGAGGCAAAGGTTTTTTTGGAAAGGGTTGAAGGAATATGTTCATAAATATGTGAATGAATGTAAAGTATGTCAACAAAACAAATCAGAACTCACATGTCCAGCTGGGCTATTACAACCATTTCCCATTCCGGAGCAAAAATGGGACAGTATCTCCATGGATTTAATCACCGGTTTGCCTAAATCTTTGGGTAAGTATTGCATCTATGTGGTAGTGGATAGGTTAAAAAAATTGCATCATTTCTTTGCTATTACATCATCTTTTAGTGCTGCACAAGTAGCTGATATTTTTCTCAAAGAAATCTTCAGATTGCATGGGCTCCCCAAGAGCATTGTTAGTGACAGAGATAGTAGATTCATGGGCGCCTTTTGGCAAGAACTTTTTAGATTGGTGGGAACTCAATTAACTCCAAGTACCAGCTATCATCCACAAACTGATGGACAAACATAGAGGGTGAATCAGTGGTTGGAAGGGTACCTAAGAAACTATGTGGGAGAGCAGCAAAAAGCATGGGCAAAATGGCTACACTTGGGTGACTTTTGCTACAAGACCACCTATCATATGTCAATAGGGATGTATCCTTGCAAACCATTATATGTTTATGATGCCCTTACATTTTCTGAAATCATATTTGGTGATAGTAGAGCCCCAAAGGCTAAAGATTGGGTGGAAGAGAGCCAAGACATTTTAGAGCTATTGAAAGACAATTTGTAGGTTGCTCAAAATCATCAAAAACAATATGTTGATAGACATAGGGAAGAAAGAAACTTTCAGGTCAATGATTTAGTATATTTAAGGTTGCAGCCATATAAGCAAACATCTCTCAAAAAGAATGGAGTAGAAAAATTAAAACTAAGGTACTATGGTCCATACAAGGTAGTGCAGAAGATCGGAGAAGTAGCATATGAACTAGAACTTCCGAAAGGGAGTAAAATCCATAATGTATTCCATGTTTCTTGCCTCAAGAAATCCCTTGGTCAGCAAATCATCACTTCTGAAATACTTCCTCCCTTGGATGATGAAGGTCAGCTCACACTTATTCCAGAAAAGATTTTGAAGACACGGGAAAGGAGGTTGAGGAGTAGAATTATCAAAGAATATTTTGTACAATGGAGGGACCTACCAAATGAAGATGCCACATGGGAAGAGGAGAATATTTTGCAGCATCCTAATTTGCAATTGCTTGAGGACAAGCAATCTTAGGTGGGGAGGACTGTAATGTCCCCATTCAAATAATTGTATAGCAAACAATCCCCATCAATCCTACCAAGTTCCCTAGGTTGAATGGGTACATTGGGAATTGTAATAAGGGAGAAAAAGAATAATGTTTACACATTATAATAGTCCAAATATTTAATAAATAGGTTGAATAAATTAATCCAAGAGCAATTATAGGTGGCAAATGGTTTTGAGGACATTTTGAGGATGTGGGACCCCCACTAGCTTGGTTTCTCACTACCACATGTCAAATCTCACTTGGAATTTCGAATCCATGGGAAGGAAAACATGATTGGGTGATTTGGTAAGGAATACACATGGCATGGAGCATCTTAGGTCGATATGTGGTGGAATAGTAACCTCCATGGAAGAGGAAGAGTCAAATTGGAGACTAGTGGACACTTGGGCTAGATTCTCTAGTCTTATGACAACAATGATGAAGCATCTATGACATCTATGAAAAAATTCAGATCTAACTTCTTACACCTGACCATTATGACATGTCATCCCCAAAAATAGGCTCAATAAGGCGCTCATGGAGTTGGGGGAAGCTAAAGAGACTCCTACTCAAATTTGGGAGAAGATAGAGGGTTTGAAACTAGGAGACAAGTGGCAAATGTGGAATATTTCCTAAGTGGAAATATATAGAATATAATGAGAGGATTTAGACCCTTATAAGGCTAATGTTGGTTATAAAATATATAAATCAAGTATGAGAATGGCTTTTGATGATTTGAGAAAATTTGCATTTGTGAAGAGAGAGTTAGTGGATGACTAGTTTCTTGCCTTAGCTAATTTCGAGGGTGAAAGATTCCCATCCAAGTTGGTGTTTGGAGAGGCCACTCAGGTCTTTCATGAAGATTTAATGGATTTTTATTTGTAGGTATCAGCTACAGGGCAGCTCATGGTTTTGTTTAGTGCAGCACCATCTCTCAACCATTTCCAGTTTTGAAGGCATATTCATGCTCCTTGAGGGAGGGCATTTTTGGTGAGATCTTGTGCTTCTTGGGAGAGATTTTCATTATGTATTTATGATTGTAATAGATTCATATCCTCTGTTCTTCATATTCATAAATTCTCAGGTCGAAATACCCACTGGTTGTATGCAAAAATGTTGATTAATGAGCAAACAATGTCCATTTCCCCACTACATTGATGTATAGCATGATAATGCTGATGGTTTCGAATGAATGGATGACTATCTAATGAATTTATGATTAATAGACTGCCATGGATGTATTTTAAAATTTTCATGTACTGTACTTGAGCATTTGAAGTATTTTTACTCAGTTTAATTGCATTAGGAGAAGAAATAGTGCCATTTCCCCAAGTGTCGAATTGGTGATTTTTGAAGTTGAATGGGAGAGGGTTGGAACAGAGATAATAATCAATTAATGATAAAAATGAGACCTTAATAAAATCCTTGACACATCCCCTACCTCTTTTCAGAAATTATAGGGAGTTTGGAAGCATTTGGGAGGCCATTTCAGTGTTTACCCAGGGGGTATTTGATGCATAAATTGCTAGTTAAAATACAATACATTGACCAAAATATAAATAAAATTTACAGAAGTCTTTTGAGGGTTATAAATCATGCATGAAACTAATATTCAAGTCTAAATATCATTCATATACCCTTACAGAAGAGTTGGGAGCATTTAGGTTAATTTGGAAGCCAAAACAACAAAACTAATCAAGGGTCGAAATGGGGGAAAAAGTGGAAAATTGGTCATTTTAATAAATTTTTGAAAAAGGGACATTACAGTATCCTTTCATAGAAGGGTTCAATTATCCCATTCCATGGGACTATGCCAATGGAAAAACTCACATTTTAGTAATGATGAACCTTGAATGGTACTAAAAAAAATTAAAGTGAATCAAAATTTGCTTTGTATCAAATATCAGTGTGAATTGTATGGTACTAAACTTAATGTTTTAGTGCAAACTTTGATTCGGTGTGAACTTTGATTTTTTTTTAAGGGTGCTATCTCAATTGAAGAGCACATGCCTTACATGAAGGAGGTTGGTGGTTTGATTCCTCTATGCCCTGTATAAATAAATCAATGACTAATTAACAACAATCAATTACTAAATAAATGACTAATTAGCAACAATCAATGACTAAATAAATGACCAGTTAACAACAATCAATGACTAAATAAATGACCAATTAGTAGTCAATCAAGGAGTAAATGAGCGACTAAATGTACTTCCAAGCAACAATAATTAATGATCAAATAAATGACCAAATAGAGACAATTAATGACCAAATAAATGACTAAATATATGGCCAACGCATGAAGCAATTCAAGCAATTTATGACCAAGTGATAAATGACCAATTTGGTTGTGTGATAAGTGACTGCTAATTTATGACGAGTGGTCACGTGACCAAATTTAGTCAATTATCACCTATTTTTAGTCATTTTGTTAGTCACTTATCACCCATTTTGTACTAGTGTTTGTGCAATGGATGCTTATACCTCCATAATGTATATGCATTATAACACATATGCATTGTGGAGGTCTATGCATCCATAGCTCAAGGGCATGCATCAAATGATGAAGTGTATATTGAGAATGATAGATGAAGGTATTAAGAGAGAGAGAGAGAGACAGAGAGAGAGATAATGTTGTACTATCATCATGGGAAGGAATTCTAGAGAAGATAACATGGGAGTTGAGATCTACAATGCACTCATTGTTGGCATGATTGGAATAGGAATGGAATCTACATAACATAATTATATTGAGGTGGAGACTTATGATTCCAAGATGAACATATCGAATCAGTTAGGTACAACCATGGACAACATCGTTCAACCTTAAGGGGGGGTGTATTCAAACAGAAAATTTTATTGGCTAAATGAAGTACAAGTTGTGGAGAGTTACAGTGTAGTGTCTTTCAATATGGAACAAAAAGAATGGATGACAATCAAAGGGCCTCTATAGTTAAGAGTTGTCATCTTATCACAAATGTTGGGTAGTACACATGTTACATCTTGTAAAGGGCATAAGTGTTAGCTAAATCCAATTATCTTTCTCTATGAGGACTTCTTATAGATGTAGTTGAAGGACAGAAATGGTCCCCAAGGAAATAATTAGACAATGATCACGATTTGTGGAGTTTCGACAAGGAGAAATGTTTAGGTTTCCAGACGTGGTGCATGGACATAGTAGTGAGTGATAGTGGCTATGTACTATTTTTTCTTCCAAACACCTACATCTACTATGAGGTTTTGGATGCCCCAAAGACAAGGAGAGAGAGAGAGAGATTGGGGGTTAGGGGTTTAGAGAGAGAGAGAGAGAGAGAGAGACTAAGAGATCGGGTGGTGGTGGTTAGTGCAGGTAGGAGTATGTGAGAGACCATGAGAGGGTGAGCGATGGGGTGGAAGAGAGATATAGATAGATATAAAGGGATGGGGAGGTGATTAGTGTAAGGGGGGAGAGAGAGAGAGAGAGAGATGACATAAAAGAGAGAGAGAGAGTAGAAAACATGAAAGAGTGTGAATTATTGAAGAAAAACATGTAGAAGTTGACCAATATCTACTATGAAGTTTTGGATGCCCCAAAGTCAGAGAAAGAGAGAGGTTAAGGGTTATGGATTTAAAGAGAGAGAGGGAGAGAGATATAGGGTTGTGGTGATTAGTGGTAGGATTAGGTGAGAAACCATGAGAGGGAGAATGAGGGGGTGGAAGAGGAATATAGAGAGAATGAAAGGGGTGGGGAGGTGGTTAGTGGAAGGGGAGAGAGATAGATGGCATGAAAGAAATAGAGTATAAAATGTGAAAGAGTGTGAAGACTTGAAGGAAAATATGTAGAAGCTGACCAATATCTACTATGAAGTTTTTGATACCTTGAAGAGAGAGAGAGAGAGAGAGAGATCAGGTGGTGGTGGTGGTTAGTGGTAAGAGTAGCTGACATACCATGAGAGGGTGAATGAGGGGGTGGAAGAGGGATATAACGATAAGAAAATGGATGGGGAGGTGGTCAGTGGAAGGGGAGAGAGAGTAGAAAATATGAAATATTGTGAATTCTTGAAGGAAAAGATGTTGAAGATGACCAATATCTACTATGAAGTTTTGGATGACCTAAAGACAGACAAAGAGATAGAGAAGAAGATTGGGGTTAGGGGTTTAGAGAGAGAGAGGGAGACATTGAGTGGTGGTGGCTAGTGGTAGGAGTAGGTGAGAGACTACGATGTTAGTTTTTACTTGAACATCATATACCATATAGATAATCAATCACTGAAAAATAAACAAGCACAACATAAACACAATGAACACAAATATTCTCTTGGGGAAACCACAAAGGGAGAAAACCCCGGCAAAGCTTTCCTCAATATAGATATCACAAAGTACAAGAGTTCCCCAAGACAAAACAACTACTCCTCCACTTGTGCACACCTCTCTCTCTTCGCTAATGCGAACTTGCTTGAGTGAATGATTGATTACAAATGAGAGAGAGCACTTCTATTTATATTCTTCCGTTGGGGTGACAATTTCCCCAACAGGGTCGACTTCTCTACTTGACTAGTCAATTACATAATTTATAATAATCTTTTAGGGTTTTTTCTAGGCCGACACATGTCCTAGGGTTTACATTGATCCTTTTAATGACCTTTACATTATTAATTTACATGAACATCATCTCCCGGAGGAGGAATACAATAAGATAGATAGAATATCTTCTGCAGTTACATTATTTTAACACACCCTCTTAACTAGGAAGGTATTCTTCAAGTAACAACATCTACACTACTGACTTGTGAACTTCTATATGTCATAGGAAGCTTTTGGATCATCATTTGTCTGGGGTATCATCTGTGGAGTAGCAACATCATCATCTGCTAAAATATGATCATAATCAGTAGCATCATTATCAGCAGTCATCCTCTTGCTGGAACATCATCGGCTGGAACAACAACATCATCAACTGGAACATCATCTACTGAAACACGCTCATCAGCAACATCATCAGCTGGGACCTCTTCTATTGTCAGCAACCTCGTCAGCTGGAACACCATCTGCTGGAACATCCTCATCAGCACCACCATCAGCTGGAACAATCATCATCGTTAGCTGGAACACCATCTGTTGGAACATCCTCATCAGTAGCACCATCAGCTAGAACAACATCATTGTCAGCTGGAACACCATGTGTTGGAACATCCTCATCAGTAATACCATCAGCTGGAACACCATCTGTTGGAACATCCTCATCAGCAACACCATCAGCTGGAACAACATCATCGTCAGCTGGAACACCATCTGCTGGAACATTCTAATCAGCAGCACCATCAGCTGGAACACCTGCAACAAACATCAGTAACTAAATACTGATACTATCAGTTAGCCAATACTGATCTTC
This sequence comes from Larix kaempferi, assembly GCA_027924585.1. Lineage (NCBI taxonomy): Eukaryota > Viridiplantae > Streptophyta > Pinopsida > Pinales > Pinaceae > Larix > Larix kaempferi. The sequence continues at coordinate 15,420,177 of BSBM01000249.1, forward strand.
CATCTCCCTCAGACAGGCATACATCCCTATGGACAGGCATAATCTCGTGAGAGCTGGAACCATCAGCATTAGATAAATTTTGAGGTAAAAAATGGGCCTCAAAACAAAGAAAATGTACTATAAAAATCAACCAATCACATTCTAGTAGATGACATCATCCCCCATGATTGAGGTGGCACTGCATGAGTTAAGAATTCTTATTTGTCAAAGTTTCTATGGCAGATGAAAACCCATAGTTAACCAAGGTAGTGGTATAATTCCTTTTAAGCAGGGATGATTTTAAGAACCCCCCCCCCCCCAATTTATATGTATAAAAAATGGGCGAATCTTCCCGATATATAGGAAAATTTCAAGGCGATTTTATCAATAATATAATGTATATATAATTTTTTGGCGAATATTTTATTTTGTTATATGTTGTTGTAAAATCTTGGTGAATCTTTCACTAAATTATAAGATATTGTAAAATATTGGCGAATATTTCACTGAATTATAAAATATTGTAAAAACTTGGCGAATATTTTACTGAATTATAAAATTTTGTAAAAATTTGGCGAATCTTTCGTTGATTTATAAAACACATTGAATGGCACTCTGGTTGTTAATTCTGAGTTCAAGGCTTTTTCAAATGTTGAGTTCATTTGCTCTATTTCAAGTTTTGGTCTCAATACCAAATGGAAGTGGCCTTAATGATGCCTTCATATCCAAGCAAAGATGAGTGGATCTTGTAGACATGTATTCTAAATGTGGGTGTTTGGTGGATGCACGTAAGTGTTTGACCAAGTGCCAGAGCAAAAAGCAAAAATAGTTGGTTGAGCAAGTGTTTGATATTGTGACATAATCAAAAATATTTAAAAATTATAGCTCGGAATAGCATCAAAACAAACAATGATATCCACAAGAATGAAGAAGCATGGCCAGAAACAAAATATTGAACCACTCTGAAAAAAGGGGGAAATAAAAAAGGGGGGGTTGGTTGTAAAAGCTTGATGGGAATGCATAAGCAACAAACATATTTGGATTATTACATGCAGAGTTTAATGTAGTAACAAGACTAGGTGTCATTAAACTCATAGTGGATAAGAATGACACCTCATAAATAGATAAAGATAATAAGTTAATAACTAATAAACAAGGTGATATTCAGAAGTTACTCTTCATTTTGTCAAGATTCAGGGCAAGTGGGGACTCCACTTGTTATCTCGTCCCTTAATGGTCTAATGGACATGTGGGGACCCGAATCTTGACAAACCGATAAACTGATAGAATCAAACATTATGCATGATTTTGGACTCCACTATCCAATTATGCTTGTGGAGGCTAGGAAAATTAACAAACAATGATAATGGCTAGCTCCTGAGTTTTACCCGCCTATTTGGCTTGGCAGAGATCTATGAATGCTCCCAAAAAATCTATAGTAAATGCATTTGCTTTCTCAATCTGCACTAAATTCCCAAAAAATAGTTTGCATGAAAAGGCTCACACTAATGTATTTTCAATTAATCTTAAGGTATAAAAGAATAAAAGAATAGGTACAAAGAATAAAAGAATAAGGTAAAAGAATTATCACTAGCAAGATGTGAAGGGTCACCAACATGATGTCAATAACACTAATAAGATGCAAAGGGTCACCAATTATATGCAAAGGGTCATGATATTCAATCCATATTCCACTAAGCATTCTTCTAACCTAGTAAAATAGTTCTTTTTGACCTATTTTAATGTCAGTTGCTTGTAACCCATAATTTTTTCATTAAGCGATTCCTAGAGCAATGTTGCCAAATTGAAAGGCAAATAGGGTAAATCCAATGGAAAGTAATTATCTCGAGTTGCTTAGGGCTACTTAATTATCCTAACGTGTCAATTATAAGCAGCCTGTTTCCAAACATGTCAATTACTTGCACATAAATTGATGGATACAACATGGTAAATAGTGTTTATGTACATATACATCTTGGTTGCATACATAACATAATCAATAATTTTCACATATGACTCTCTCGTACTACATTTATTGAACTCCTAGCCTCAAAATAGGGCATGTAAACTAATGTATAATTTTATCACTAATAAAATAGGAAAAAATATCAAACATAAAATTTTGAGGAAAATTTGCCAGTTCACAACTCATCATTTCTATAGGATTATTATCCAAATGAGGGCACTAAAGATTTTAAAACATAAAAATACTATTATGCACAAAACATCCCATCAATAAAGGTAACATGGTAACATGGGACACTATATACATAAAGAACATATTACATCTTCCATATTAAATTAATAGATGTGAAAAAAAAATATGACAAATATAACAATTGAAGGGAAAATAATAAGAAACTAGACTGAATTGGGTAGTCGAATTAAAGATTTTGTATGATCATGTGATGTGACTAAACTGAGTAGTATAATTAAAGATTTTGTATCCCAATATTAGTCAAAGTTCTTCATCTATAGAATCTTTGGTGACCATTGTTAAAGTAACTCATTATTCATAGAAGAAAATAGAAGACACAAATGTACAAATACTATAGTGTTTAAAATTCATAAAAGTATAGGTGGCCACAAATAAGTGAGAATTTGTAAAAAAGCACTAAGATTAAAAAAAAAGGTTGTCCAAAGTGCAGGTCACAACCCTACGGAGACAAGCGTTTTCACTTATTAATAGTTTGAAACATTTGAAGAGGTTTTCAAAATTTACTGGAAAATTTATGTGAGACAAGAGAAGGTTGAACTTGTGATTGTGGAAATATGCAACCTGCTTTTAAACTTCATTTTGACCCAAATAATATGAGAGGTCAAAGAGGGAGGAAACCCATAGGAGACAATGCAATTGAAAAGGTCTACAATATGAACCACTAAGACCCATCAGTCTAAAAGAGGGAGGAAACCCACAGGAAACAATTTAATTGAAAAGGTCTGCAATATGAACCGCTAAGACCATCAAGCTATGTATAATGAATTCAGCTTTCGAGTTTTCTTTAATCCAGGCTTTACTGAATTGGAGTTTGAAGATGGATTGAATGGCATAGGGTTATCCATTCACCATCAAAGTAGTAGATTATACGGAAATTTGAATGTTATTAAGTACATTGGATAAAGTGTAAAAAAGACCTACCAGATTTCCAATGACGGAGATCTTATACAGAAGAGAAGTCGATCTGTTCTGACATTTTTACAGGCTAAAATTGGTCCATTTCTCATTGGGTGCAATCTGTTGAAGGATATAAGTATAGTGAGGTTGTTTCCCATTTGGAATGAAATTGCAATTAAAGATCACAACTGTGATCCAAAGAAATCAATATCCAAAACAGGACGCTATGATTTTGGGCATTTCATATTATTGACTCCTTTGTCTAGAGAGACGAGATAAGTGGCAAGCACAAACATGAACTTTATTAAGAGGACTAAATTCCTCTTTTTAAATGTCTCTCATATTATCAACATGTACCATTAATTTTTTAGCTGTTGAATAATTCTATAGAATGTTTTATGATATTTCCAACTACTTGTGTCTTATATTCTTAATTCTAAATATGAATTCAACACTTTAAATCAAATTCCCCATATCTCATGTTGCACATAAAATGGCCTTCCTTGTCTTCAAAATCATATAAATCAGCCCATTTTGTTCAACAATAAGGAAGCTTATACAAACAATGGAACAATGAAAAACATTACTTGACAAGATTCTTACATCTTATACTCCATTTTAACAGAAAAAAAAAAGGAAAATAAACATGATCAAATGGGGGAAAACAAACAATGAATTGTTAATTGGCCTACAATTTGCTAGAAAAATAACAATAAACTAAGCAACCTTCATCAAAACAATATTTCACAATTTTCTTTGCCTGAAAACAAGAAAGAAATTTAAGAAATACTTACACTCCTCCCGAATGAATATCAATTGAACTCCCAATAACATGACTAGCCATTGTTGAACATTCAATATGCCAGCCAGGGAGACCCTGTCTCCAGGGAGATTCCCAATATGGCTCACCTATAGCCAGTATAGCTCATGTAATGCACTTTCTTTTCTGATGAGGTTAGCTGTGGAAAAGGGCATAACTCTTATTCAGATATTTGATGACTCTAAACTAGTTACTTAATCGGTGAAAGAGACAAATTGGTATACAGAATTTAATCCTTTGGCCTATCAATGATCAAGTGAAATTAATGGAAAGAAGTTTTTCCTTCATTTCCTTTGCTTACATTTGTAGGGACCTAAATTTGCAAGCATATGGTCTTTCTAAAGAAGCTTCAGAGATGGTTGATGGGTCTATGGACATATTTGAGGAGAATGCTAGAGTTTCTTTGCCATAATCCATTTGATCTATTTATAAATCAATTCTATGAGAAAAAGGATTGATTACTTTGGTTAGTATCTTCACGAGGTTTCTGGGCTATATCTTGTGATATCTTTTGGGGTTGTGGAACTTTGTTGATGTTTAGGGGACTTCTTTTGTCTCTTTTGATGTATAGGAAAGACATAATGTCCATGGACTGATCTTATTTTTGACTTATTTAGACTATCGTCTGAACAATTTTGAGTGATCCTTATGAGTGCCACTGTCCACAATAGAAATGTAATCTTTATGTTTATGATCCAAACGTAAAGTTACTATTTTTTCCCAGGAAAAAAATAAGTCTGTCCAAGAGTTGATTCCTTCTTAGAAAAACAAAAGTAAACCATACATGAAAGAGTAATACCTTCCATAAAGCAAAGTCACAATTATTCTGTTTTTCTCTACTATCAAAATTTGACTCACTTTCTGATGCCAGTTCAAAACTGCCAACAGCCCATGGATTCAATTTACGATTGATGTGCCCTGCCTCTCTGCACAATGCACAGTATTAGTTATCCTATTAAGAGCCTATCTTTTAAACTTGGACACAAATGGTAGCTAAATTAGTAAATTCATTTAAATATCTGTGCAAATCATGATTATCAATATCATTGAATATCCAGGACTTAAGATTAATGTACAAATCACAACATCTTTATTGATAAGAATGACTGACAATCACATTCAAATCTAATTTCTAGACATGAACCAACCAAATAATAATCCAAAGCAATCATCAATAGTTCACATACTGAAATATACACTTCCTTTGGCAACATACGCAAATCCTTGATCAATTATCTTTTGAACATAATCTTTAATTATATCAATGTACCTATATGCTACCCAGTATCAACCAAGTTAGTAGGTTGAAAATGAAGTTTAAAAGCAAGTTTATATAAGAGCACCACCACCTTTCTCAAGCCTTGATTAATATATAAGAAGTACCCTTACTGAACTTGTGATTGTGATTAGTCCCTTACAAAAACTCCCTGGTTTGACTAAAAATCCTCTCAGTTCTGGATATGTATCTAAGTTCAATAGATAAAGTATTCCCATATACTGATTCACCAACAAGACAAGGATGCCAACATCACTACTAGCAGCAAAACCATGCTAGTGGGAGAAAGGAAAAGAAAAAGACAATTCTCTATGTGCTAGAAAGATCTATGGTTGGCAATTAGTTCAATCTGTATTACGGTTGAACCTAGTGACTGTATAAAAGAAAGGACCATCCACTTGAATAGGTTCCAAGTTCATAAAAAATGTACTAAAAATAAATTGTTTAAAAGATTCTAGAAACATCAAACTTTTATTGGAATCATACTTGGGTAGTCTACATACCCTCTATTTTGAGGGATCCTATAAGGTTTATACAAAGAATTTTGGGACCAAAACTCTTTATAACCATGAGATTGTAGTGTAGTCATTCCATGTAATATTTTCTTCTTTCTTTAGCTATCTACAGGAGGATAAATCATAGAAACAGGACAACACCATGAAGCTCACTTCATAACAATCCTAAAACTTCAACGGGGAAGACATTGTAAAACCCCAAATTAAATACTAATTTGTCATTCCAGTGATTCACAATTTACAATGTTGGAACTTCATATGTATAGAGGATGGAAACATACTTGTCTAAGATGACCCAGGTTGTTGATGCATTTTTCGCTTGAGCAGCTGTAGTGCCAGTTAATGCAACTGAAACTACCTTCACTTTCAAATTCACCTGCAAAATTAAATTTCAAAGCTTCAACAATAGTTTAAAGACTATATAAAATACAACAATGAATGCATCCATAGCATATATTTCTATTTCACAGTGTTGCACTGATAAATTTTCCAAGTACAACGAAAGGAATTAAATGCAAGTTTTTCATTTCAGTTCTATTTCGATTTTGAATCACATATAGCATAAACTGATGCAAATTTTGAAAAAAAACAACCATGTTGAATTCAATATGACAATGAGATTCAACAAAATTGAAGAAATTTGGTTTTCCCTTCTTTGAATTCAAAATATCCTTTAGCTACAAATCCATGCTCAGCTCCTTAGTCTGAGTGCTCGAAATTACATAACACAAATCGAAAATAGTCTTTATGACTTTTCCCAAATTTTGAAACCTTATTTTTCCTTCCCACTCAATGAGATGAACACCATTTGGTATTAACTTTTCATCAATCCTATATGGTATTAACTTGCATTCCCAGTAGCAAGGATAACCATACAAAATTGAAACTACTTTGATTGATGACTTTTGACAATCGCTTGGAAGATATATTTTTTTATTTTGCCACAAACTTGAACACACAATAGTTCTCTTCCATACTGGCTATTGGAATGCATTTATTTCTCATTTTCTGTATTATCTTGATCACCCCCATAATAGATTTTTATAATAGGATAAGCAACCCATTTCCTAACTAAATACAAGAAAACTGATAATGAAATGAACAAAATGCCAGCATACAAATTGAGATGCCCGCAAATCCAAGTCATGCATGATGAAGTGATGGATTGAGGCAATGAAGGATAAGGCAATGTATACATGGAAGACATTTCTTTAATCACATCTCAAGAGGCATCTTGCACTTTGTTTGGTCAATTTCTATTTTGCATTACAAATGGGCTGATGCGAAGGGTTAAGATAATCTGGAAACACTAATCTTTGTGGAAGAACTAAATTTTTCAGGCCTTAAGAGAAGATATCTAGCACACAAATTAAAATGCCCACCTGGCAAGTGGACGCAGTCAAAAGCATGCATAGATATATCTTTGGAATTGGTTAGTGTATAAGGTTCATCCGAAATGCAAAATTGTGAGAATGTAGGTCATCAGAAGCATGAAGTCAAAAGGTACATTAAAGAAATAATATACAATTGCAGTCAGGGAACAAATTCAAAATTTCAGTCTCAGATTTTGATTTGATAAATTCTTATTGAAGAGATGAGGAAATATGCCCAAAGGATCCCACGCATGGATGATAGTGATAGCTTCTGGAGATAGAAAGCTAACATCACAAAAACATCCTCAAGCAATTTGAACTTACCACCAAATCCAGCTCATAGGTAAAGAGGATTTGTTGTAAACTGCACGCACAGTAGCTACATAGTGCTAACCTATATGGTCCTTAGCAGGTGCCCATTTTATCATTCAGTGGTATTTTTTGGACCATGATTTTGACCAGAGATTGGAGATGGGTGAACTGCCAAAGTTTACAATTATTCAAGAAAAATGGGATCAAATCAACAAGGAGATATGGCAAGTTCTATTGCATGAGTTGAATAATTTAATTGCAAATCATGATTGGAAAAATCCCATATTAAGGAACACGATAACACCTTTGCATCCTTCAAGTGGCTCGGATACACCACCACTCTAGAAAATGTATCAGCATCCTAGGTACAATAGAAGGTGATCAATAATTAGTGTCTCATTCAAGAAATATCTCACTAACATGTGAAGATGTGAAGGTATCTGATGACATTCATAATGGAAATTTTATGGATAAGGATGAGAAAAGTCAAAACCATGATATCGAAAAGGATACTCTGAACCCTCTGTTTGTTGTTATAATAAATGACAATTTACACTATTTTCTAGATTCTAGTTTTCCACCTTCATATGAGATAGTGGGAGAATGGAGGAGGGAAGTTAACTAGAAGGTATTTGTAGAATGATGTTCAATAGTGCTTGGTATGATCCTCTCATCGAGGCTTCTTTGTATTCTATAGTTCCACCTCATTTGCTGGACCACAGTTCAACGTGTAATAGGCATTGGGGCACCATGTATCAACAAAATTTGGACCTTCGCACATAATGGTGGCAATGAAATTTGAATGATTCAATAAAATGGAAAAAGGGAATAATTGATGACCCTCACACAAAATGGGAATAATTTATGACCCTCATCATAACTCTGTTGTGCAATGCTTGAGCAGAAACTATTCTTGAATGGAAGTTCAACGAAGACTCTCATGGTTTTCTATTCTACAACAATCTTCTCACTATCTTTATCTGTTTCATCACCAACAAGATCTAAGATGGCTACAATTATATAAACACATTCTCAGACTAAAAAACATGTATTCATGTGTGTATGTGCTTTGAATAATCAACATGGTATCCAAAGACATATCGACCAATTTTGAGATATCCATGAAAGAGTGCCTGCAAATTAAGAGATAGAGTGCCTAGATGTGTAATAAAATCTATTCTATTGTATCCCTCACTGATCAAAGTGTTTCCTCTTTCAGTGAAATTTTTTTCTTTGATACCAAAACTGATACCTGTTCATTATTGCATCAACCATGCATTATTCGCAACAACAATTTCCCTTCTTCACAACTACAATTTTCTAATCTATGCAACATTTATCCATAACAGTAGTTCTAAAAAGGTAACAAATAACAACAACAAGCAATGAAAATAGAGAGACACCCACAACAAGGTGCTCTATCAGCAAGTAACGAAGTTATCAATCATTGAAATTGTATTAACATGGAGATTTGGGTTCAAATCCATCCATGGGTATGGCTGAAAACATTTCCTTGTAAATATAAGAAGATTTCTCAAAAAAACTTAGAAGAATAAATTCCATTATTTAAACTTAATTCATATTCAACAAACAAGTACATAGATTAGAATTGTTGCAAATATGCCACAAACTAGCTCACATAGTCAAACTTGTTACAAATCCTCAACTCTTCCTCTGTTTTTTCATAATCCTCTGTCTTAAATTCCATAACCTCACCTCCCTATTTCTTATTTTTTCAAACTGTAGTTTTTTTTGAGTTACAGCAATGGACACTAAAAAATATGGGCAAGTTTCATCATTCAATTTGATTGTATGTCCTTACAGAGGCACAAACCCCCATTGAAGCACACAGTCCTTGTATTTTCACACCTAAGCTATGCACTATGCAACACAAATTATCCAAGGTGAGGGAAAAAGAAAATAAAATGAGTTGAGGGAACCTAACACTTGAAAATAAGTCCTCGAATCTACCATAGCCAAAATGTCAATATCTAAAAGGACATAGAATTCCCGGGACAGCTCAATGGTCCAACCATCAAGCCTTGGACTCTTGTCATTTTTCATGGAGAATACTACTTCTTTAAGCTCTTCTTTTGAAATCTGATCTATTAAGTAATCCCTAATATCATTGTTAACCAACATGGGGAAATGCTCAGCTACCTTATTAACCTCATGGCTAGCATAATAACCTCCATCTTTAAAATTCAACGGGAATGGATATCCATGAACGATAAAAATCAAGTGGCTATAATATGGATAAATTTTTGAAAGCTCTAGCATTGTAAACAAAAATTACTAGGTAACAAATAAAACTACTACAACCATTTTTATCAGTGACACAATCAGATCCACCAACCTACAAGAATAATTGAAATGACGGCAACCTCTAAGATTAATTGAAATGAGGACAAGTAAATTTGAAATAATTTAATGAAATAAACCTCAAATGAATGTCCACTGACAAGGATAAGACAAATGTTTCAAAATATGCACTCATCTTATATGTGAGTGTGTAGCTTCGCTGACACTTATTGTGACATGATAGCACTTGGACACTTGCTACACCCTTGGTTTTGATGATCTGGTGGACACACTTGCTTGATCTTGAGGTCATGTGCATACCCTTGACTAAGGGTCCTTGGATCCTTGATGCAACCCTTGATCAATGGCATATCATCTTTGACATTGATGTGGAGCTTGTGAACACATTGATGTGAAGCTTGTGAACCTTGCGACAAACCCTAAAATCAAATTTTTGGTAAGGTTGACGTTTGAAGAAGTGTTGGGTTAAAATAAAATAATAAACATTACAACTCACACCTCCCTTGACATTACAAGTCATCCCTCAATTTAAGGATGTGGAAAACGTCAAAGAATATATAAACATAAGCTTGATCACACTCAAATGTATCTAACAAAGATGATGTAGTGAGCTCTCTTGAACTGTTTTGGACAGAGGCAATTTGACTGAGGAAATTCGGTGGTGACCAACAGCAGCAGTGTCTTGCAACAGTGACTGAGGAAACTCAGATAGGAGCAGTCAAGGGAGGAACAGTCCCATATTTTTCAAGTCTTCCTCAACACAAATAGTCCGAGTTCTTCATGCTTGAACAATCCTATTTTTGGTGTTGGATGATGGTTACTTAGGTGAGGTATTTACCATCACTTGAACAAACTAAACTTTGACTGTGTTGAGTGTTTCCACAGTCCTAAATTTGAACAGTACAAGCATCTACTTAGTTCCGAATATCTTTATTTTGGGTTTTAATCATTATGAATGTCCATACATGAGTGACATTGTTTGAATTTTGAGTTTGATGGAAATTCGAATGGGAGCAGTATGATATCCAGTTCGAGTTTGGAGATACCCCTTTTTGCAAACATAACTGTGATCTTTTTGGTTTAAGGGTTTCTTTCTCAGCATCTACACAGTCCAAGCTTTGGACATTGTTTGGAGTATACACAACCACATAATGATGTCTTGAAGTAATGACATCCTTAATGAAAAAACCACCCAATGCTCAAAATAGTCCAAGCTTGACCCTGGTACAAGATTGATGCACTCTGAAGTTGACAAAGTTTGCAAGCATTCTCAGTCCAGTTTTAGCATGATTTGAACTTCTTCCTCACCGTATACACAATCTGGTTTTGATATGTGTTGGAGGTTTTACACAGCATGTCAATGATGACAGTCCTTTGAAGAATGGGCATCCCTAGAGTCCAAGCTGAATACACCGTCTGATTTTTTATGATGGTTACTTTTGCTAGATCCAAGCCTCTTCACAGTGTTTTCTTCAGGATTGAACAACTGAATTTGAGGTCTTCTACAAACACACACAAGAGCAGGCTGCAAAATCTGTAGGATTTTGATGTTGGTACAAGAGCTCAAAATACTTCCCAGAATGACCTTAATACAATCTACATCTGCAGGATCCACTCAATCAAAATAAATTACTCAATCTATAAATGAATATTCCTTTGCCTCTGTTGGTGGGTCTCGATCCAATCAATCATCTAGGTGAGGTACTAGCTATATTTATTTTACTTCATTGTCATCCCAACCTCAAAGACCCATTCATCCCAACCTCCCCCAATGCATTTTAATAGTTTGAACACAACATGGGGTCAAAATACATGCCCCAAAATAACAGGTCCACAGCTGTACAACAAACATTTGTTCTAAACTCCTACATTCTAGAATAAGCTCTAGCGTCCACAGAATCTTAAAGATTTTTAAATTCCAAGTCAAATATTTTCACTTTTCACTATTGTCAACTGCCCACGGTAGGAAGGGACCTATGGAAGATGAGACATTAATCACAAGTTGCATGTTTCCCATTTGATTAAGGTTCTTGTAACAAACCTCATATATCTCTCCAAAACAAGAAAACACTATCGTGGAGTCCCTAATGTTGAGCCCCAACTGCTCCAAACACAGTTTGACTCCCTGACACTGATCTTAGTTGAGCAGAATAGGACTTTCTACTTGACAATTACATTGTATCTAGTAATATTTGCAATCTACACATTTCAACCTTCCATGTCAAGTAAAGTTTCCTACGGGTTTCATCCCTGCATGTCAAAGAACAACTGGGATTCTTCAAATGGGGATCAATGCATTTGGGGCCTCCAAAACATCCAAACACATGCTCCCAAAGTACAAAAGATCAAGAAAGAGAAGATGAAACACCTACTTCCAAGATAGTCAATATCTAATATAAGGGGATAAGAGATGACAAGTATAGGACTTCCAAAGTTTAACTGACTTCAACGAAGCAAGTGCAAATCATTTAATCCATGGTCAAGACATACTTCAGAACGTAAAAATATCCTGAATGCACACTTTGAATTCTTCAGTGCTCTACAAGATATAAAAACATATAACCAAAAGATAAGAAATGAAATGGCTATGACAATGAAGTGAAAATAGGCCCATCTAGAGCATATTTTCTTTTTGTACTCCACAACCTCTAATAAAAAAGGGATCAACATAGTCATCAACTAAAAGTCTAAACAATGTAAACCACATGTAACAAATTTTCTGGAAATTGCTAGAAACTATTCTGCAGTTTTTAGGGCACTGCAAAATGGTTTCCAACAACTAGAAATATTTTGAAACCAGATTCACTACTATTCAATGTAATTCTTGGATACAAGTTTGCATTTTCTTCATGTTTTCAAACTAGGCATCCATCTTCATTATATGTATATAAAAAATGCTAAGAATTTCCCTCTGTTAGAAAATCTGATGTTGTAATTCCCAGTCTTTGTGATCAATATTGTATGTGCAAGTTTCAAATGGACTCAAAAATTGATATAGAAGTTGACTCCTTTGCAAATACCATAATAATAGATCCCCCACATGAATCTTGGAAAATATTAAAGAGGCCAAAATATTTGAACAAGCCTAAACTCATCATGTGCATGGTACAATGCTTGCTTCATAGAATGTCCATCCATAATTGAAGCAAATAAAGATAACAACACTTTCGAGAATCATGGTGTCAAATAGTCTATATTGCAATGGTTCTAGGGTGTACATTGAAAATATATCCATCTTGTGGCACGAGTTATAGAGATTTTATAGGCCCAGCATATCCAAGAATTTGTTAAGATTTAAATATTTCATTTTATAAGCAATTCATTGGAACCTCTAATTCTCGATTCCAATAAACACATCTTCAATTTTCCTGTCAAGGGATGTTTGAATGGCACAAACTATCATCATTTCATGTTTTACTAATGCAACATGGAAGGAAACAATTACAAGTTTCATGTGAATCTCAGCTGCAGCTGATGTAATTTCAGGTGTAAGCTAGATACTTGAATATTTACCTACTTTCAAACCCCAAACCATCAATAAACATTTTTAAAAAAAACTTATCCATGAAAAAAAAGCTACAAGAAACCCTATTGGTCTCAGACAGAGTAATTATTGCAGATATAATGAGAATTAGGATTTATATTCCTGGGGTTACTTTAAGCATCCTATTCTGATCTATCTTATAAAAAAATGTTCTTGAAGATATTAGCAGCTAACCAATCTGAGACACTTTTGACATTAAGAACCCTACAATCTCAATGAAACCTTGACAGGACATAATGCAAATCCACTTTAGCTGACAGAACAAATAGGATCTTCAAAAATGCATCCCACGTGCTTTAATTCTTGTCTGGGGTATTGTTGAGATTTTACAAGTAGAAGAATGACTGAATTTGAACAAAATAAAACTGAACTGGAGAAAATAAATTGCCCAGGCTTAGGCTTCCGCTGATGCAACAGAATAGTAATAGGTACATGAAATTCGCGATACCCATCGCCCAAACTGTTCTGATCCAGTGAGATAAACCAAAGTGGCCTAAAACGTGGGAAAACTCAAGCTAAGGCGACAGTGGTAGTAGTTTTCTGTAGTTGCATTTCAAATCACTAGTGGATTGGGACTTTGCCACTAAAATGCTGAATTGAGCTGTAACAGATGCTAAAGTATAAGTTAATAAAAGTAATATAATTAAAACATTAACTCTGGTAGTTAATATTAAAAACACATGCACTGGAAAGTGTGCTCCCTAAATTTTCCAGCGACTACAAAATTGCAGGTCTGGAGCACAGTTTTGAAGCAAGTGCAAGACCCCTGGGAGTGCTCCCCTGCAAAACTGGATTGGACAAATTCCTATCCACTCATTCCTTACAAGCTCTATTTCTATACACCTGATTCATTAAAATGTTGCATTTGAGATATGGGCACCTATGTTATCAAAATCTAATTTTACTAAGGAAAATAAACATGGTCAATGGTTTAACAAACATTTATCAGTGTCTGAGTTAAGGGTATGTGTGAGGGATGTATGCTTCATAAACAGCTTAGCCATAAATCTGTAGAAGCGCCAAGGAGAGCTCAGAACATGTTAGAAATAAACTCTCTTTCCCATTAAATGTTGTTAAACTTTCAAAATCATCTTTTTTCAAAGAACTAAAATCCGTCAATATATGAAAATAATCCTCTCTTTCCCCATCAATGTAAGAAAAGATTGTCTAATTGTTGCCACGCTAAAATCATGTTTTTCAACAAAGTTTTGAACCGGGATCTAGCATCCTCTTTCAAAAAATGCACGCAAAGATGTATAAAAATATCCTCATTCCCAACACCAAAGTCACAAGTGAAATCTTGAATCACTTGATATATGTATCAATTGTTATTGGGTCATGATCAATGAAATTTGGAAGATATTCTAAATATCCATCAGGCAAATGGCGAAGGGTTCTGAACAAGACTAAGGGTTGGTACCTTATTACCACCAAAAGAATGACATAGACAACCTAATTTTTGGACATAATGAAATCTAATGGAAAAGATGAACCATGATCTTCAACAATAAAAGTCCTTAAGTACTTGAGCATAGGGGTTTAGGGCTAACAAAAGGAGGTGCAACATCCTATCTTAAGCAAGATTTAAAATATTCTAAGTTAAAACAGGGATGACACAATAAGAAGGACATTTCTTGGATTGACACCATACTGCCCAGAATTCTTGAGAATCCCTTCTTGATGATTTGAATTAATTGTCATGACTGTTTGCCACTATTTTGGAGGTCGAAATGCACCCAAAACTATTTTTTTGGTCAAAATTCACACCAGAAATTACTAATTTGTCCTATATCTGCCTATTTTCATGCCCATAATTGCTTATTAGGGATATATAATGGATAAGAAATTACCAGAATTGCTGATTAGGGTTGTCTGAGGGCTAAGCGGTGCCTAGATTCTAGAATGTTGCAAAGTGTGGGAGAATGGCCCAGAGTTGAGTTTGGAGAGAGGCTGCACCTGTCAAAATTCATCCTTAAGGCCGAGTTAGGGGATTGAAGCAAAGGTTGAACCTGCAAAGAACTGTTACAAAGTAGACATCGACCTTAAAATAAATATGTGTCATCATCCTGGAGGGATGATTTCGCGATTGAGACAAAGCAATGGATCAAATTTACAGTCTATATGAGTTGTTGTGGTTCTATTTTATGCTTTTGTTATATATTTTCTAGAAACTAAATTGCACATTAAAAATATGAAAAACTTTTCTATATGCTTAGGCCTAGTTTCGTGTATGAACAGTTTAAAACCCTGCCCTCTCCTATCTACAGCCATTAATTACTCTTCGAGAAGTAATTACTCTCTAAATCGGGGGGCTAAAAGCCTAAATCCAATTGGGAAGCCATTACTATCTCTATCCAATTGAGGAGATGATCATTACTATCCAAATCCAATCGGCAAGCCATTACTATCTCTATCCAACCCAAGCATAGGAAACTTTCTAGTGTCTATAGTAATTCTAGTGTCTATTTTCTGATATACGGTAAATGAAATTAATCCTACCAACCATTTTCAAATTGTTTGGATTATTACAAGGGTAGTCTAGTGGCTATACGTTGCTGCAACTCTTCATTTACAAGTAGAAACATGAATAGTTGGTTACCCAGGTCCACCATTGATCATGCAGATATGGTTCCAATAGGAATAAAACTAGCATTAGTCTTGCCATAGTTTCCATCACATGAATCCAAATCCTTCAGTGGTAGAAGCATCATAGTTAAATTCAAAGGTAGGGAAAACACCAATTTTAGTAACATCACTTCACTATGTTCTAACTCCATAGCTCAATATTTAGTTGATTTAGATAGAAATCGAGATCTTGTAGTTTACCTAGTGGGAGAAGCAAAGATGAAGGCTCAAAGGGTAGCAATATAAAGGTAGCATTTGCATGAATTGCATCTCCATTAGTTTATACACCAAAAATAGAGGCAAAAACATAGGTACAATATTCAACATGAACAACAAATCATTCTTTAGGTACAAGAATGCTAGAACACACTCAAAACTGTCTAAAATGCGCACCTGTCTTAACCATGTTTAGAATGTACTCTGTTTTAACCATGTCTGGGATTTTGGGAGAAGAATGTACCAAAATCCTTAAAATTATAATGTTTAGTTCCACAATCCAACTTCCATGAAAATTTTCTACTGAAAAACATAGTAGAGGAAACAACTAAAAAAACTATAGAGTTTTGCACACAATTAATGTGTAAGACTATTCTAGACAAGGAATGAGATAGAAATAGAATTACATAAGCGAATTGAAGTGTTAGAGGAATGGAAACTAACCTATGTAAAGAGTCAAAGACTGCAGACCCCAGGGAACCTTGAAAATAAGAAGATATTTTCCAGTTTCCACTCAGCCACCGTGAATTGCATTCCACTCAGCGAAAGCCACTGTAAAATTGTAACCCTTTCCACTCAGCCACCGTGAATTGCTTTCCACTCAGCGACAGCCACTGTAAAATTGTAACCCCACTCAAGCTTCATGCAAAGATACAAATCATCCGATTCTTCATGTGGGACTAGGTTTGTATGGGATATATTGTTCGACCTTGCAGCGTTATTTAGGGGGAAAAACGTCCCCATTTCACTGATTCTAGACCGTTGCACGTTTTCCCATCTTACTAACCAATTTGGGAGCTAAAACCCCGATTTTCTCATTAACCGCGAAATGGGAGGTTAAAAAAAGCATCGATTCTCGAATTCAACTAAAAACCTTCAATCTAGGGATAAATAACCAGCGAAAATGCCCTATGTCCATAAAATCGGGGCAAAAAAACTGGCAATCCCCTCTATGAATGAAAACCATGGGCGAACGAACTGCTCACGCCTCCATCAATGAAAATTTATTGGCGAAACCACTATCTTTGGACTCCATTACGGGAATGACAGGGGCGAACATACCATTTCCTTCATCTTTCACTGGGCTAAATTGCGTTTTCCCTCTCTCACTGGGTGGGCTATCCGATTTTTCACCACTTGGGGATTCATAAAATGTGGGCTAATTTTTTAAATTTCCAAAAACCTGTTTAATATTAAAAATTCGCCCAGGGTTTTTTGGTGACCCCTATAATTTCTCCCATGGGCTATAATTCGCCCCTAAAATTTTCCCTGCTTTTAAATCATAAAGTAAAGTATTCATAATGAAAGTCCTTTAACATTTTTCATAAAATAATATTATTTTTATTTTCAAGTAAAGTACTCATAATGAATGTCTTTTCAAACTTTCTCATAAAATAATATTATTGTCATTTTGAAGTAAAGTACTAATAATTCATAAGAAGATTCTTTCACATTTTTTTATAAAATAATATATTGTCATTTTCATGTTTTTAATTTTAAATTATATATTCACTCCATTCTATTTAATATCATAATGTTAAACTAACACACACACACACACACACACATATATATTCATTTCACATTTTTTCATAAAATAATATTTTTGTCATTTTCATATTTTTATTTTTAATTATATATTCACCCCATTTTATTTAATATTATAATGCCAAACTAATTTATAATCATATCTATATATACACACACACAATTTTTTCATTTTATTTCAATAATAATCCATAACAACTTATTATAATATTTCTAAAAAAATCAATTTCATCACAATTTTCAAAGCTTTAAAAAACATATTTTACAAAATAATAATGTTTTAAAGATAATATTAATAGTAAAAAAAATTATATATTTTTACTAAATTTTTAAGAATAAATTAAGTCTTATATTATTTTCTATGAGAGACTTAACTATAACATTCATTTACCAATATAGATTTAATGAATAAAGAATAATAATAATAATGCAATGTGGATTATAATAATATTATTAACATTTCACATATAAATAAATTTTAAATTAAATCACATTATATTAAATTGATGAGAAAAGTACTAAATATAAAAAGTCAACATAAATTAAAAAAACAGCTCTTAAAAAATGTTTTTTATTATTTAATTTCATTTGCAATTTCAAGACAAATAAATGCTAAAGGACAATAAAGTTTTGAGAATTTAAAATGAATCTTAGTCACATCAACGTAGAGTTATTTTATTAATTTTATTTCTAGTGAATTTTGAAAAGTAACTCAACCTTGGTTATTTATATTGTGCATAGAAAATAGTATAGGAGGTGACTTGTCATATATACCTACCTCATAAAACCCCTAACTCATAATATTTTAATATATCTCATACTTTTTTAGTACATCTATTAGGAGGCCATTTTTTGACTTCAAAATCTCTCTAATGTCAGCCACTACTGAGCTTACCTCACCCTTGGAGAGTCATCCATCCCTTCGGACAGGCATCAGTTTGTGAGAGTTGGAACCATCAGTCAGTCAGTACTGATCTTCCCTCACCCTTGGAGAGGCATCCATCCCTCCGTACAAGCACCAGCTCATGAGAGATGGAACCATCAGTCAGTCAGTACTGATCTTCCCTCACCCTTGGAGAGCCATCCATCCCTCCAAACAAGCATAAGCTCGTGAGAGTTGGAACCATCAATCAACCAATACTGATCTCCCCTCACCCCTGGAGAGGCATCCATCCTTCCGGACAGACATCTATCCTTTCGGATAGGATATATCAATCTCTCTTTCTAAAGAGGTCCCTCTGGACCACACCAAGCTTGTCTCGGAAGTATTCAAACCTCACATGATCCAGAGGCTTGGTCAACACATCAGCAACTTGTTCCTCTGTAGGAACATACTCGAGCTTCACAGCTCCCTTTTGTACCACATCTTGGATATAGTCGAAATTAATCTCGATGTGCTTCGATCTATCATGAAACACAGGATTCTCAGTCATCTTGATGCAACTCTGGTTGTCACAGAGTATCTCCATAGCATCAATCTCTGCATCGAATAATCCTGTCAACATCTTGCGAAGCCACACTGCTTCACCACAAGTTGAACAAGCTGCTACATATTCAGCTTTCGATGTACTAAGTGCAACACAGGGTTGCTTTCTACTGAGCCATGATATCATTCCTGATCCCAAACTAAAGCAACATCCTGAAGTGCTCTTTCTATCTTCAGCACTTCCATCCCAATCCAAGTCTGTGTACCCATACAGCTTGAACTCACTATCTGAGGCATATCTGAGCCCATAAACCAATGTACCCTTCAGATATCTCATCACATGTTTTGTTGCAATTAGGTGAACATTCCTGGGTTCCACCATATACTAACTTAATGTGTTTACCGCAAAACATATATCTAGACGAGTATTGGTCAAATACATCAATGACCCAGTAATTTGTCTATACATGGTGACATCCACTTTCTCTGAAGAAGCATCACTCAGAATCTTTAGATTTGTCACCATCAGAGTAGTCATGGCCTTGCATTCCAGCATCCCAAATCTCTTTAGAATCTCTACTGTGTATTTTCCTTGACTCAGGAAAATCTCATCTGGAAACTGCCATACTTCAAGACCTATAAAGTAGTGCATCTTGCCAAGGTCTTTCATCTCAAATTCTGCTGCAAGCCTCTTCTTACATTCAACAATGTGCTTGTCTTCTCCTGTCAGGAATAAGTCATCCACATACAGTAATAGTATCATGGGTTCATCATTTATAATATTGTAATAAAGATTAGAGTCCGCTTTACTCTTGGTAAAGCCCAAGATCATCAGGAAGCTGTCAATTCTTCCATACCATACTCTGGGAGCTTGCTTCAACCCATATAGTGATTTCTTCAACTTGCATACATGTGACTTATTATCTTCTACTTCAAATCCTTTTGGTTGCTCAATATATACTTCCACTTCTATATTTCCATTCAGAAAAGCTGTCTTCACATCCATTTGATGTAGCTTCCATTTCATCTTGGCTACCAAGGCAAGAATGGTTCTAATCGAAGTATATATGGCTACCAGGGAAAAAGTCTCCTCATAGTCAATTCCTTCCTTTTGCGAGAATCCCTGGGCTACAAATCTTGCCTTGTACTTTTCAATGCTTCTGTCTGCTGAATGTTTTGTTTTGAAGATCCATTTTGATGAAACAACCGATTTTTCCTTTGGTCTTGGAACCACATCCCAAACATTTTTCTTGATAATGGACTAATACTCTTCATTCATGGCATCCAGCCATTCCTTCTTCTTTACTACTTCTTCAAAACAAGTTGGTTCTTCTTCAACAAGATTGCACATCAAGGCTACATAGCTGGAATATGGCCTTGGTCTCTTGCTCTCTCTACTGGATCCTTCTGGGGAACCATACTTTCCTGCATCTTGGATTAATTCGCATGACCAGGCTGGTCTTCTCTTTCGAGAGATCTCCTAATGAGCTATCTCCTCAGGTCTCTGAGGTTCTGCCATGTCATGATCCTATGGAATAGATCCCCTTCAATATTTTGGATCGGTTCTTTGGTTAGTTCTCCAACTCTGGGAGCCTCCTGCTCCTCTTCCTCCTCATGAGTCTTCTTAGACTTGTTGAAGGCTGTGTCTTCATCAAATGTGACATCCCAACTAATATTGATCTAGCGGAATCCTGGGATGTATATGCAGTAATTCTTAGATTGCTCACTATAACCCACAAATATTCCCTTCTTCCTTGAAGGCTCTAGTTGCGATCTCTTCTCCTTTGGAATGTGGATGAACATTGGACATCCAAATATATTCAAATGACTAAATTCAGGATTCTTCCCAGTGAACATCTCTTCTGGGGTCTTGTTTCCAAGAGCACTATGGGAGATCTTGTTTTGTACATAGACTACGGTTCTGGCAGCTTCTGCCCATAGGTGCATGGGTAAGTCTTGATCGTGGATCATAGCCTTCATTGCTTCTATGATCGTTCTATTATTCCTTTCGGCTACACCATTCTGTTGTGGATTATAAGGAATAGTGAGCTCCCTCTTAATCCATGCTTGCTTACAGAAATATTTGAAATCCCCTGAGGTATATTCCCCTCCATTGTCTCACCTCAGGATCTTAATCTTCTTTTCAGAGATATTCTCTACGAGTTCCTTGAACTCTTTAAAATTTTCAAAGACTTAATTCTTATTCTTCAGAAAGCAAATCCATGTTTTGCAAGAATAGTCATCAATGAAGGATGCATAATATTCATACCCGCTGTGAGAGTTGGAACCATCAGTCAGTCAGTACTGATCTTCCCTCACCCTTGGAGAGGCATCCATCCCTCCGTACAAGCACCAGCTCATGAGAGATGGAACCATCAGTCAGTCAGTACTGATCTTCCCTCACCCTTGGAGAGCCATCCATCCCTCCAAACAAGCATAAGCTCGTGAGAGTTGGAACCATCAATCAACCAATACTGATCTCCCCTCACCCCTGGAGAGGCATCCATCCTTCCGGACAGACATCTATCCTTTCGGATAGGATATATCAATCTCTCTTTCTAAAGAGGTCCCTCTGGACCACACCAAGCTTGTCTCGGAAGTATTCAAACCTCACATGATCCAGAGGCTTGGTCAACACATCAGCAACTTGTTCCTCTGTAGGAACATACTCGAGCTTCACAGCTCCCTTTTGTACCACATCTTGGATATAGTCGAAATTAATCTCGATGTGCTTCGATCTATCATGAAACACAGGATTCTCAGTCATCTTGATGCAACTCTGGTTGTCACAGAGTATCTCCATAGCATCAATCTCTGCATCGAATAATCCTGTCAACATCTTGCGAAGCCACACTGCTTCACCACAAGTTGAACAAGCTGCTACATATTCAGCTTTCGATGTACTAAGTGCAACACAGGGTTGCTTTCTACTGAGCCATGATATCATTCCTGATCCCAAACTAAAGCAACATCCTGAAGTGCTCTTTCTATCTTCAGCACTTCCATCCCAATCCAAGTCTGTGTACCCATACAGCTTGAACTCACTATCTGAGGCATATCTGAGCCCATAAACCAATGTACCCTTCAGATATCTCATCACATGTTTTGTTGCAATTAGGTGAACATTCCTGGGTTCCACCATATACTAACTTAATGTGTTTACCGCAAAACATATATCTAGACGAGTATTGGTCAAATACATCAATGACCCAGTAATTTGTCTATACATGGTGACATCCACTTTCTCTGAAGAAGCATCACTCAGAATCTTTAGATTTGTCACCATCAGAGTAGTCATGGCCTTGCATTCCAGCATCCCAAATCTCTTTAGAATCTCTACTGTGTATTTTCCTTGACTCAGGAAAATCTCATCTGGAAACTGCCATACTTCAAGACCTATAAAGTAGTGCATCTTGCCAAGGTCTTTCATCTCAAATTCTGCTGCAAGCCTCTTCTTACATTCAACAATGTGCTTGTCTTCTCCTGTCAGGAATAAGTCATCCACATACAGTAATAGTATCATGGGTTCATCATTTATAATATTGTAATAAAGATTAGAGTCCGCTTTACTCTTGGTAAAGCCCAAGATCATCAGGAAGCTGTCAATTCTTCCATACCATACTCTGGGAGCTTGCTTCAACCCATATAGTGATTTCTTCAACTTGCATACATGTGACTTATTATCTTCTACTTCAAATCCTTTTGGTTGCTCAATATATACTTCCACTTCTATATTTCCATTCAGAAAAGCTGTCTTCACATCCATTTGATGTAGCTTCCATTTCATCTTGGCTACCAAGGCAAGAATGGTTCTAATCGAAGTATATATGGCTACCAGGGAAAAAGTCTCCTCATAGTCAATTCCTTCCTTTTGCGAGAATCCCTGGGCTACAAATCTTGCCTTGTACTTTTCAATGCTTCTGTCTGCTGAATGTTTTGTTTTGAAGATCCATTTTGATGAAACAACCGATTTTTCCTTTGGTCTTGGAACCACATCCCAAACATTTTTCTTGATAATGGACTAATACTCTTCATTCATGGCATCCAGCCATTCCTTCTTCTTTACTACTTCTTCAAAACAAGTTGGTTCTTCTTCAACAAGATTGCACATCAAGGCTACATAGCTGGAATATGGCCTTGGTCTCTTGCTCTATCTACTGGATCCTTCTGGGGAACCATACTTTCCTGCATCTTGGATTAATTCGCATGACCAGGCTGGTCTTCTCTTTCGAGAGATCTCCTAATGAGCTATCTCCTCAGGTCTCTGAGGTTCTGCCATGTCATGATCCTATGGAATAGATCCCCTTCAATATTTTGGATCGGTTCTTTGGTTAGTTCTCCAACTCTGGGAGCCTCCTGCTCCTCTTCCTCCTCATGAGTCTTCTTAGACTTGTTGAAGGCTGTGTCTTCATCAAATGTGACATCCCAACTAATATTGATCTAGCGGAATCCTGGGATGTATATGCAGTAATTCTTAGATTGCTCACTATAACCCACAAATATTCCCTTCTTCCTTGAAGGCTCTAGTTGCGATCTCTTCTCCTTTGGAATGTGGATGAACATTGGACATCCAAATATATTCAAATGACTAAATTCAGGATTCTTCCCAGTGAACATCTCTTCTGGGGTCTTGTTTCCAAGAGCACTATGGGAGATCTTGTTTTGTACATAGACTACGGTTCTGGCAGCTTCTGCCCATAGGTGCATGGGTAAGTCTTGATCGTGGATCATAGCCTTCATTGCTTCTATGATCGTTCTATTATTCCTTTCGGCTACACCATTCTGTTGTGGATTATAAGGAATAGTGAGCTCCCTCTTAATCCATGCTTGCTTACAGAAATATTTGAAATCCCCTGAGGTATATTCCCCTCCATTGTCTCACCTCAGGATCTTAATCTTCTTTTCAGAGATATTCTCTACGAGTTCCTTGAACTCTTTAAAATTTTCAAAGACTTAATTCTTATTCTTCAGAAAGCAAATCCATGTTTTGCAAGAATAGTCATCAATGAAGGATGCATAATATTCATACCCGCTTAGAGAGGTGGTGGACATTGCTCCACAAATGTCTCAATGAATGATATCCAGAATACCTTTAGCTTTACTGTCGCTACTTGGAAATGGGTTCTTCTTACTCTTCCCTTGAGCACACCCTTTTCATACTCCTTCACGATCAACCTAGATCTCTGGTAAACCAGGCACTACCTTAGTTACAATTGGTAAGGCTTTATAGTGTACATGAGTTAGTCTCCTATGGCATAACTCATAGGGACTCATGGTACTAGCCATTAGTGTTGTATCTGCATGACCTTCAGTTTGTAAAGTCCTCCTTCTTCTACTCCAATTACTATTGTATCATCAATAGTCTTTCCTTTAGGCCACATGAGAACTTCATCATCTACAAATGCAACTCGAAGACCTTTATTATCTAATGCTGAAATAGATAGAAGGTTCTTCTTCAACCCAGATGCATAAAGTACATCTTTCATGTTCATGGACTTCCCAGAGTCCAACTTGTAAAAGTATTCTCCCATACCTTTGATGGGATATTGGTATTCATCTCTGAGTTTTACCTTGTGTGGAGATTCCTTTTGGATGAGGTGAGAAAGGGATTCTTTGTATCCCGTCATGTGCTTTGAAGCTCCACTATCCACTAGCCAAGTATCACTTCCATGAGATACTAAACCAGTGAGTGCTGAGATAAGAACATATTCTTCACTGGAGTCTTCATTATCTCTGTTCTTGTGATCATGATCACTATCTTCCACTGCATGAGCATGAAACCTCTTCTTCTGCTTCTTGTGGTGTCTAGATTTGCTTGGACAATTTCTTGCAATGTGTCCAGTCTTGTGGCATGAGTAACATTCAATTGAAGAGAAATCCTTCCTGGTTCTTCTCTTCTTCTGGGGTCTTCTTGGAGAGTCCTCTAGGGGATGAGGGTTATTCTTCCTCTTCTTCCCACCTTTGGCATGAGTAGCCAAATATTGATCTTCATGGTGATTTAATTTATCCTCTCTTACGATTATTCTTTCTTATTTATGGACACATTCTTCCCATAGGTTTCTGAAATTGATCAGTTTATTTCTGGCACAAATGCTACGAACAAAGGGTTCCCAATCTCGGGGGAGACCATTCATGGTAGTCATCACAACTTCTGCATCCTCTATCATATCCCCAATGGCTTCTAGTTTTTCTTTAATTTGGGATACTCTGGAGAAGTATGAGTGCATGGACTCAGACTTCATACTCTTCACACCCTTGAGTTGATTTCTCAAGGTCATCTTCCTGTTGATGTTCTTTCCTTCAAACAGGTTGGTCAAGGCATAAACATCTCTTTTGGTGTCTTCTTGGAAGATACATGGAGGATCAAGTGATCCTTGATGGAATCAGCAATGATCCTCTTTGCTTTGATCATATTCTTCTTATGCCTTGCCTTATCTTCATCTCCCTCTAGTTCTATAAGTCCTTCCTTCATGTAGTCTTCTAGTTCATGCTCCTCAAGCATGAGTACGACTCTATACTTCCAAGATTGGAAGTTCTAAGCTCCCTCAAGATTTTCATCAAGCTTGGTATTGCTTGTCATCTTGCTATAATGAGAACCTCAAATGGAAATAAAAATAGATTTTAGACTTACCAGAAAATTTGTCCTTCTGAGATCTGCTCCTTCCTGACCTACGATTTGTCAGAGAAACCCTAATTTCCCGACTTCGGGATTTTGGAAAAGTAATTGGATGAGAAAATTCACCTCCTCGAGATGAGTTGAGAAAAGTACTCCTTTTCCAAAAATAGTGAGCAAATGATCCAAAAACTCGATGCCCCAGTTCTCCCGGGCTGTAGTGGTGGACCCAAAAATGAAAATGCTCGGAATGAAATTCTGCTTCGACATAAAAATGCACCCTAGCAAGGCGAGGTAGATCCACCCTCTTTTCTGAAAAAATTGTGGATGTAGCTCTCCGAATAAGAAACCCTAGCTCGTGCAGTTACGGGGGCTGCACAATGTAATCTTTCAGGCCTGCTCTAATACCATGTTAGTTTTTACTTGAACAACATATAGCATATAAATAATCAATCACTGAAATATAAACAAGCACAGCATAAACACAATGAACACATAGATTCCCTTAGGGAAACCACAAAGGAAGAAAACCCTGGCAAAGCTTTCGTCGATATAGAAATCACAAAGTACAAGAGTTCCCCAAGACAAAACAACTACTCCTCCACTTGTGCGCACCTCTCTCTCTTCACTAATGCGAACTTGCTTGAGTGAATGAGTAATTACAAATGAAAGAGAGCACTTCTATTTATATTCTTCTGTTGGGGTGAGAATTTCCCCAACAGGGCCGAATTCTCTACTTGACTGGTCAATTACATAATATAATAATATTTTAGGGGTTTTTCTAGGCCGACACATGTCCTAGGGTTTACATTGATTCTTTCAATGACCTTTACATTATTAATTACATGACCATCATCTCCTGGAGGAGGAATACAATAATATCGATAGAATATATTTCACATTTACATTATTTTAACATGAGAGAGGGAAAATGAGGGCATGGAAGAGGGATATAGACAGAAGGAAATGGATGGGGAGGTGGTTAGTGGAAGGGGAGAGATAAATATGATGTGTGAGAGAGAGTAGAAAACGTGAAAGAGTGTGAAGTCTTGAAGGAAAAGATGCAGAAGCTAACCAATATCTACTATAAATTTTTGGATGCCCCAAAGATAGATAGATGGATGGAGAGAGAGGGAGAGAGAGAGAGAGAGAGAGCGAGAGATTTTGGATTAGGGTTTTAGAGAGAGAGAGAGATATTTGATGGTGGTGGTTAGTGGTAGGAGTAGGTGAGAAAGCAATATAGGGTGAATGAGGGAGTGGATTTGGGATATAGAGAGAAGGAAAGGGATGGGAAAATGCTTAGTGGAAGGGGAGAGAGACAGATGATGTGTGTGTGTGTGTGTGTGTGTGAGAGAGAGAGAGAGAGAGAGAGATTTGCAAACGTGAATGAGTGTGAAGTCTTGAAGGAAAAGATGCAGAAGCTAACAAATATCTACTATGAATTTTTGGATGCCCCGAAGAGAGAGAGATATTGGGGTTTTTGGGTTTGGAGAGACAGAGAGAGAGAGAGAGAAATATCAGGTGGTGGTATTTAGTTGTAGAAGTAGGTGAGAAACCAAGAGAGGGAGAATGAGGGGGTGGAAGATGGATATAGAGAGAAGGAAAGGTATGGGGAGGTGGTTAGTGGAAGGGGAGAGAGATAGAGAGAGTAATAAATGTGAAGAGTGTGAATTCTTGAAGTAAAATATGAAGAAGCTAACTAGTATATACTATGAAATTTGGATGCCTCGAAAGCAGTGAGAGAGAGAGAGAGGGAGAGAGATCGGATAGTGGTGGTTAGTGGTAGGAGTAGGTGAGATACTAGGAGATGGAGAATGAGGGAATCAATGAGGGATATAGAGAGAGGGAAAGGGATGGGGAGGTGTTTAGTGGAAGGGGAGAGAGACATATGATGTGTGTGTATGTGTGGGTGTGAGAGAGAGAGATAGTAGAAAATGTGAAAGACTTGTTGTTGCAGCAACATCCCCCCAAAATTTTGTACATATTGGGGCCCCTCCTTTTATTTTTTAAAGGCTGCCTTAAGAGGCCATTTTCATTTTTTTTACTTTGTTTTTAAACTGAAAACCTTACTTTGAAATTTTCCAAGTTTTCTTCCAAAGGATAGAAATCGTGAAATATTCCCGAAGACATGGAGCTTTTCAGGCTATCTCCCCGAAGTTGCGGAAGTATTAAAGTTTTCGTCCCAAAACGGCAGGAGTTATTTGCATAAACCTCTCGAAAAAAGACTCAGAAATTATTGTTGGAAAGCTGTGGAAGCTATTGGTGAATTCCTTCCGAAACGGCGGAAGAATTCAAGAAAGCTACCCGAAATGGCGGAACCATTTAGCTTATCCTCCCGAAACTGCGGGAGTCACTCGCCAATCTTCCCCGGGAGCTACCTAATGACTTAGTCTCTTTTGAAAAAATTTTATGTCTTGAAGTTGCAGAAGCTCTTCGCAGAAGCCTTCCACAACTGCGGAAGCCTTCGCGTTATCTTTCCGAAACCCCACGGGGACTTAGAAATTTCTTGAGTTGTGGGAGCCTTCATCTTATCTCTCCGAAACAGCGGAGCCATTCGCCAATCCATTCCGAAATTGTGGAAGCTAATTGCAAAATCTTTCCGCAACTACGTGAGCATTCCCGAAGCCCGACCGGGACTTAGAAAATTTTCAAGTTGTGGAAACCATTCGCGAGATCCTCCCGAAATAGCGGAAGCCTCCACGTTATCTTCCCGAAAGACTTGAACCTTTTGCGGAACCTTTTGGGTTTCCCTTCCACGACTGCGGGAGCCTTTTGGGGAAGCATTTTCTTTATCCTCCCGAAATCCCGCGGAACACCTTCCGAAAGATTTAAACTTTGTTTGCGGGGGCCATTCGCCAATTCCCTTCAAAACAACGGAAGCTTTCACTATAACCTTCCGCAATGGCAGGGGGAATTCATGAGTCCGTCCCACGGGTGGCGGTCGTGCACGCATATCGAGACAACGATGTGACCACAACGTACAAAGAATTTAAAACGATTTCATGGCACCACCCACCATATTAAACGCCGCATGTGCCCAAATCGTTTAAATAAACGATTGGGGTTTGGCCCGATCACATTGTGATTTTTTGATTAACTAACGTCGTTGGAGACCTCGCCGAGCCGCTTTAACTCAGCTCGTTCGTCCACGTCCGAGTCCACCTCATTCAGCCATCTTCACGGTGCCAGGTAGGATTTTTAACCGTTATTTGTTTTCTCTTTTCCACGTCGAAGTACCCTTGATTTTTCCCCGTCCATAGCATGGCCGTAGATCGTCATTTGTTTTATTTTTTAAGGCCGCTGAAGCCCTGTAGTTTCGCAGCTCTTCCAAAGCCATGACCATCTCTACCCGCGTTTCTCCACCAGCTATATTTCAAGCATCGTCACCCTCGTTTAAATTCTAAGCCGGCCATAGAGCTTCTCGTCAAAGTGCGATAAATAACCATGGCGGTCGGCTGAATCCCTCGCCTGTTCATCAACACGGAGAGCCATCCCTGGCTTCATCTTAAATTTATCTCAACCCAAGCTAACCCGCCATTAACCATTTGAACCGCAAACAATGAAGGACACCCTGTCTCCTAGGGCTAGATGGGAAGCAGGTTGTTTCACGTCGGCTGCGCGCCCTCTCGGGGACATTCCAAACTGTGTTCCTTAGGATGATAAAGTCTATTTTTCCTTGTTTGGAATGGTTTATTGTGCTTAACAAGCAACATGCAGTTTCATAATTTATTTATATACCTCATTAGCATGTTGAAATGGTCCTTCTTTTGTTAAAATCTCATAACAGGTTACACATGTTTATAATGACTTGTATTTGGTCATTGCCAGGGATAAGTCAAGATGCCAAAAGGTGGTAGGAAGAAGGCAAAGATGATGGAACCACAGCCAACACCACTTAGGACTGAGACCCTGTTCCAAGATACCAAGTGCACCACCGGTATTCCTCCCGAAATCTGCTTGGGCGACATTTACAGGATGATCAGGGATCAATATATCCCAGATATGTTGCTAGAAGAGGGGTAGATCTATCTCAACATCAGAACCTCGGGCATAGAGAGAGCTGCTACCCGCCCTGAACTGTTCCAATGTTCTGAAGTAATCGGGTGGATACTCGAACATACTGATGCGGAGACAAGAGTAATTCATGACCGCGGGAAAATAGCCATCGCCTCATTCCACCCAGGATATCTTGCTGCAGCCTATAAATTCCCACGTCCCCAGCAAGCCCTGAGTGATGAATGGTTGGGCCAGATGAACAATGTTGAAATGGACAAAAAATTATTGGTCGCAGGCAAGCACTTAAGAAAGAGAGGAAACGACGAATATGATGTACAGAATCTAAGACCTCCTTTCAGGATAATCACCCTGATGTTGTGCAGAATCTTCGGCATGCCCGATGGCACCGTATACAAGATTCAGTGGGTTCCCATCATCCACTTCGTGGCGTTCAAAGGAACTGTGTTTGACTGCGCTACTCTCCTGTCAGACAGTTTGGCATCAATGGTAGTCGATGCAAGAGAAGGTCTGGCCTTAAAGAAGGCAGAATTCTACATGTCTTCATATCTTATTGATTGTGTTTTGGCCAAGCTATCTTTTCCCAGCTTAGGCTGCATGTGGGACAAGGCCAACACCCCGGTTTATACCGCTTTCAGGATGTTGTGGGATAAAAATTACAAACCTAGCTATAAGCTCATCTGTGAGGGGTTCATCATGCCCCTATATGAGCAGATATTTAAGGAAGAGCCCTACTGTCTGTCGGAGAATGCTATGGAAGTCCTTGAAAACTATGGAGATTTTTATTTTTCAGATCCAGGTACCTACCTCAGAATGTTTGGAGGGACTAAAGCTCCATATATCTTGCCGAGGTATGCTACAGACTATGTGGTCCTTAAGGAGGCAGTAAGACAAATTTTCCTGGACGGAATCGGAGTGGTGCTTAACAAACAGCATAAGGCTTCCTTCCCGCCTTTTCCCTTCTGCATAGGAGCATACAAATTCTCAGGGGTTTCCTCAGCCGAGGAGTTTGCTCAGGAGCTGAAAGCCTTCCACTTCGGCGAGGTAATCTTCCATAGGAATGACAGGAAGGGAAAAGTTGCAGAGCATTGTAAAGAAATTTATGCTCATTTTGAGTACGCCCATTATTATGATGCCGAGGAAGAGGCATCCAGGGGCATCAACAACATGGCTGAGCTGCGGATCTGTCGCCAAGGCAGTGGAGCAAGCTCTAGCTCAACCAAGGCCCAGAAAACCAGCCAGCAGAAGGAGAAAGAAGCCGATGATGCCCGAGCCCAAGAAGAACAAAGGTTAAGAGAGGAAGCAAAGGTACAGCAGGAAGCTGAGGAAGCAAGGTTACTGCAAGAGGCTGAGGTTTCCAGGTTGCAGCAGGAAGCTGAGGTGGCGAGAGTGCAGCAAGAAGCAGAAAGTGAGAAGCTACAGAAAGAGGTTGAGGAAGCCCAGCAGCGGAAAGAGGCTAAAGATGAAAGACAACAGAAAGAAAATGAAGATCAGCTGCAAGCTGAAGGAGAAGAGAGAAGGAAGGAAGCTGAAGTAGGGCGGAAATCGGAAGAAGAACTCAAAGCAGGTGAAGATACCCAAGCAGGAAACCCAGGCGCCTAGGATATGGAGATAGACATACCTCAAATGGGTGTCTCCAGCACTCAAAATGTGGAGATGGACACAGCACAAGTAGGTGTCTCTGGTACCCAAAATGTGGGAACAGATCCATCTCAGGTAATCCAGACCCCACCCGTGGAAGCAGAGATAGATATTGTAGATCTCCCAATCGTCCCGTATACTCCATCGGAAGAGCATACCGTGTCCAGATGGAATGAATTTGTCTATGATAAGAAGAGGAAGGAGATGGTCCTTAAATCGGAAGAGAGGATAAAGAGACTCTTCCAGGAGGATATTGTTACTCACCGGGAGACCACGGTAATGCAGAACACAAACAAGGATCCTTTAGCTATGGCATCCACCTCTGTAGAGACAGCAAAAGCAACACTGGACAATGTAGTTGATATAGTTAAAGAATCTGAGTCGACTAAGAGGAGAGCCCGCATGCTACAACATACTGTGGCTAATGAGAAAGCCTACAGGGATCTCATGGTGAATAAGTATAATCGCCTATCTGTTGAACATAAAGAATTGTCGTACAAGTATAACCAGCTAGAGGAAGAAAAGGACCAACTGACAGTCCAGATGATGATTGTGGAAGCAGAAAAGAATGATGCAGGAGCCAGGGTGTCCCATCTAGAAGCAGACAAGCTGGCTTTGGTTGAACAATTAGACTAGGCGGAGAGAAGAGCAATAGACATGTCTCCTTTCCATGAGTTGTCCTGTAGCATCCTAACGCAAGTCCATGGCATGCAGGAACTAATTATTGATGAAGTATGCAAGCTCAAGGACATGGTGGTCAGAATGAAGGAAATTAATGGAGAGGCCAATAGGCTTAAAGCTAAATACACTTGGGTTAAGGCAAACGTCTATACTCGGGTTAAGGCAAACGTCCTGAGCCAAATAGAATGGAGAGCAGGAAAGGCGGATTTTCCCAAGCATCTCCCATTCAAATCTGTGGATGGCTTCAATGAAGACTTAGCCCTTTTAGAATTTTGGAGAAACTGTAGCATTAAGCTAATAGCCAAGAACCGAGGGACAATAGATAAGTGTAGCAGTCTGTATCAAAGAATCCATGAAGCGCATGGCAAATGCAAGTTGAGTTTCCCTCAGTCCCTTGATGATTTCCCGGACAAAGAACAACGTTTGTCTGAGTTGAAGGAAGAGATGGGCATCCAAACTGAATATGTGAACAAGATTGATGTCCTAGCCATTTATGACCTCCAACATTATATTGGAA
Source organism: Larix kaempferi (assembly GCA_027924585.1). Taxonomy (NCBI): domain Eukaryota; kingdom Viridiplantae; phylum Streptophyta; class Pinopsida; order Pinales; family Pinaceae; genus Larix; species Larix kaempferi. The sequence continues at coordinate 15,452,714 of BSBM01000249.1, forward strand.
TGTCATCAATACACAGTCATCTGCTCAAGAAAATGCATCAAGCTGCAGTAACAAAAATTCAAAGTATTGGGACAGAGCTTGGTAAACATGTAACGTCCCAGAAAATCTTATTCCCCGCCTCAGCAAATGTAGTTATAAGGGACACGGGTGTATGATATAGTTACATTGCAGAAGAGGAGAAGAAAGCAGAGGCAACAACTCTGACAGCAAACCCAGATTCTGCTCTCCCAGCAGCAACAGCTGTAACAGCTAGCTCGTTTTCCTCTCTCCCAGCAGCAGCAGAAATTCCAACCAGCTCGTTTTCTCCTCTCCCACCAACAACAGCATCAACAGCTAGTTTGAGTGCCCCTCCTCCAAGTGAAGCGCATGCCCAGGAGTGAAGGCGTTGATTTTAGAGCATTAATTCTTATATTTTTTTTTTGGCTTTCATATGTATAAAACGTGGAGCTATGGGACAACTGTCCTTTTCTTTTTAATTAATTTTCTGAAGGGAGGTCACATTTTTGTCTATTATAGGGGGAAACGCCTGTAGGTGACAAGTGTAAAAGGCCAGGTGGCATCCCAAAGGGCATTTTGTAACATTATAAATAGAAAGTAGGAAGGAATGTAAAGGACTTTTGGCAGGGAATTATTTTCTAGACTTGTACGAGCTATCTTGCACATGTTTTAAGAAAATAAAATATTCTAATAAGAGCCCGGAGAAGACGTTTTGCATGAGAATGGAGATTGGATGCATTGTGGATTATTCCTGTGTCTGCTATACTTTGCTGTGAGATCTTTATTACTGTCTTGAATTATTTCATTGTATTAAATGATCTTTCTTCTCTCTTTGCAAATGAATTCTCTCTTTCATGAGTAATGAAATGTGTTATGTTTAATTAGAAGCTATCTTCTGATATCTTTTATCTTTGCTGTAGCTTTCTCTTTCAGATTTAATGGCTATCTGTTTATTCTTTAAGATAACTCCTACAGCTCATTGCTCATGCTTTAAATTTGCTCCTTGCAGGGATAGTTAGATTTATTTCAGTCTTGAACTTAGATCTGTTTTCCAGTCTTGCATTTAGATTAAATTTAGACTAGGCACTTGCATATCATTATAAAACATAAAATTCAAAAGAACGGTGGATCGGGCCATAACCGGTATAATTGGAATTAAAATCCAAACCCATGGTTGCCGGAACCGCTAACCGGACGGATTCCCTATACCAAACGGTAGATAATCTAATTGGGATAATCTATCGGGGAGAATCCCTTTCTGATTGATGCTATGATATCCGAGGCATCAACAGTTTTTGGCGCTAGAAGGAGGGCCTAAAAGTGCATGGCTGATAGAGGAAAATCTCCCACTGTCATAAATGTCACTAAAAACCCGCTTAAAGAAAGCATTTCAAACAACCCAGATCTTGGAATATTAAATCAAGAAAGCCTCATTTCTGATCCTGAGCCTCGAGAAGCATTATACGCTGTACCTTTTGCAAAAATAGAGGATTTGAGGAGGCATACAAGATCCTACGTTAGACAACTAGGCGGTTTAAACGCGGTGAATTTTCTCCCTAGAAAAGGTACCCCTAGAAAAGAGCCACAATACACCCGTGATTCGATTCTTGTTCAAAGTTTTGAGGAGCTTGTGAATCTAACTTTAGAAAAAATTTCAGACCCTCTGAGCAAGACAGATCTTGAAAAATAAGAGAACATCTCAGATCAGGAAAGCCTTGGGCAACTTATCACTCCAAAGAATACTCCACAGAATTCACATTACAATTCTCCACCAGGGTCTCCACATAGAAACATGGCTGTATCTGCTTGGAGAGCAAGGGGAGCACTGAATCTAGCTGGGCCATTCCATAATCTTCCAAAAAATCTAGAAAAGGTCTTACCTAAGTTTGACCCAGGGAAAGCCATTTCAGCTGAAGATCATCTCAAGAGTTTCTACTTAGCTCTAAATATTTTGAACGTACAACATGAAGATGTAGTCTGCAGGCTGTTTCCATACACATTCGAGCCAAAAGTATCATCCTGGTACTTTTGCCTACAACCCAGCTCGATCTCTAGTTGGGATGAATTCAAAAACTGTTTTCTGAAGAAGTATGGAAACCAAAAGACTGTGGCAACACTTATGAAAGAACTCTTATCCATGAGAATGGAAAAGAAAGAAAAGGTTCAAGACTTTAATCAAAGATTCACAACGCTTTTAAATAATTTCAGTGAAGCTAATAAACCAACAGAGGAATCTCTGATTGAATACTATACAACAGCTCTTGAAGGACCCATAGCAATGTTTGTAAAAAGGTCCAAGAAAACTACCCTGATAGAGAACTTCGAAGAATCTAGAAAGGTAGAAGAAGAAGCTGATAGCATTGCTAAACATGCCTTAGATGCAGAACCAAAACCAGCAGCTAGTAAAAAGACCTTGCTGCTCACTAGAGGTAAAGAAGAATCATCTATAGACATGGAAAATGTAGTCAAGATGATGCAGAAATTATCTAATAAAATTGTAGATCTCGAGAAAGATAAGGCTGCTAGCACATATAGGAAACCTTTCAAGCCATTTTATAAAAAAAGGGAAGACGGTGATCAAACTCATCCACCAATGAATATTTTCCCTATTTTAAACCTAAATGAAATCGGGATGGAAAATTTCTGCACTTTTCATCAAGAACCGCATTCAAAAAATAGCTGCCCGCAATGGATCAATTCCATGAGCTTAGTCATGAACCAAATGCTGGATTCACAGATCCCACACTAGGATGATTCTCCAGAGGAATTGAGCCCAGAATTAGAGGAACCAACCTCGGACACTACTATGGTGCTATGGGATTGGGTACCTATGACTGAATTAGCAGCAGAGGATCCCGTAGAAAGCTCTCCCTCTACCGTGAACGTTGCTACTCGCAGCAAAAGCCCTATTACGGATCCCGTGCCAAGCTCGGCTCCTCCTAAGCCTAAAGTTTCAAAAGAACTGCCTAGAAGGCATATAACAATTATTCCACCACAGCCTAAGGTTAACCAAACAGCGGCGAAACAGCCAAACGCTGACACCATAGTTCAGCCACCCAAGGTCACGATGAGCAAAACAGATCATCCAGCCCGAATTGGGAATGAGGATGACATAGGATATGACATTATCGAGGATATAAAGAAGGTCAAAGCAAATGTGTCAATATTTGACATGTGCATCTTGCCCCATCAACGAGACAAGCTGCTGCATGTTCTGCAACCCCAGACCAGCGCTCCATTAACGGACTCTCAAGAAAATCCCGAAATTAATGAAGCTAGCATTGGAGGGAAATCTAAATCTCAAACATTGCCATTCCTATTGACCTTTGAAATTTTTAATCACAATGTTCACAACTGTTTGGTAGATTCTGGGGCATCTTCAAACGTCATGCCGCTGTCCATTTGTAAAAAAATTAACGGGCAGCCTGCGCCATCTCCAGCCCAAATTATCCAATTAGATAGGACTGTTGTCAAGGTGATTGGGGAGATGAAAGATGTTCTCATTAGATTATCAACTGACTCTAGAGTCTGTCAGTTTATTGACATAATGGTGGTTGATATTCCTAAAGCCTATGGTCTGATCTTAAGTAGGGACTGGTCTACCAAGCTGAATAGCTACTTTGCCATTGATTGGTCTCATCTTTGGTTTCCTTATCAGAACAAGCAGAATCAAATTAAAGTCCTGAGAGAACCACACATGAAGCAAAACGTAACTCAATTAGAAGAAAAAAATGAGGCTATAACTTTCTCATCCTCGGTTCTGGGGAATTATTTCTTAGAAATAGATCCAGGTAATTATCAGTCTGAATCCATTAGCCATGACTTAGATAAACAGTCCGATCTCCTTCATTTCTCTCGTACTGATGATGTTGATTGTAACATAGTTAGTTTAGTTACTGATTTAGATCACAGAGAGACTAACTTAGTTGAATCTAAAGATATTTTCTGGACATTATACTTTGATGGTTCTAAAACTCTGGAAGGATCCGGAGTCGGTTGTGTTCTAATGGATCCAAAAAGAAACAAGTATTTTTTGTCCTGGAGATTAGAATTTGATTGTACTAACAACACCGCTGAATATGAAGCTTTGGTACATGGATTAAAGAAGGCCATTGATTTAAATGTTAAGTACCTGAAGGTTTTTGGTGACTCAGAGATAGTTGTGAGACAGGTAAGGGACACCATTCAGTGTCTCTCACCTCACTTGAAGGGTTATCAGGCTGAGGTATGGGATTTAATTATGCATTTTGACGCTTTCAATATAAAATCGATTCCTAGATTACAAAATTCTGCAGCTGATTTGTAAACAACATCTACTTCCAGATTGGTGCCATCAAATAATAAATGCTCAATTGAATTGATTTTCAGGCCCTCCGTTCCCGATAACATCACAAAATTCAGAGTCTTCGATGATGACGAACAAATTATCAGCTTTCTAACAAACGAAGATAGCTTCCAAGGAGCTGCAATAGATGAAGAAGAACACAATGCTGATTTGATGAAGAAGGATGAGGAGAAAGGAAATTTCATCCCGAAAGGGGTAAGGTCCCTCGAAATGTTGTTTGATCTTCAAAATAAGTTCAGAAGGCCAGCTAATACCAAAACTAACAGCTCATCAATGCAACATGAGTTAGTTAATTTGGGTACCGAGGCAGAACCAAAATTCGTCAACCTTGGCAAATGTTGTTCACCAAGAGAAAGAGATAGGTTCATCAAACTGTTTAAGCAATATAAGGATGTTTTTGCATGGACCTATGAGGATTTGAAAACGTATGACGTTCGCATTATTCAGCATGTTATACCAATGAAAGCGGGTGTCAAGCCATTTCAGCAGCAGTTAAGAAGGATGCATCCTACTCTAGAACCGCTGATTCAAAAGGAATTAAAGAAGCTCCTGGACGCTAAGATAATCTTTAAGGTCTGGCATTCTGACTGGGTTGCAAACTTGGTTCCCGTAAGAAAGAAGTCAGGAGAGATAAGGCTATGTGTAGATTTTAGAAATTTAAACAAAGCTTCGGATAAAGACAACTACCCCGTCCCTTTAATGGAACAAATCCTCCAAATGGTGTCGGGATCTGAACTGTTTTCTCTTCTCGATGGTTTCTCTGGATACAATCAAGTATTAGTAGCCGAAGAAGATCATCTTAAGACTACTTTCCGAACTAAGTGGGGAACTTTCACCTACAGAAGGATGCCATTTGGTCTGATAAACGTGGGAGCTACATTCCAAAGAGAAATGGATATCGCCTTCCGAGGATTGGGTGGGAAATGTGTTGTTGTATACTTAGACGATGTGACAGTCTTTTCAAAGAAAAGGGAAGATCATGTTGTCCATCTAAGGCATATTTTTTATCGCTGTCGGAAATATGGTATTTCTTTGAATCCCAAGAAGAGTGTGTTTGCAGTCCCCGAAGGTAAACTCTTAGGTCATATCATTTCCAAAGGGGGAGTGTCAATAGATCAAGAAAGAGTCCAAGCTATTAATAAGATTCCAATGCCTTACAACAAGAAATCTATGCAGTCCTTTATGGGCACTATCAATTTTGTCCGCAGATTTGTTCCAGATTTCGCACAAATTGTTAAACCATTGCAACAGATGGTTAAACAAAGCATACAATTCAAGTGGACAGATTTGGAAAAGGACGCATTTAGAAATATCAAGGCAGCTATAGCTAAGGCTCCTTCCTTAAGAAGCCCAGATTTCGACAAGAATTTTATCCTGTATACCTTTGCTTCGGATGACTCCCTCGCAGCGGTACTCACACAAAAGGTGGAGCTGGGAGACGAATACCCAATCTCGTTTATGAGCACTGGTCTGCAAGGGGCTGAGCTGAACTATCCCATGGTTGACAAACATGCATATGCAGTCTTCAAAGCAGTCAATCAGCTTAGGCCATATATTCTTAAGAACAGAACTAAAGTTATAGTTCCCCACCTAGCTGTTAGATCCCTTTTCGTTCAAAAGGAACTAGGAGAAAGGAGGGGGAACTGGGTCACAGCTCTTCAGGAATATGATTTGGAATTTAAACTAGCCACGATCATCAAAGGGCAAGGTCTGTGCAAATTACTTGCAGGAAACTCAACTGATGAAGAGCAACATTCGAGGAATGAAGCTGAGCTAAACTCGGTTGAAGTATGTCCTATCTTATCAGCTCCCCATTCATGGTATAGAGATCTGGTACACTATTTACAGCAAGGATACCTACCTGAGCACTGGAACTCTAAACAGAGGAGGGCACTCCGCTTGAAATAAACACCTTATCAAATCATTGATGGGATACTTTTCAGGAAGAATTATGATGGAGTTTTCCTTAGATGTCTAGAAAAGGAAGATGCAAGTAAAGTTGTTAAAGAATTGCATGATGGCCCTGCGGGTGGACAGTATTCAGGAGAGACAACAGCACACAAGATACTGAGAGCCGGATATTATTGGCCCACCCTGTTCCAAGATGCCGACACGTATGCACGAAACTGTGATGTATGCCAAAGAAGTGCTGGGAAATTACCTAAGGCAGCAGGACCCTTGCAGCCGGTTACTATCTCTGATCCTTTTGAGCAGTGGGGTATAGATGTTATCGGAGAGATAAATCCAAATTCTTCGTTGCAACATCGATACATCTTGACGGCTACTGACTACTTCACTAGATGGATGGAGGCTATCCCTTTGCGCAGGATCAATGAAGACGCGGTCATCAGCTTCTTGAAAGAGAACATCATAACCAGGTTTGGGGTTCCAATTTCCCTTATTTTTTATAATGCTTCCTATTTTTCATCTTGCAAGATAAATGAATTTGTTTATGAATGGGGAATTAAGCTGCATTATTCAGCCAATTATTACCCTCAAGGGAACGGATTAGCTGAATCTTCAAACAAAAACCTCATTCGGATTCTCAAGAAAACTGTGATAGAAAACCAGAGAAGTTGGCATATAGCTCTCCCAAACGCCTTATGGGAAGATAGGGTGACTCCAAAGAACGCATTAGGGGTCTCCCCTTTCACTCTTGTCTATGGCAAGGAAGCCATCCTTCCCCCAAACATCTTGCTCCCATCCTTACAGTTATCCCAAGCCTCTCGGGGTTCTGGTAGCCAAGCCTTACAATCCAGGATCAATACCCTTCTTCAACTTGAAGAAGCCTGACAGAAAGCTAAAGACCGATTCCATCAACACCAAGACATAGTTAAGAGATGGTTTGATAAGAGGAAGTCCGGTAAAAGAAGTTTTGAATTTGGGGACTTAGTCTTGAAATGGGACCACAATCATGAAGGCAAAGGAATGCATACGAAATTCCAACATTTATGGGTAGGCCCGTACCAAATTTCGGCAAAGATAGGCCCATCCACTTATAAACTAACAAATCTCGAGGGAGAAGAAGTAACCCTTCCTCTCAATGGCCTCGCCCTGAAGCAATACTTTGCATAATCTCACTGACACTTTCTGTACATAAATAAGATTTTCTTTTATTGTTGCTTTAGCCTTTTGTTTGCTTTATTTTCGGCCATTTTGTTTCTTTTCTTGTCTTTTGAACCTTTGCAAACAAATTTGTTTTCCGAATTCCCTTGCGGTTGAGTTTCTCAGCAAAGACAAATCTCGCAACCCATGAGTCCGGAACTATATTCGAATAAAGTCGATCTATGTATTGTGCTCTCGCTGAAATTTTCAGAAAGAAGGAAGCCTACTCTACTAGTCACACTAATCTTGTTTAAATAGCAGAGACCTGTGACCATCTTCATTACTATCTTTGGGCTCCACCCACTCTCACACCTAAAGGCATCTCAAGAAGGTTATTAAAGTTGGACCCATGGAAAGTAGCACAGCTCAAGGACATAGGGTATTGAAATGACTCCATGCTGCAAATTTAATAGCCAAAATGGCTTTTATTCAAGGGTCTGTTTTCCAGATATTCTCGCCTCAATTAAAGCATGGATAAGACAGAAGCAAAGCATGTAAAATCAAGAATGTTGTCCAAAAGACACAGCCCAAAATAGGCTCCTCTCCGTCCGTGAGGCTTGATCAAAACAATAAAATCTCTAAACTCACACAAAAGGACATTATGGATTGAGGAGCCTAAATCAAAGATCATGTCTAAAGAAAATATCTCTAGAAGGCTCAGACAGCTAAGCTATCCAAAGTACAAACATCCAAAAGGATGCAAGCGGCATGGGAATGAGTAACAAGAGCAATAATGTCCATGAGAAAGTGTTGCAAATCCTGTGGAGTCCGACAGTAGTAACCATCTGAAAGGTGATCCTTCTAAAATGAATCTCATATGTTGGCCCTTTGAGAGTTTTAAATATGTCTCTGTCAAAGCTCCCCTTTCCCCAATGGCTAGCAGGTAAAGTGCCTTTTTCCCTCACAGAAATTCAAATGCTCAGCTGAATATTGCACATAAGATGGATGTCTTTGATAAAGTTTCGGATCATGGAGAGGAATTTTCAAAGATCTGTGTTCACCAGCGACTCGCCAATTGTTGTTGCAGCAACATCCCCCCAAAATTTTGTACATATTGGGGCCCCTCCTTTTATTTTTTAAAGGTTGCCTTAAGAGGCCATTTCCATTTTTTTTACTTTGTTTTTAAACTGAAAACCTTGCTTTGAAATTTTCCAAGTTTTCTTCCAAAGGATAGAAATCGTGAAATCTTCCCGAAGATGCGGAGCTTTTCAGGCTATCTCCCCGAAGTTGCGGAAGTATTCGAGTTTTCGTCCCGAAACGGCAGGAGTTATTTGCATAAACCTCTCGAAAAAAGACTCAGAAATTATTGTTGGAAAGCTGCGGAAGCTATTGGTGAATTCCTTTCAAAATGGCGGAAGAATTCAAGAAAGCTACCTGAAACGGTGGAACCATTCAGCTTATCCTCCCGAAACTACGGGAGTCACTCGCCAATCTTCCCCGGGAGCCGCCTAATGACTTAGTCTCTTTTGAAAAAAAATTAAGTCTCGAAGTTGCGGAAGCTCTTCGTAGAAGCCTTCCACAACTGCGGAAGCCTTCGCGTTATCTTTCCGAAACACCGCGGGGACTTAGATATTTCTCGAGTTGTGGGAGCCTTCAGCTTATCTCTCCGAAACAGTGGAGCCATTCGCCAATCCACTCTGAAATTGAGGAAGCTAATTGTGAAAGCTTTCCACAACTACGTGAGCATTCCCGAAGCCCGGCCGGGACTTAGAAAATATTCAAGTTGCGGAAACCGTTCGCGAGATCCTCCCCAAATAGTGGAAGCCTCCACGTTATCTTCCCGAAAGACTTGAACCTTTTGCGGAACCTTTTGGGTTTCTCTTCTGCAACTGCGGGAGCCTTTTGCGGAAGCATTTGCTTTATCCTCCCGAAATCCAGCGGAATGCCTTCCGAAAGATTTAAACTTTGTTTGCGGGGGCCATTCGCCAATTCCCTTCGAAACGGCGGAAGCTTTCACTATAACCTTCCGTAATGGCGGGGGGAATTCATGAGTCCGTCCCGCGGGTGGCGGTCGCGCATGTATATCGAGACAACGATGTGACCACAACGTACAAAGAATTTTAAATGATTTCATGGCACCACCCACCATATTAAACGCCGCACGTGCCCAAATCGTTTAAATAAATGATTGGGGTTTGGCCCGATCACATTGTGATTTTTCGATTAACTAACACCGTTCGAGACCTCGCCGCGCCGCTCCAGCTCAGCTCGTTCGTCCACGTCCTCGTCCACCTCATTCAGCCATCTTCACGGTGCCAGGTAGGATTTTTAACCGTTATTTGTTTTCTCTTTTCCACGTCGAAGTACCCTTGATTTTTCCCCGTCCATAGCATGGCCGTAGATCGTCATTTGTTTTATTTTTTAAGGTCGCCGAAGCCCCTTAGTTTCGCAGCTCTTCCAAAGCCATGACCATCTCTACCCGCATTTCTCCACCAGCTATGTTTCAAGCGTCGTCACCCTCGTTTAAATTATAAGCCGGCCATAGAGCTTCTCGTCAAAGTGCGATAAATAACCATGGCGGTCGGCTGAATCCATCGCCTGTTCATCAACACGGAGAGCCATCCCTGGCTTCGTCTTAAATTTATCTCAACCCAAGCTAACCTGCCATTAACCATTTGAACCGCAAACAATGAAGGACACCCTGTCTCCTAGGGCTAGATGGGAAGCATGTTGTTTCACGTCGGATGCGCGCCCTCTCGGGGACATTCCAAACTGTGTTCCTTAGGATGATTAAGTCTATTTTTCCTTGTTTGGAATGGTTTATTGTGCTTAACAAGCAACATGCAGTTTCATAATTTATTTATATACCTCATTAGCATGTTGAAATGGTCCTTCTTTTGTTAAAATCTCATAACAGGTTACACATGTTTATAATGACTTGTATTTGGTCATTGCCAGGGATAAGTCAAGATGCCAAAAGGTGGTAGGAAGAAGGCAAATATGATGGAACCACAGCCAACACCACTTAGGACTGAGACCCTGTTCCAAGATACCAAGTGCACCACCGGTATTCCTCCCGAAATTCGCTGGGTCAACATTTACAGGATGATCAGGGATCAAGATATCCCGGATATGTTGCTAGAAGAGGGGCAGATCTATCTCAACATCAGAACCTTGGGCATAGCTAGAGCTGCTACCCGCCCTGAACTGTTCCCATGTTCTGAAGTAATCGGGTGGATACTCGAACATACTGATGCGGAGACAAGAGTAATTCATGACAGTGGGAAAATAGCCATCACCTCATTCCACCCAGGATATCTTGCTACAGCCTATAAATTCCCACGTCCCTAGCAAGCCCTGAGTGATGAATGGTTGGGCCAGATGAACAATGTTGAAATGGAGAAAAAATTATTGGTTGCAGGAAAGCACTTAAGAAAGAGAGGCAATGACGAATATGATGTGCAGAATCTAAGACCTCCTTTCAGATTAATCGCCCTGATGTTGTACAGAATCTTCGGCATGCTCGATGGCACCGTATACAAGATTCAGTGGGTTCCCATCATCCACTTCGTGGCGTTCAAAGGAATTGTGTTTGACTGGGCTACTCTCCTGTCAGACAGTTTGGCATCAATGGTAGTCGCTGCAAGAGAAGGTCTGGCCTTAAAGAAGGCAGAATTCTACATGTCTTCATATCTTATTGATTGTGTTTTGGCCAAGCTATCTTTTCCCAGCTTAGGCTGCATATGGGACAAGGCCAACACCCCGGTTTATACCGCTTTCAGGATGTTGTGGGCTCAAAATTACAAACCCATCTATAAGCTCATCTGTGAGGGGTTCATCATGCCCCTATATGAGCAGATATTTAAGGAAATGCCCAACTGTCTGTCGGAGAATGCTATGGAAGTCCTTGAAAACTATGGAGATTTTTATTTTTCAGAGCAAGGCACCTACCTCAGATTGTTTGGAGGGACTAAAGCTCCATATATCTTGCCAAGGTATGCTACAGACTATGTGGTCCTTAACGAGGCAGCAAGACAAATTTTTCTGGACGGAATCGGAGCAGTGCTTAGCAAACAGCATAAGGCTTCTTTCCCGCCTTTGCCCTTCTGCATAGGAGCATACAAATTCTCAGGGGTTGCCTCAGCCGAGGAGTTTGTTCAGGAGCTGAAAGCCTTCCACTTCGGCGAGGTAATATTCCATAGAAATGACAGGAAGGGAAAAGTTGCGGAGCATTGTAAAGAAATTTATGCTCATTTTGAGTACGCCCATTATTATGATGCTGAGGAAGAGGAATTCAGGGGTATTAGCAACATGGCTGAGCTGCGAATCTGTCGCCAAGGAAGTGGAGCAAGCTCTAGCTCAACCAAGGCCCAGAAAACCAGCCAGGTGAAGGAGAAAGAAGCCAATGATGCCCGATCCCAAGAAGAACAAAGGTTAAGAGAGGAAGCAAGGGTACAACAAGAAGCTGAGGAAGCAAGGTTACTGCAAGAGGTTGAGGTTTCCAGGTTGCAGCAGGAAGCTGAGGTGGCGAGAGTGCAGCAAGAAGCAGAAAGTGAGAAGCTACAGAAAGAGGTTGAGGAAGCCCAGCAGCGGAAAGAGGCTGAAGATGAAAGACAGCGGAAAGAAAATGAAGATCAGTTGCAAGCTGAAGGAGAAGAGAGAAGGCAGGAAGCTGAAGTAGGGCAGAAATCGGAAGAAGAACTCAAAGCAGGTGAAGATGCCCAAGCAGGAAACCCAGGTGCCCAGGATATGGAGATAGACATACCTCAAACGGGTGTCTCGAGCACTCAAAATGTGGAGACGGACACAGCACAAGCAGGTGTCTCTGGTACCCAAAATGTGGGAACAGATCCATCTCAGGTAATCCAGACCCCACCCGTGGAAGCAGAGATAGATATTGTAGATCTCCCAATCGTCCTATATACTCCATCGAAAGAGCATACCGTGTCCAGATGGAATGAATTTGTCTATGATAAGAAGAGGAAGGCAATGGTCCTTAAATCGAAAGAGAGGATAAAGAGACTCTTCCAGGAGGATATTGTTACTCACCGGGAGACCACGTTAATGCAGAACACAAACAAGGATCCTTTAGCTATGGCATCCGCCTCTGTAGAGATAGCAAAAGCAACACTAGACAATGTAGCTGATATAGTTAAAGAATCTGAGTCGACTAAGAGGAGAGCCCACATGCTACAACATACTATGGCTAATGAGCAAGCCTACAGGGATCTCGTGGTGAATAAGTATAATCGCCTATCTGTTGAACATAAAGAATTGTCGGACAAGTATAACCAGCTAGAGGAAGAAAAGGACCAACTGACAAAATTTGATGATGATTGTGGAAGCAGAAAAGAATGATGCAAGAGCCAGGGTGTCCCATCTAGAAGCAGAAAAGCTGGCTTTGGTTGAACAATTAGAGCAGGCAGAGAGCAGAGCAATAGACATGTCTCCTTTCCATGAGTTGTCCTGTAGAATCCTAACGCAAGTCCATGGCATGCAGGAACTAATTACTAATGAAGTATGCAAGCTCGAGGACATGGTGGTCAGGATGAAGGAAATTAATGTAGAGGCCAATAGGCTTAAAACTAAATATACTCGGGTTAAGGCAAACGTCCTGAGCCAAATAGAATGGAGAGCAGGAAAGGCGGATTTCCCCATGCATCTCCCATTCAAATCTATGGATGGCTTCAATGAAGACTTAGCCCTTTTAGAATTTTGCAGAAACTGTAGCATTAAGCTAATAGCCAAGAACCGAGGGACAATGGATAAGTGTAGCAGTCTGTATCAAAGAATCCATGAAGTGCATGACAAATGCAAGTTGAGTTTCCCTCAGTCCCTTGATGATTTCCCGAACAAAGAACAATGTTTTTTCTGAGATGAAGGAAGAGCTGGGCATCCGAACTGAATATGTGAAGAAGATTGATGTCCTAGCCATTTATGACCTCCAACATTATATTGGAATGTCATCAATACGCGGTCATCTGCTCAAGGAAATGCATCAAGCTGCAGTAACATAAATTCAAAGTATTGGGACAGAGCTTGGTAAACATGTAACGTCCCAGAAAATCTTATTCCCCGCCTCAGCAAATGTAGTTATAAGCGACACGGGTGTATGGTATAGTTACATTGCAGAAGAGGAGAAGAAAGCAGAGGCAGCAGCTGTGACAGCAAACCCAGATTCTGCTCTCCCAGCAGCAACAGCTGTAGCAGCTAGCTCGTTTTCCTCTCTCCCAGCAGCAGCATAAATTCCAGCTAGCTCGTTTTCTCCTCTCCCACCAGCTACAGCATCAACAGCTATTTTTAGTGCCCCTCCTCCAACTGAAGCGCATGCCCAGGAGTGAAGGGGCTGATTTTAGAGCATTAATTCTTATATTTTATTTTGGGCTTTCATATGTATAAAACGTGGAGCTATGGGATCGTTGTCCTTTTCTTTTTAATTAATTTTATGTTTAAAAGGGAGGTCACATTTTTGTCTATTATAGGGGGAAAATCCTATAGGTGACAAGTGTAAAATGCCAGGTGGCAGCCCAAAGGGCATTTTGTAACATTATAAATAGAAATTAGGAAGGAATGTAAAGGACTTTTGGCAGGGAATTATTTTCTAGACTTGTACGAGCTATCTTGCACATGTTTTAAGAAAATAAAATCTTCTAATAAGAGCTTGGAGAAGACATTTTGCATGAGAATGGAGATTGGATGCATTGTGGATTATTCCTGTGTCTGCTATACTTTGTTGTGAGATCTTTATTACTATCTTGAATTATTTCATTGTATTAAATGATCTTGCTTCTCTCTTTGCAAATGAATTCTCCCTTTCAAGAGTAATGAAATGTGTTATGTTTAATTAGAAGCTATCTTCTGATATCTTTTATCTTTGCTGTAGCTTTCTCTTTCAGATTTAATGGCTGTCTGTTTATTCCTTAAGATAACTCCTACAGCTCATTGCTCATGCTTTAAATTTGCTCCTTGCAGGGATAGTTAGATTTATTTCAGTCTTGAACTTAGATCTGTTTTCCAGTCTTGCATTTAGATTAAATTTAGACTAGGCACTTGCATATCATTATAAAACATAAAATTCAAAAGAACAGTGGATCGGGCCATAATCGGTATAATTGGAATTAAACTCCAAACCCATGGTTATCGGAACCGCTAACCGGACGGATTCCCTATACCAAATGGTAGATAATCTAATTGGGATAATCTATCGAGGAGAATCTCTTTCTGATTGATATTACGATATCCGAGGCATCAACAAGACGTTGAATTCTTAAAGGAAAAGATGGAAAAGCTAACAAATATCTACTATTAAGTTTTGGATTCCCCAAAGATAGGTGGGGAGAGAGAGAGAGAGAGATATTGGGGATTCGGGGTTTACAGAGAGAGACTAAGAGATTGGATGGTGGTGGTCAATGGTAGGAGTAGGTGAGAGACTAGGAGAGGATGAATGAGGGGGTGGAAGAGGGATAGCAAGAGAGAGAGAAAGGTATGTGGATGTGGTTAGTTGTAGGGGAGAGAGACATATGACGTGAGAGAGAGAGAGTAGCAAATGTGAAAGAGTGTGAAGCATTGAAGGAAAGATGCAGAAGCTAACCAATATCAACTATGAAGTTTTGGATGCCCTTGGAGAGAGAGAGAGAGAGAGAGAGAGAGAGAGAGAGAGAGAGAGAGAAATTGGGATTAGGGATTTATATAGAGATAGATTGGGGGTTAGGGGTTTAGAGAGAGTGAGAGAGACATCAAGTGTTGGTGGTTAGTGGTAGGATTAGGTGAGAGACTAGGAGTGGGTGAATGAGGGGGTGTAAGAGGGATACAGAAAGAGTGGAATGGATGGGGAGGTGGTTAGTGGAAGGAGAGAGAGACAGATGAAAACCATACATAAAATCTAAAACAACTATGTTAATTCCCTTTCCAATGTGATCAAAGTTTCTTGTTTTGAAGTTATTGAAGTTGATTACAATGATAGGGAGGCATTGATTATATGAAACTAGCCTCACCTAATTTTAAATTATGATCCTACAATATAATGTAAAAAAAAAACAAATCTAAGTTGCACACCTACAAGATCAAGGATATGCCACTAAAATGTCATAAATAACCATATAAAAGTGCGATTAGACATTCATACATTTACAACTTAATATATCCCTCAAAACCATTTATAGAAACCCAATCTAGCTCTAGAAACTTATTTTATCCATAGAAACACTAATATAATCCTAGAAACCTAATCTAGCCCTAGAAACCTAAACTAGCCCTAGAAACACTAATCTAGCACTAGAAAACTAATATATAAACCTAGAAACCTAAACTAGCCCTAGAAACCCCAGAAAGCTAAACTATCCCTAGAAACCTAATCTATCCGTAGAAACCTAATATAGTCCTAGAAACCCTAGAAACCAAATCTAGCTCCAGAAACACTAATCTAACCCTAGAAACCTAATCTAACCCTAGAAACCTAATGTAGCCCTAGAAACATTAATATAGCCCTAGAAACATTAATATAACCCTAGAAACCTAATCTAGCCCTAGAAACATTAATATAACCCTAGAAACCTAATCTAGCCCTAGAAACATTAATATAACCCTAGAAACCTAATTTAGATATGGCCATTATAGTCTATTTGAATCATTGACATAAATACATGTACTTGGTATACAATTTAAAATTACCAAACCACAAACCCTAGTCATCACAAGAGAAATCCCTAGCATCACACAAGAGCAATCTCTCCAAGAATATCCAAGATTATGAAATTGCATTGTCTTGTGCAAAAATTTTAGTGTCTCTCACTAAGCCAAACCCTAGTTTTGAAATTGTGAAACTGAGTGGGATTTGGGCCATGGACCTACATGAGGGTGGAACCCCTAGTATTATTCTGATGTCCTAATTCCAATGGAGTTTACATTCCGTCAATCAAATCAACAGTCATCATTTTATGGCCCATTTAAACTCTCCTCCTGTAGGATTTCAGGGACACTTGTTGGATCTTTATCGAGGGCTTAGAATTTGATCTGGACAGCAAAATGGATTTATGTGAGATCATTCAAGTGTGATTGGGGATGTTTGATGTGGGAACATTGGCTACAATCTCACTATCAAGGAATATCCAAAGTTGACCCCCTTGTGCAAAAATCGAAAATGTCTCTCACTGATCCAAACCCTAAATTCTAAAATCATGAAATGGAATAAGATTCGATCCATGGACCCAGATGAGGGATGAACCCCTAGCATTATTTTGATGTCTCGATTCCAACGAATTTGACAATTCATCGATTCGATCAACAATCATCATTTTATGGCCCGTTTAAACTTGCCTCTTGTAGTCTTTAAAGGACACTTGTTGAATCTCTACAGGGGGATTAGAATTTGATCTAGGAATCATAATGGAGTTCCATGAGATCCTTCAAGTGTGTTTGGGGAGGTTTGACAAGGGAACGATGACCACAATCTCACCATTAAGGAATATCCAAATTTGACCCCCTTGTGCAAAAATTCCAATGTCTCTTACTGAGCCTAAACCTAGATTTTGAAATCATGAAACGGGATGATATATGGGCCATGGAACCATGCAATGGAGGCACCCCTAGCATTATCCCAATGTCCCAATTCCAATGGAGTTGACGGTATGCCAATCTAATCAAAATTCATCGTTTTATGGCCCATTTAAAATCACCTCCTGTAGGATTTCAGGGACACTTGTATGATCTCTGGGGGGGGGGAATTTGATTTGGGAAGAAAAATAGATTTCCATAAGATCCTACAAGTGTTCTTGGGGAGGTTCAATGTGGGAATGCTAGCCACTAGCTCATCTCGAGGAATATCCAAAGTTGACCCCCTTGTTTAAAAATTGCAGTGTCTCTCACTGAGCCAAAACTTGGCTTATGAAATCATGAAACATGACAAGATTTGAGCCATGGAACCACACAAGGGAGGAAATGCTAGCATTATTCTGATGTCCTAATTCCAACATAATTTACAGTTTCTCGATCCAAACAACGGTCATCGTTTTATGGCTTGTTTAAACTCACCTCTTGTGGGCTTTCCTCCTTTAGGCTTTCAGGGACACTTGTTGAATCTCTACTGGGGGCTTAGAATTTGATCCGGGAAGCAGAATAGAATTCTATGAGATCCTGCGAGTGTGTTTGAGTATATTCAGCATGGGAACATTGGCCACAATATCACCATTGAGGAATATCCAAAGTTTACCCTCTTGTGCAAAAATTCCAATGTCTCTCATTGAGACAAATCCTATCTTCTAAAATCATGAAACGAGACAAGATATGAGCCATGGACCCATGCGAGGGAGGAAACCCTAGCATTATTCTAGCGTAGTAAATCCAACATTTTGGAAAGTCCGTCAATCTGATTAATAGTCATTGTTTTATGGCTTGTTTTAACTCACCTCCTATAAGCTTTCAAGGACACTTGTTGGATCTATACCGGGGGCTTAGAATTTGACCCAAGAAGCAAAATGGAGTTTCATGAGATCCAAAAAGTGTGCTTGGGGATTTTCAACATGGGAATGTTGGCCACAAGCTTAGCATCGAGGAATATCCAAATTTGACCCCCTTGTACAAAAATTGCAATGTCTCTCACTAAGCCAAACCCTAGCTTTTGAAATCATGAAATGGGACAGGATCTGGGCCATGGACCCATGCGAGGGAGACACCCTTAGCATTATTCTAATATCTCGATTCCAATAGATTCAATGGTTTTCCGATATGATCAATGGTCATCGGTTTATGTCTCATTTAAACTCACCTCCTGTAGGCTTTCAGGGACACTTGTTGAATCTCTGTCAGGGGATTATAATTTGATCTGGGAAATAGAATGGAGTTCCATGAGATCCTACAAGTTTGTTTGGGGAGTTTCGACGTGGGAATTCCATCCATGAGCTCACTGTCGAGTAACATACAAAGTCGACCCCCCTTGTGCAAAAATTGTAATGTCTCTCACTGGGCCAAACCCTAGATTTTGAAATCATGAAACAAGATGAGATCCAGGCCATGGACCCACATAAGGGAGGAACCCCTACGATTATTCTGATGTCTCATTTCCAATGGGGTCGACATTTCATCGATCCAATCACGATTATAATTTTATGGCCCATTTAAACTTTCCTCTTGTAGGCTTTCAGGGACACTTGTTGAATCTCTATTGGGGGCTTAGAATTTGATCTGTGCAGTAGAATGAAGTTCTGTGAGATCCTACAAGTGTGTTTGGGAATATCTCACTCATGTAGGCCATATAGATCATCTCTGCTACTAATGGTATCCATCAATTTGTCATGCTCAGAATGAGGCACCAAGTATCATACCCGTGACATGTTTTTGTTGGAAATTGTATGTAACTTGATGTTTACACCAACAATTAAGTTGTTGTAGTGGTATATAAGGGAAAGAATGATGCCTCAATACAAAAAATATAAACACTCTAGGGTATCCATTTCATTTGATTGGTGATATTTTACAACAGTAGGTGGTTTTTAGGACTAGGTATTGGACTCAGAGCCCTGAACTACCAAACATGACTTCATGAGGATATCCTTGGACTCCAATTGGGGACATGGGTGTCATTAGGATTTTTTGTGTAGTAGGTATGGATTTTAAGGACATAGACACAATCAATGGAAGAAACCTACACTTAGTCCTTAAAAGAATATTTTATGTATCCATTTCCAAGAATGATGTCTCAAACCACCACATATAAACTATGGAGGGTAATCTTTGGCTTCATAGTGGGGTTATGGGAAACATTATAGTTTTTGTAGCATTATGTACAAGTATCGGGGCCTTGTGACATGTTCAGGGAAGGGAACTTGGGCCTCATTCCCTAAAATAAGCTTCTACATATCTATAGCCATGAAAAATTCTCCAAACTGCTACACATTACCTTCAAAGACTATCGTTTGCCTCCAAGTGGAGATTTCAACACATTGGGAGGATTTCAAAATTGGGTATGGGTATCTAGGACCTTGACATGGTTGGAAGAGGAGACTTGTTTCATAGTGCTTGGTGGAATATTGTAGGGTATCAATACCATTAAAAGGTTGATCACTAGTCATGGTTATCATGGACTGGAGGGAACAACCATGGGCCTTAGGCCCTAATTGATGCTTCTAGGAATTTGAGGCCAAGAAAAACAACTCAAACCTACACAATGGACCTCTTTCTTTTATATTTATCATCTAAGTGTGGATAGTTATGACATTAGGAGGTTTTGAGAAATAATTATTAGTGTTGCAGGCCTGTAAATTATTAGAGGAAGCTTATTGTAGTCCCTAAATGAATCTTCTAGGATTATATATCCATCAACAATGCGTCAAACCACCACACGTGGCCTCTCAATGGTATCCTTATCCTCAAGGTGTAGATATTTATTCCAATAATAATTTTTTTAGCCTCAATTATGGGCTGCAAGGCCCTAGAAGCAATAATATTGGGCCTTAGGTAATTAAGGAATATTTTAGGCATAAAAGGAAAACTATGATTACTTGAATCATGAAATAGGGCCTCTTTGTAATAGTTACTAATTGGTTCCAAATCCATGAGATAAAAACATAGTACATTCTCTCAATTCATTTATTTATACATTCAAGACCTCCCATAGTTTATATCCTTTTACAAAATATTGCATTATTGTATGCCTTGTAAAATATAAAATTGAAAACAACAAATTTCTGGAATGAATGCATTTCAATGTGCCACCTCATAACAATAGAGAAATATCAATATGCTTCTTGAGGTAAATCTATGTAGAATTTGTTTTGGGGAAACATGATAACTATTTTCATCACTTATCATTCCAAGGGGATGGTTTCAAGATGCCATAAATTGATGTACCATGAGACACCAAGATTCAAATTGCGAAATTCCTCCACAAGCAAATGAAGCATTGGTATAATTAACACTTACAATGGTGCTAAAATACTAAACGTTAAATCATTTCTTAATAAAATAGATAATCACTTGATGAAACTATAAAACATGAATTTTAAAACACTCACCTAGTCATAACAACATATTCCTTGCATCACTCACTCAAGTAGACCACTTAGATCATCTTTGTTTCCAATGGTGTCCCTCAATTTCTCATGCTCGAAATGAGGTAGGAAGTATCTTACGTGTGACCTGTTTTTGTGGGAAAGTGTATGTAACTTGATGTTTACACCAACTATTAAGTTGGTATAGTGGTATACAACATTTCCTGGTCTATAATCTTGATACAAATAGTCATTCTTTTTTATTTGTTGTGATGCTAGAGTCAAGTATTCACCTTTAACAATGTTATGCAACAAATTTCCAAAAAGAGTATAAAAAGAGAAGAAATAGAATAGAAAGAGTACTCCACGACTTGATTGAAGAAAATAGATGAATAACAAACCTCTTCGAGGGGGCAACCTCCTTACACAATGTATTAAGTACACAAGACAAGACAAGACAAGAAAAGACACTCCAAATGAAAGGTATCCTTCCTATATATAGGAGACTAAGGGGTACAATCCCAACTAACTGACCCAAGCCGACATAACTAATATAACCATACTAATGACAATTACCACTAATGGACCAAATCCGACATCAAAACTAATGTAATGAACCACAATATAGGGGGAAATGTGCACATATTTAGGGCTTAACAAATGACCATTGAGTCAGTCGGAAAATCATTATTTTCATCATATTTAATAGGTTCAAGAAGAGTTATCTTTCGTTCTAAGCAACGTGCCAACCAATAGTCAAAATTCCATTCATTGTTTTTTGGGGTGACCACTACATGTATGTGACCTTCAAAATGGAACGAAATGTACACATGAAATTTCTTTTAAAAAGAGGAGTATGTACATAATAAAAATCAAACTTCACAACCATATAGAATAAAAGTATAATGAATGCCTCAATGTAACACATTATTAAACCTGCTTGTAGAAGATCTGATATTTAATCATAATATGTAGAAGTTAACATTTCATCCTCTTCCAAAGGGATTATTTCATTCAATACATGCATATCACCACCAAGCGTGACTCGGTCCCAAGTATCAACCAACTATGAAAACTCACACTCGTCCCATTCACCAATTCTACAAGAACCACAAAAGAAAGCCTTATTTATTGTCCATATCTCAAGGATTGAGTTTTTTGTGCTTCCAATAGAATGAAATATTTGAGTTCCATGCATAGTGTTTATCTGATATGTGTGTGATTGTTCAACATCTCTCACCTCCCAAAAAATTCTTCGCACCTGGATTTTCCTTGTTGATTTCTCTCCCATCACACTTGTACACCAATCAACTATGGATGCAACATGTCGAAGGTGAGAATTTGTAAAATTCATCTCTTCCCTTCGAAGAGAATTTTTTATGCATGCACAAGCACCATCGTGCTCTCCTTTTCCGTGTCTAGTCTCAAAATAGTTCCATACATGCAGCAACTTGTATTTTATGTGAAACAAAGACAACCATTGAAATACACATGCATTCTTGAACTTTCATGTGCAACCATCTGACCATATCCAATGTCAAAAAAATAGTATATCCCTAGAGATCAATTGATCATAAAACAATTGGAAGTAGTGTTGCACATAATGGATTTTGTGGGTCCAATCATCACTTATATAGAAGTGACCTTGTTTCAATATCACTCACTTCTCTTCACTACTATTTGGTCCGTGCATGTAAGTGATATGTACCATTATGTTCACTTGATATGAATGATAGTATTGACTTTGTATCTCATTTTGTGGTTGTAGTGGGTAGTTTTTGGCGAAATCAACCACTGACGATATTGTTCTAAAGAGGAATGTATCTCTACATATTCTAAATTGTTCATCTTTCCACCAAGCCATATCGACATGCTGAATGTAATGTTGAATCTTTCCAGGGAAATCTGGAATAAAATCGCATACTTGCACCTATTCGGGAAATAAAAATTAGGAATCGGATAACTAGATGGAACAACTAGAAATATAATAAACTAATTTTAACCAAAATTAAAAAAAAAAAACATTTTTACCTATGAATTCACTAATTTAATCTCCCGACTTTCTTTCCCATCATGTAACTGATAGGTCTCGTGTTGGAAGAATTGTTTCTAAACAATTGTATACCCAAATGGATGATATTCACTCTCATGGATGCACTCACTCCATAGTGCTATTCCACCACAATTGTTGCAAGCACCATCTACACAAGGTTTTGCATGATATGTATGTCCATCTTGCCTTAGACACATGATGGTATGGATGAAATATCTAGCTAACATTTGTGGTATTGTACTTGAGCATTCACCTGCATAGTTAGAGTGCAAAAGATTATTTATATGTACAAAGTATTACAATAATAATCAAACTCTATGTAATATCTACAACAGCATGTGTTACAGATGGTGTTGATCCTAACATACCAAGGTTTACATTTTTCAAAATATCATTGACCAAGCCTCAAATCTGCATGGGTGGCTTTAAACATCTCATAAAGTTGAGTTTTTGTCATGTCAATGTAGTGTTTAATGCGGGGTTCATGATCCCTGGAACCCCTACAATGTTTTAACACATCCTTTGTGTTTGAAGAAGGCCTAGTGTTATCATGCCAAATGCATGCACTATTCCCTTCACTACATCAACCAACTCCATGTTATATTTACAAGGAAACATACCACTTAATGCCCATAATTTATTTTTTTCTTCCTCTATGTCAAGACTATCTCTTTTGATGGAATATCTTTTTAGAGTTTTTGGATGCATTTAACCAATTTATGATGTGGATTTAAGTAACCAGCGTTGTCTTGTGCTTCTAGTTACGATTGATTTATCCAATACATAGTGAGCTGCATTCTTGTCACTTGAACAAGTTTTTTTAGAAATTGATTTGAATGCATCAACAAGTGATTTTACAATGTGATTTTACTTGATTCTATATTTTTCAGTGCTTTTATTCCTAGTTTTGTTTTAACTATTGTCAAACTCCTATTTTAGCAAAGATAAAAATAAGCATTTACCAGCATGAGATTTAGGTTCAAAATACTGTTGTAAAGTTTGTGAACAATGGTGATTGATAGTGCATATAGGTACCTTACATTTCATTAATACAAGGTTCTCTCATCCAATTGTATGCATTTTGGAGTTTTCTTTCACCAACATGAAAGGTTGGGTTGTCTTTCAACAGGTGGAGTGACATTGGCATCTACTGTAGGTTGGATAGTTTGATTTGGAGATTGTACATTTGGTATGGTTGTCGGAAAGCATAATTGGGAACAAAATCATTAATATCTTCACCAATATGTTCGGGAAATGATGTATTAGTGCTGGTACCCTCCCCATAATCGGATACGAATAACAAATTATTCTCTTCCTGACCATCTCTATCATCAAATTGTGATGAACTCGAGAATGAAGTGTGGGTCGGTGGATCATGGTTGGATGTCATAAGCATTGAACCAATGGGAATTGAGGTTGAAATAATATTTTCCACTCTAAAATTTGGCCTCTTTGATTGATGTAGTGAGCTATAATCCGGTATCTCTCCTAATAAATTCCTCCACTTCAATTATGGAGCAGGGGTGGGAATTGTTACCTCACCGGTTGAATTCAATTGTGGAGGGGTGGGAATCATTATCTCACTAGTTGAATGTCTATGATTCCTTGTTTTTTCCCATGCCTTCTCTCTTTGGTATTCCATTTCTTCTGGTGTAAGCATATTCCTTGCATATTTTCGGCTTCTTTTGCATAAATTCCCCATCAAGAACTATGCAAGAGTATTGGTTGGCTATGAATTTTATAAACAAAAGGAGAAGAGAGTTATCAAGGTTGAATAGAGAAAAACAGAGTTTGTGTATTTCATTCTGGAATGCAAACATAAATCTCAACTCGAGATTTCTATTATAAAAGAACAAAACCCATACACATTATAACACAAATAAGTTATGAAAAAACTAAATTAACGATTAATACATTAAATGTCCAATGGATAGATTATCTAACTCCATAATGCATTGGATGGATAGAACTATAAAATGTGTATGTGTTAAAATGCACTAACGTTATAACATATACACGTTATGAAAAAGCTAATTTTAAACAGTTAACACATTAAATGCGTATCTAATTCAATAATGGGTGGGATACATAGAGCTCCATAATGCATATATGTATAACACATGTGCATTATAACATGTATGCATTATGACTCATATGCGTTATGGAGAGGTGTGCATTGACCGCTATGAATGCAATAATGCATATGTGTTATGACATCCACAATAGAAATCCCCGCTCATGCATTGTATTTCACTAAGGATGCGTAGGCCTCCATAATGCTAATGTGTTATAGTGTGTATTCATTATTGAGAGCTATGCATCCATAATATAAATGGATGCCTACATCTATTTTTCTCATGGATGCTTAGAGAGAGAGTGACAAAGATTATGGATGCTAAGATAGAGGGAGAGAGAGAGAGTGGGGGCAGTTGGGAGGATTAGGGAGAGAGTGGGAGTGGTTGGGAGGATTAGGGAGAGAGTGGGGGTAGTCGGGGGGATTAGGGAGAGAGAGGGGTAGAGAAAGATAAAGATAGAGGGAAATGAAAGAAAGGGAAATAGATATATAGCTAGGGATGGAGGGGGAGATGGATA
This sequence comes from Larix kaempferi, assembly GCA_027924585.1. Lineage (NCBI taxonomy): Eukaryota > Viridiplantae > Streptophyta > Pinopsida > Pinales > Pinaceae > Larix > Larix kaempferi. Next base: position 15,477,729 of record BSBM01000249.1, read on the forward strand.
AGTAGAAGTGGAAAGGAAGAGAGGAGGTAAGGGGAGGGGGAGGGGATGGGATGGAAAGGGGGGGAGAGATAACAAGAGAGAGAGAGAGAGAGAATTGGAGAGAGATAGTGAGTAGAAAGAGTGAATGAGGGAGAGAGAGAGAGGAGGAGGATGAGGGAAGGAAACAGATGGATAAGGAGGGAGGGTGGTAAGAAGAGCGAGAGAGGTAGCGAAATAATGGGAGGGGGAATCAAGGAAGTGGTTTTGGGAGGGAGAGAGCATGAGAGATATAAGGAGGAAGAGAGAGGGAGTGTGAAAGGGATAAGCAAAGAGTTAGAGAGAGAGAGAGAGAGGAAGGGGGGGGAGATAACTTGAGAGGGAGAGTGATAGAGGGGAAGAGAGATAGGGATTGAGATAGATAAAGAAAGGGAAGAGAGAGTGGGGGAAGTCCAAATGAAATAGGGAGAGAGAGGGGTAGAGAAATATAAATATAGAGCATAGGGAAAGAAAGGGAAATATATATATAGCTAGGGATGGAGGGGGAGATAGATTGGTACAGGTGGAGAGGAAGAGAGAAGGAGGGAGAGGGAGGGAAAGAAGCGGAGGGGGTGGAAAGGGGGGAGAGAGATAGCAAGATATATATATATATATATAAGGAGAGAGAGAGAGAGAGAGAGAGAGAGAGAGAGAGAGTGAATGAGGGAGAGAGACAGTGATAGAAGGGGGGATAGAAAGGGGGATAGATAATGAGAGAGAGAGAGAGGAGGAGGATGGAATGAGATGGATGGATAATGAGGGAAGGTTGGAAAAAGAGCAAGAGAGGTAGAGAAATAAGGGGAGGGACTAGCAAGGGAGTTGTTGTGGTAGAGAGAGAGAGAATGAGAGATATAAGGAGGGAGAGAGAGTGAGTGTGGAAGGGATAAGTAAATATTTATAGAGAGAGAGAACTTGAGAGAGAGAATGAAAGAGGGGGAGAGATATAGTGAAAGAGAATGATTGAGAGAGAGAGAGAGGAAAGAGAAATATAGTGATAGAGAGAGGGATTGGAGAGAGAGAGAGAGAGATAGTGAGTGAAGGGAGTGATTATGGAAGAGAATGATTTAGTGAAGGAGGGGTAGAGAGGGAGTGTGGAAGGGATGGGAAAATATTGAGAGAGAGAGAGAGAGAGTATAGAAGGGGGAGAGAGATTTAACTTGAGGGAGAGAGATTGATTGAGAGAGAGAGGAAGGGAGAGAGAGTGAGAGGGATGGAGAGAGTGATAGTGAAAGAGAGAGAGAGAGATATAGAGACTATAGAATGGGAGAGAGATTTAACTTGAGAGAGAGAGTGAGATAGAGAGTGATAGAGGGGGAGAGAGATAATGATTGAGAGAGAGGGAAGATAGATATAGTAATATAGAGATTGATTGAGAGAGAGAGGGAGGGAGAGAGTGAGAGAGGGAGGGAGAGAGTGGTAGTGAGAGAGAGAGACTATGGAAGGGAAGAGAGATTTAACTTGAGAGAGATAAAGAGAGTGATAGAGGGGGAGAGAGATAATGATTGAGATAGGGGTAAGATATAGAGATAGTAATAGAGAGATTGTTTGAGAGAGGGAGGGAGGGAGAGAGCGATAGAGGTATTGAAAGAGGGGGGAGGGGTCGCAAGGGAGTGGTTGTGGGAGAAAGGAAGTGTGGAAGGAATGGGTTCAAGGAGAGAGAGAGAGAGAGAGAGAGTATAGAAGTGGGAGATAGATTTAACTTGAGAGAGATAGAGAGTGATAGAGTGGGAGAGAGATGGTGAGAGAGAGTGGGGGGGTTAAGAGAGATAGTTATAGAGAGATTGATTGAGAGAGAGGGAGGGAGGGAGAGAAAGAGAGATAGAGAAGGAGAGAGAGTGTGATAGAAGGGGATATATATATATATATATATAGAGAGAGAGAGAGAGAGAGAGAGATATGTATTCATTTGTGCTATGGAGGCATAGACGTGTGTAACACATAAGCATTTTAATGCATATACATAATAATGCATATACGTTATGCATGTCTATGCATCCAACACAAATCGATGCTTTGAAAGACACAAACCATTCGTACTATGACTTCCATAACCATATAATTTTTAATGTATATGTGTTTTAATGCATATGTGATATGGAATTCATATAAAATTCTTTGAATCTATTGAAGTGTTTATTTGTGTAATGGATGCTTAGACCTCCATAATGTATATGCGTTATAACACATATAAGTTATGGAGGTCTATGCATCCATTGCACAAGGGAATGCATCAAATGACGAAGTGTATATTGAGAAGGAGGGGTGAATGGATGAAGGGAATGAGAGAGAGAGGGAGAGGGAGACTAAGGGAGGAGAGAGAAAGAGGGATCATTGTACTATTGTCATGGGAAGGAATTCTAGAACAGAGAACATGGGAGCTGAGATATACACTGCACTCATTGCTAGCATGACCAAAATAGAAATGGATTCTACATAATAGAATGATATCAATGTAGATATTTATGATTCCAAGATGAACAGATCGACTCAATTAGAGGTACTTGTTTCTACACATGTTAGATCCTATAAAGGGCATATAATGTTAGTTACTGCCGACGATCTTTCTTAGTGGAATCTTATTATATATGCAGTTGAAGGACAAAAATAGTTCCTAAGGAAATAATTATAAAAAGAGAATATTTTGTGGAGTTTCGACGAGGAGAAAGATTTGGGTTGCGTGATGTGGTGCATGGACATAGCAATGAGTGATAGTGGTTGTGTACTAGCTTTTCTTCCAAACACCCACATCTACAGATGATGTGTGTGAGAGACAGAGAGTAGAAAATGTGAAATGTGAAGTCTTGAAGGAAAATATGCAGACGTTGACCAATATTCTATTTTGGATGGCTCAAAGATAAAGAGAGAGAGAGAGAGAGAGATTGGGGGTTAGGGTTTTAGAGAGAGAGGGATATTGGGTGGTGGTGGTTAGTGGTAGGAGTAGGTGAGAGACCAGGAGAGTGTGAATGAGGGGGTGGAAGAGGGATATAGATAGAAGGAAATGGATGGGAGGTGGTTAGTGGAAGGGGAGATAGACTGATGACGTGAGAGAGAGAGAGTGTATCAAACATGAAAGTGTGAAGTATTGAAGGAAAATATGTAGAATCTAACGAATATCTACTCTTAAGTTTTGGATGGCCCGAAGACAGGAGGAGAGAGAGAGAGAGAGAGAGAGAGAGAGAGAGAGAGAGAGATTGGAGGTTAGGGGTTTAGAGAGAGATACTAAGCGATTGGGTGGTGGTGGTTAGTGATAGGAGTAGGTGAGAGACCAGGAGAGACTGAATGGGGGGGTGTAAAATGGATATATATATATATATAGATAGATAGATAGAGAGAGAGAGAGAGAGAGAGGGATGGGGAGCTGGTTAGTGGAGGGGGAGAGAGATAGATGACATGAGAGAGAGAGTATCAAAAGTGAAAGAGTGTGAAGTATTGAAGTAAAAGATGCAAAAGCTAACCAATATATACTAGGATTTTTGGATTCCCCAAAGATAGAGAGAGAGAGAGATATTGGAGGTTAGGGGTTTAGAGAGAGTGATATATATTGGGGGTTAGGTTTTAGAGAGAGAGACTAAGATATCAGGTGGTGGTGGTTAGTGGTAGGATTAGGTGGTAGACCAAGAGAGGCCAAATGAGGGTGTGGAAGAGGGATATATATAGAGATAGAGGGATGGGTAGGTGGTCAGTGGAAGGGGGGAGACAGAGAGAGAGAGAGATGACATGAGAAAGAGAGAGAGTAGAAAATGTTAAAGAGTCTGAAGTCTTGAAGGAATAGATGAAAAATTTGACCAATATCTACTATGAATAATTGGATGCCTTGAAGAGAGAGAGAGAGAGAGAGAGAGAGAGAGAGAGAGAGATACTAAGCGATAACGTGGTGGTAGGAATAGTTGAGAGACCAAGAGAGTTTGAATGAGGGGGTGGAAGAGGGATATATAAAGAGAGAGGTATGGGGAGGTGGTTAGTGGAAGGGGAGAGATACAAATGGCATGTGAGAGAGAGAGTAGAAAACATGAAAGAGTGTGAAGTCTTGAAGGAAAAGATGCAAAAGTTGACCAATATCTACTATGAAATTTTGGATGCCCCAAAAGAGAGAGAGAGAGTAGAAAACATGAAAGAGTTAGAAGTCTTGAAGGAAAAGATGCAAAATCTAACCAATATCTACTATGCAGTTTTGGATTCCCCAAAGAGAGAGAGAGAGAGAGAGATTGGGGGTTAGTGGTTTAGAGAGCTAGAGATATTAGGGGTTAGGGATATAGAGAGAGAGAGAGAGAAATTAGGTGGTGGTGGTTAGTGGTAGGAATAGGTGAGAGACCGGGAGAGGGAAAATGAGGGGGTGTAAGATGGATATATAGAGAGAGAAAGGGATGGGGAGGTTATTAGTGGAATGAGAGAGAGATAGATCACGTGAGGGAGAGAGAGAGAGAGTGGAAAAAATGAAAGAGTGTGAATTCTTGAAGGAAAAGATGCAGAAGATGACCAATATCTACCATGAAGGTTTGGATGTCCCAAAGAAAGAGAGAGAGAGAGATTGGGGGTTATGGGTTTACAGAGAGAGAGATATCAAGTGGTGGTGGTTAGTGGACGTAGGAGTAGGTAAGAGATGTGAATTCTTGAAGGAAAAGATGAAGAAGCCGACCAATATCTACCATGAAGGTTTGGATGTCCCAGAGAGAGAGAGAGAGAGAGAGAGAGAGAGAGAGAGAGATTGGGGATTATGGGTTTAGAGAGAGAGAGATATCATCTAGTGGTGGTTAGTGGCCGTAGGAGTAGGTAAGAGACAAGGAGAGGGATAATGAGGGTGTGGAAGATGGATATAGAGAGAAGGAAAGGAATGGGGATAAGGTTAGTGGAAGGGGAAAGAGACAGATGATGTCAGAGAGAGAGAGAGAGTAGAAGATTTGAAAGAGTGTGAAGTATTGAAGGAAAAGATGCAGAAACTAACCTATATCTACTATTAAGTTTTGGATGCCCCGAAGATAGAAAGAGAGAGAGAGAGAGAGATTCATGTATTAGGAGTTTAGAGAGAGAGAATACGTGATCGGGTGATGGTGGTTAGTGGTAGGAGTAGGTGAGATATTAGGAGATGTTGAATGACGTGGTGGAATATATATATATATATATATATATATATATATATATATATATATATATATATATAGAGAGAGAGAGAGAGAGAGAGAGAGAGAGAGAGAGATGGTTAGTGTAATGGGAGAGAGATAGATGACATAAGATAGAGAGAGAGAGAGAGAGAGAGAGAGATCCAGTGGTCGTGGTTAGTGGTAGGAGTAAGTGAGTGACCAAGAGAGGTCAAATGAGGGGGTGGAAGAGGGATATATAGCGAGATAAAGGGATGGAGACGTGGTTAGTGTAAGTGGAGAGAGACAGATGACGAGAGAGAGAGAGAGAGAGTAAAAAACGTGAAAGAATGTGAAGTCTTGAACGAAAATATGCACAAGCTAACCAATATCTACTATTAATTTTTGGATGCCCCAAAGAAGAGGAAAGTGAGAGAGAGAGAGAGAGAGAGAGAGATTTGGGTTTATGGGTTTAGAGAGAGAGAGAGAGAGAGAGATTGTAATGTACCCAATTAAAAAAATTAGGAACATTAACTCTAACTTCCCAAAAGAGAGTAATTTGATCCCCAATTTTATCCAAACAATGGCTTTATTATGTTTACCAGAATATGAATAATATGGTTCAACCCAAGGTATATTGTCAAACCACTCTAAGGTGACAAATTAGTCATTATATATAACCAATTGGGGTGCACAAGCATAAATGTACAAATTAACCGACTAGTAAAGTGATCATAAATCAGGCATACAAAAACCTTTTTTAGTGAAATAAAAAGTGTTTAATACTGGAAACAACATTTCCAATGTAATGTAAATGTTCTCACAACCCATATACACTCATAAATGGTCAAACTAGAATATTACTTTCGACCCACTTAACACTGACACAAGATTAAGAACACCCACAACTCTAGAGATTCCAAATGAAACCCAAATGCTTCCAAACACACTCAAATAAAGACTAATGGATTAATAAGAGAAAAAATGGATTCATATGAAGGTTTCAGATCATAATAGTAAGTTTACAAAACCACATTCAAACATATATGCTCATAGATAACCATTTATTCATAGATCAACCCTGTGCCTTAATATCGAACAACATAAGAAGAAAATCACTATGATTTTTATTATAAATGGGACATTTTCAAAGAGTACATCAATGTATGCTACAATAGATCAAAATACATTAGACATCTACTACATAATTGAGATAAATGGATGCTAAATAACCATAGAGAAAAGAGAGGGGAAAATATTAATCCAATGAGAAATCTGCTTCACTGTTGCACCCTCCACAAGAAATATTTCGACCCCACATCAAAGATATGAATTATATAGAGTTCCATCCATCAAATAACAGTGGTACTCAGCCATTCAAACAAACTTCATGAAGTTTGGATAGCCACAGGTGTTCCCTCCTCAAGCAGAAACCAACACAATACTACACTCCTACAAACACCACAAATTCACACTTCTATTGACTAGAAATCGAGCACACCAAATAGATATCAAACCAAAAACTGAAAATGGACATAAAAATGTGCAATAAACTCTATGGATAAATCTAAAGGTGACTTCTCCTCCCAATAATCAACTACAATGAAGCTCAGTGAAGAGATTAGGGTGATCTCCTCCTCTCTACCAGTTATGGTGGAATATTTCACCACCAAAAATAGTTTACAATTTCAAGAGGAACATATCCCAAGTTTGAAAATCCACAAGATATATCCTATTCAAAATTTTAAAAAAACGTTGAAAATCCCCCTCCCAATAGACCTGCATCCTTCTTATAGACTTCATTGGGCCCTTCCCCTTCCTTCTAGAATTCTCTCATAACATTTTTAATAAAATATTAATAAAAATTATTTTGATGAGAGAATGGATCCTTATAATACATCTACATCCTTTCCTAATGTTATTTGACCCAATAGTACTTTATCTCACTTGGAAATTCGAATTAGCTATGCATAGTCAAATTTTGGGGAAGTTACACCTTCATGTGGGGCCACCTTCACCTCTAGCGCCCTCCTTGGCTAACAATAGGACTTGCAGCATGTCATATGTTGTCATAAGGTGTGATAGATGCTATCATAGTGTCATAAATCACCATTGGGAGTTACTTATTCACAAATGGGTCATCACTAGCTATTTTTAGACTGGAACCAACTCATGAGATTCCTTGGGAATTACTCCTCCTTAAGTGCACCTTTCCTTCACTTTTTTTGGCATGGAAAGTTAAAAATTCAAAATTATGCCTTCATGATGTCTTCTTCCACCTTAGAATTTGTATTTGGGTGATTTAAAACTCATGTGGGGCCCCTCAACCTCCTTATGCGCCCTCCTTGTCCAATTTTCCATAATGTTGAATCATTTCACAATTTGGACATCAAACTATACAAATATTTGACCCACATCACCACCTTGATATTTTTTCATGACTTTACCAAGTGACATAGGACAATGCACCTCCCTAGTCCAATGGACTTGTCCATAGAAAAAATATGGGGACACGACAGTCCTCCTCACCCAATCTTACTTGTCCTCAAGCAATTTTAAATCTGAGTGTGGTAATTACCTTTTTTTCCTTCCCCAACTTAATGCAAAACCCATTTCTTTTCCTCATTGCTTATTTTCGACTATTTCTAAGGTTGCAATTTCAAATGGATCAACTTATGAACTTTATATCCCACAAACGGAACAACACTAAGGCTGAAAATGATGTCATGGTTCCAACCCAATCTAAAAGAGGTGAAGTATGGTCATGCATGGTACTGACATAAGAATCCTTATGACCACTACCAATAATAAGAGTGACTCTATATTGAAACCACTTACATAACTCCCCAATAGACTGGTCCACTAAGAATCTCATCATATGAAAGCCAAAACTGACTCTCACCTTCTGCTGCTAAAATATTGACTAGTAATACAACTTCAATATCCCCAGATAATCTCATAAAGGGACCACCATGCTGCCGCTACCCCACTCTGATCATATCCATCCCACTGTCATACTCAATCTGCATCCTCCTCTCCTAGATCTTCAAACTAAAAAATCTATAAAAACTGAACCTACCACCATGGATAGTGGCCTTTGCATAGGCATCCAAGTGAGTTCTACAATCCTACTTCCGTGATCGAACCCAAGTATTGAAAAAGGAATTCTATCATGATCACTGGTCATGAATCTGGGATACTCATGAACTTTAATTATCCCCTCAAAGAGATAGCTCCATCTCCATCAATCCAAATGAAACAACTAAGTACAAAAATGATCACAGGTTCCCAAATGAACATGAGAAATGCAGAGTGTCTACTGCATCCACCTCTCCATTACATAGTCTCCACATGAAGGTCGTCCTATATTCCCCCAAGACACCTAGTAGGAAAATACTGTATCCCTCTTTCATAAGGTCTCCCACCAAAGAAACTAATCCATTATTACACATAAATAGGCTCCTAACAATATGGATATCTCTACCTCTTGTGCCAGCGACTAAAATGTTGAATCAAGTAATACCAGTATCCCAATGTCTATGGTATACCCCTCCTATAAACACTGTCAAAAAGATCAATATACCACTCTAAAGGATTCCAAGATCCCAACATTAGATTGAAAGTTCATCACACCCATTTCTCATTTGAACCACTGTGAGCCTATCCAATAGAACATGAAGATCCTCTTTTACACCATGCACATTGGTCCTATAGCTCACATCAATATCACCTGTCCCATCCAACCGACTCAGGTGAAACTCCCATGTCCTTCCATGAATTATGAAGGCATCAGACAACAAACATAGATTCATTTTTTGAAACTCACAAGACTGGAAAAGGAAAAGGTGTACCAAAAATCCCTCTACTAATCCAATATGAACTCAACCCCCCTTGTGTCTCCATATTTAGTATGGACCTATCCACCCAATCTATGTATGAACATACACCTCCATTGGATGTTCCATAAAAGGTGTACACATTTTCCTCCTTCGTGACTAAGTCTCTCTCCCATAAAGGAAACTCATGATCCTCCTCATGCAAAACAAGTACTTGGTCAACATTCTCCATGTCAACTCTCTCCTCAAGTACTTGCAAATATGAATTCTCCTCATGTTCAAATCTCACATGAGGCTCCTCCATCGATCCATGAATGCAATCATCCGTGTACAACTGGTTGTCTGAAGTATAGGAGGAAGGTTGTAATCTTTCCAACTTCCTATGAAGTTGTTCAACCTCCATATATGACTCTTGAAGTGTTTTTTGTGTGCTATTCAAGGAATCATGGGTGATATCAAGGTCATGGGTGAGCTTTTCCACTTCCTCTTCTTCTTCTTGCAGTGCACTATGGTCCATATCAACAAGCCTAAGAAGATGATATCTATTAGAAAGCAGGTGTAAATAGTCAACTTTCATTTTTTCCACTACTTCTCTAATTTCTAGTAGATCTACAATGGAATTTTTTTCCCTCAAGATAAAATCTATCCTTGAATCTTCTCAACAACAATCTTCCTCTAATGCTTGCGTATCATCATAGTGATTCAAGGCTTCCATAATATTTTCTTTGCTTACCTTCAATTGTCCTATCAAACAATGGGGCTCATGGAGAAAATTATCCACTAAATGTTTTTATTTGTTTCCATTGTCATCCTCCCTAAAATAAACTTATAATGGCTAATATAAAAAATCAAAATGCTTGTGGCATGAATCCACAACACACAATTCATATTTAACATTCAATTCAACATTAAAAGGTTCTACAATATAATTATCCCCATGTGAAATGGTTGTTATCTCATGAAAATGAAAAGAATTATGACTACTACAAAAATCAAAATTGTAATCATACCTTGGTGTTATGTTTCCATCCTTTGTGTGGTTGACATCAACTTCATAGTGAATCTCTGATGGGGAATGGAAGGTTGATTTTTTTTCTTCTTCAACCTCACTAGTTGTAGGATCGTTTTCTTGTTCTTCATGTTTAGCTCCCACACATCTTTCTTCCATTTTGCAGCCATTAGGAAGTGATTTTCACTCCTCTTGGAGTGATTCCCCTTGTAGCTCACCACCTGTAGGACTAGGTGTCTCACTATTTGGAAAAGTAGAACAACATGGTTCCTTCTTCAATAGACTATATATCTCCTCATTTCCAATATAAGGATGAAAAGAGATAGTGGATTTATTGTCCTCTAAACCAATATTATGATAGGAACCTGTGGATTCTCCTTTCCTAGAGAAAACAAACATCTTCTCCACAAGTTTTGATGTAGAGAATTCAGGTAGTAAGGCTTGAAACTGCTACAAATTATACTCTATTTCCTATCATAACTTGTTTATTTTCTTTAGCGACCTCTCATGGCTCTTCCTTAACCTTCCGCTTTCAAGTTCGAGGGAAGATGGAAATTTGTGTAGCATTCTTCCCTCTACAAGTCTAGCCATTGAAGAAACTTCCTCTTCACTATCAACAAGGTATATGTTTTCATATAAGAAATCATCCCACTCATGTGGATCATGCAAAACTCCATATATTGATACATCTCTTTCATTTTCTTCCACCAAATAATTGAAACCATCCTCAGAAAATGACTCTTCCCATGATAAGCTCTCATCAAAATCCCATGCATCATGTTCCAACATGTCATCACCAGGTACATCCATGTCTTCCAACCTTATTCAAATTTTATTTAGTTCCCATATTTGTTAAGGAACATGCTCTGATGCCACTGTAATGTATCCAATTAAAAAATTTAGGCACATTAACTCCAACTTCCCAAAAAAGAGTAAATTGATACTCAATTTTATCCAAACAATGGATTTATTATGTTTACCGGAATATGAATAATATGGTGTAGACCAAGGTATAATATCAAACCAGTGTAAGGTTTCCAATGAAGTATGATATATCACCATTGTAATATTCTCAATCCAAAATTAGATCTCTCAACCCCAGTCAATCACTAGATTCAAAACAAGGAACACTAGTTCAAATATGACCACATAGAATACTAGGTTTCCAACTCTTCCCAAACAACCCCTAACTCACTGGAATTTGATCCAAAAAACTTATGACGAACTCAAACACAAATAATCTAACCATTAGCAAACATCAAAGAACTTTATGGAAGCTTTTAACATTAAATATTAAGACTACATTGACATTTCCAACTGGGGTGCGCAAGCATAAATGTACAAATTAACCGACCAGTAAATTGATCATAAATCGGGAATACGAAAACCTTTCTGAGTAAAATAAAAAGTGTTTCCTATTGGAAACAACACTCCCAATTTAATGGAACATGTATCACAACCCAAAGACACTCATAAATGGTCAAACCAGAAGATGAATTTCGACCCACTTAACACTAGCACAAGATTAAGAACACCCACAACTCTAGAGCTTCCAAACTGAACCCAAATGCTTCCAAACACACTCAAATCAATCCTAATGGATTACTAACATACACAAGGGACTCATATGAAGGTTTCAAATCATAATATTAAGTTTACACAACCACATTCAAACATAAGAGGAACAAACATTGTGATAGAGTACATCAATGGTTGTGATAGCAGCTCGAAATACGTGAGAGATATGCTATAGAATGGAGAGAAATGGCTTCTAGAGAAGCATAGAGAAAAGAGAGGGGAAAATACCGCCCCAATGAGAAATATGATTCACTGTTGCACCCTCCACAAGAAATATTTAAACCCCACATCAGAGATATGACTTCTCCAATGTTCCCTCCATCAAAAATCAATGATACTCAGCCATTCGAACAACCTTCATGAAGTTTGGATTGCCACGGGTGCACCCTGCTCAAGCAAAAACCACCACAATATTGCACTCCAAGAAACACCACAAATTCACACTTCTATTGACTGGAACTCAAACACACCAAATAGAGATCGAATCAGTTACTGAACATGGACATAAAAATATGCAATAAAATATGTAAATAAACTTGATGGTGACTTCTCCTCTGAATAATCAACTACAATGAAGCTTAGTGAAGAGACCAAGGTAATCTCCTCCTCTCTGCCAGCTAGGGTGGAATCATTCACCGCCGAAACTAGTTTACAATTGCAAAGGGCACATCTCCCAAGCTTGAAAATCCACAAGGTATCTCCTATTCAAAATCAAAACATCCAAAATCCCCCTCCCAATAGACCTGCATCCTTCTTATAAACTATATTGGGCCCTTCCCCTTCCTTTTAGAATTCTCTCATAAATTTTTTAATAAAATATTAATAAATGCTATTTTAGTGAGAGAATGGGTCCTTAGAACACATTTAAATCCTTTCCTAATTTTATTTGACCCAATAGTACTTTATCTCACTTGGAAATTCAAATTAGCTAAGCATAGTCAAATTTTGGGGAAGTTACACCTTCATGTGGGGCCACCTTCACCTCTAGTGCCATCCTTGGCTAAAAACAGGACCTGTGACATGTCATATGGTATCATAAGGTGTCATAGATGCTATCATATTGTCATAAATCACCATTGGTAGTTACTTATTCACAAATGCACCCTCAATGGCTATTTTTAGTACGGAACCAACTCATGAGATTCCTTGGGAGTTACTCCTCCTCAAGTGCACCTTCCCTGTGCTATTTTTGGCTCAGAGAGTAACAAATTTGAACTTTTGTCTTCATGATGTCTTCTTCCACCTTAGAATTCGGATTTGGGGGAGTTACAAATCACGTGGGGGGGAACTCAACCTCCTTATGCACCCTCATTGTCTAATTTTTCCTAATGTTGCATCATTTCACAATTTCGACATCAAACTATACAAATATTTGACCCATATCACCACCTTGATAATTTTTCGCGACTTTACCCAATGACTTAGGACAATGCATTCACCCATTCCAATGGAGTGGTCCATAGAAAAAAGTTGGGGATGTGGCAGAGATCAAGTGGTGGTGGTTAGTGGTAGGAGTAGGTGAGAGACCAGGAAAGGGAGAATGAGAGGGTGGAAGAGGGATATATATATATATATATATATATATATATATACAGAGAGAGAGAGAGAGAGAGAGAGAGAGAGAGAGAGAGAGAGAGTAGCCAATGTGAAAGAGTGTGAAGTCTTGAAGGAAAATATGTAGAAGCAAGTGACCAATATCTACTTTGAAGTTTTGGATGCCCTGAATAGAGAGAGAGAGAGAGAGAGAGAGAGAGAGAGAGAGAGAGAGAGATTGGTGGTTAGTGGTAGGAGTAGGTGAGAGACTATGAGAGTGAAAATGAGGGGGTTGAAGAGGGATATAGAGAGAGGGAAATGGATGGGGATGTAGTTAGTGGAAGGAGAGAGAGACAAATGGCATGAGAGAGAGAGAGAGAGAGAGTCGAATACGTGAAAGAGTGTGAAGTCTTGAAGGAAAATATGCAAAAGATGACCAATATCTACTATGAAGTTTTCTATACCCTAAAGAGAGAGAGAGAGAGTGATCGGGTGGTAGTGGTTAGTGGTAGGAGTAGGTGAGAGACCGGGAGAGGGTGAATGAGAGCGTGTAAGAAGCATATATATATATATAGAGAGAGAGAGAGAGAGAGAGAGAGAGAGATGGGGAGGTGGTTAGTGAAAGGGGAGAGAGAAAAATGACATGAAAGAGAGAGAGAGTAGCAAACCTGAAAGAGTGTGAAGTATTGAAGGAAAATATGCAAAAGGTGACCAATATCTACTATCAAGTTTTGGATGCCCCATAGAGAGGGAGAGAGAGAGTAGCAAATGTTAAAGAGTGTGAAGTCTTGAAGGAAAACGTGCAGAAGATGACTAATATCTGCTATGAAGTTTTGGATGCCCCGAAGACAAGAATAAAGAGAGAGAGGGATATATGGATATTGGATGGGGAGTCGGTTAGTGTTAGGGGTATTAATGTGGTTGTTGTGCTAGGGGAGGTGGTTAGCTGGAGGAACATGGAAAAGCCATCATACAACCACATTTGAATCTATATACATGATTTAGATTATATATAGGCATGTTATTAAATTATTTTTCATACTTATTACTCTCAACCTATCAAAATAAGCATGATTCTAAAGTATCAATAACACATATGCATTATAGTACATATATGTTCTCTATGCCTAAAAATCACGTACGTGATATTATAATGCATATGTGTTTTGTATGTTTACAAAACGCATATACGATATAATGTAATTGCATTATAAAACCGATATAAATTATATCAGGGTATTTTTTAAGGATTTTAATATTATACTTAAGTATATTATTATAGGCGATTATTTTGGATTGGAAAAAACATAAATATAGATAGGTAGGCGAATACTAAATATGAAACATACAATTTACTACTAAAACTTGTGAATTTTGGTGAATATTATGATAAAAAAAACATATTTTATGTAAATATAGGCGATATTAGAGACTAAAAATGACCAAATAACGAATTTATATTTTGAAAAAAAGTCCAAAAAATAACCAATTGGCGAAATTTCGCCCCTAAAAATTTCCTTGAATTATATCACATATTCGTTTTGCAACGCATATACATTATTTAAATTTTAAATTTTGGCAGGAGTGACTGGTTCGGAATTAGGTTCGGAATAACAAACCTATTGGTAGGGATAGAAAAAACAAACCTATTAGCTTTCCTCCAAAACTATCTCTAGCAGCTTGATTTCATCAACGTTTTTAAGTATGCAAAGAACAATAATTTTTTTATAAAATTACATAGACTTGTAGAGTAGACTCTAGAGATTCTATACATATATATTCATATAAATGTTTATTTTTTCTATTTTTTTATTAAATTTTGAAGTAACATATGTCATAATTCCAAAATACAATGCTCTATTGTTTCTTCTTTAAATTTTGGCTACATTCACCATTTCTCAAACAAATAATATGGTGCACTAAAAGAGAGAGAGAGCTCTATACATTCATATTAAATTTCAAATTTTCATTAAGTTATGCCCCTAAAGTGTTGCACAAGCACACAAAGTCCTTTTTTTAGGGTTTTTTGACTTCAATAAATCATTAAAAAATGAAAACACCATGAATAATTTTGGAAAAATAATATTGCACTAGAACAAGATGTCCTCTACATATGTACAAAATTCTAGGCAAAAATGCTATCATTTAGTTCATATAGTGCATATATGTTATATTGTGTTCAAAATTTTAAAAAAAAAAACAAAAAACAAACATTTTTAGAAAAACATATTTTAGAAACAATTACACAAAATTTCAAAAAATAAAATTTATATATTATAAAATTTTATTAAGATTATTAGATTTCCTATATTTTTTCTTTTTACATCGTCTTAAAATTCATTAGCTATGAAGTGCCTCTAATTACCTCATGAAATCAAAAGTTCCCTCTTTTTTAACAACTAAAGTATCCTTAATTGAACTCATATTAAGTGAACTCATGATTGTGCATCATCCCACGATCAAATCTCATAGAATATATATAGAGTCTAATTAATATATATAATTGAACTCATGATTGTGCATCATCCCACGATCAAATCTCATAGAATATATATAGAGTCTAATATATATATATATCAATTAATTATATTCAAATATTTCTTATGAAAACCATTATTATTAAATCAATGGTTTATAATTGTAATCTTGTATAGAACACAATATATAAAATTATTGGTTAATATAAATGTTTAAATAAAGTTATATGAATAAAATAGTTTTTTAATGAGTTTATAATTGATTTTAATTATATTAAATATTATTTGTACATTTATAAAATTTAATTAAAATCTTTAACAAAATATGTTTTAATATTGATACTTTCTATCTTTCAATAATGATTTTAGATAATTTCGATTGAAAAATATTTTTTTCAAATTGAACGCCTTATAAAATTCTCAAAATTGAAGATTTCAAACTCAAAATTATAAAATTCGCATACTAATAATTGTGAAAAATCATATATATATATGAGATTTCGAAAACTCATTGTGAAAAATTATATATATATATATATATATGCTTAATGTGCTGCGCCTATGGTTGCGCAATCACACTGTATGATTTAGATGTGAATTAAAAAATTATAATACTGGGTTTCAGTTCGAGAAACTTTTATAAAATGGGCTACAATTTACATGCATTTAACAAAATGCGTTGTCTACTATGGTTGACATCCAATAGGATCCAACGCATGCACTCAATTATTCAGCGATGATCCAAACCATCACATCACCTCCATGCAGACCTAACTTCAAGGCCACGGAAAACATACAAATAAACGTTTTGTTCTCATAGCAATGCTTGGATAGAGACAAAATAACAGTATTCATTGATATGTACCTCAAATTTTCAGAAGTCGTCGGCAAGAACGCTTTCCACTGCGACTATATCTCTACTAACTTCGACACCCCACTACCACCTCCTTAATGAATGGCACATTATATAAATTATACCTACACGTCTTTATGAATCATGTGCACATGCATTCCATGGAATCACACATAAATTCCCTGAGAAAGAGTACTTTCATATTAAATAACAATAATGTCCAATGAATCTGATACATTTGGTGGGTTTGATTTTCTTCTAATGACACATTCATTATCATGCATCTCAATTCCAACTATATTAAACGTTGAAGTCCAAAGATTTCCAAATTTGACGTGATCTTAAAATCCGCCTGTGAAGCCGACACCACGTGGTGAGATGACTGGACGATGGCCCCCGCATTCATTTATTTACCAACCAATGGCCATTCTTAATCCAACTGGACGATAAAGTCAACACACGTAACACAACACCAAACACGGATTGATTCATTATTTTTCATCCAATTGACAACACCTAGTTATCGTATCATGATAATCCATTTGATTTTTTTTAATTCCAAAAAAATCACAATTCTATTAATTAAATAATATATATATGATTATTTCATAATAGTAAATAAACAAATACAATTACTAATCCACTTCCAAAACACATTGTAATTTACAAGAATACAGGAATAAAACTACATAGCTTTTATATATAGAGAGAGAGCGCTAATTCTTTATTTAAATTACATTAACCAATTTCATGAATCACTCTTTCTTTTATATAAAAAGATTTCAAGAACGAGGAATTAAGAAAGCACGATATTCATGTGTTTTACGGTAGCCCTAAACAATGAATGCATTACTAATCCTTTTTTTAATCTTCCGAAAATTCCAACTTTTTAATTTTGTTTTTTCCATTTTTTCGTTGAACACTATTGGACAAAAAGTTTGTATCATATTCCTTTTTTTAAGTTGCAGAAAATCTATGTCCATTATATGCTATGGTGTGTATTCCCTTTCCATATCCAAAGTGTCATAGTGTTGAATCAGTAAGTCATCCCTTGGCCTAGCCACTTTATTTCTAAGCCTTCACCCTTCACTAGCAAATTGATCACAACTATGAAGTGAGTATGGTCTTGAAAGTCTAGTCTGGGTAATAATAATAATTAGTGACCTTATATATTTGGAATGTTACAAGCATGCACAGTCGAAAGTCTTAGGGTGGCCTTAGATGGCAAAACCACCATCTTAGGTGCTAAAAAATATTACTATGTCTATCATCTTCAAAAAAGAAGGCCCACCCAATATTGGTAAACTAGGCAAAACACCAGTTTGAGACATCACTGTTTGCACGAGAAACTACAAGACTATAACACATAAGAACTAGCGAACTATCTATAACTAGGAACAAAAAATACTGGGAGTAATAGGCATTAGTGCAAGCAGAGGAACTACACTTAATTCTAGTGTGGTCCATGAGAAGAGTCCTCGCACTCTTCCTCGATCAAGAATCCCTCCATCTCCAGACCTAAAAAACCAACATCGGGTTGCTTGACTAGATGAGCTTGCCACTTATGCTGCAAAACTGGGCTTCCAGAGTCAGTGCGTCAAATCTTCTTGGTGTAAAATAGGCTAGGTTCGGTCAAGCTGATAGGCTCCTATAGAACCCCAAGGCTCTAAACGAGATGCTTTCCCCCCTTCTCTGCAGACTCGAAAACAGTCTGAGACGCCCCAACGGGAAGTCACCGCCAACATAGGCCTGGTTCAAGGATTCCGACGCCTCTTGGTGCTTCCCAAACAGAGAGTGCCCCCAATCAAAACCATCATCGAGACTTTTTATACCATTGCTGACCTGGGCCAAACCCAGTCTCATGTCCATGAGAAGCTCCTTTGAATTCCTCCATTTATTATGAGTGTCCACCATCAAATGCGCCATCAGATTCTTAATAATCCAATAATGCTTGGCACTCCCAGTGGTGTGGAGGATGGCCAGCTGCTGAGACACAATGTTGGCCTCCCAATAATCAATGAGACTCTAAATTGGAGGCGGAACAATCTCCTCATACCCTTCACAAGCGAATGACCCCATGATGCAATGACCTGTAGTGCCCTGACCTCCTCCGACCCTCTTTGGAGTACCTCGGAGGCACAAAGGCATGGCTTCTTAACGACAATCCTCCATGCAAAAAAAAACAAAGACTGTTGATGCACCCTCATAGAAGCTAAAGTCCACAACCAGTGGGAGATTAAGGCTACATTAATACCATAAATCGAGCTTTCTATACGGGGATGCTCTCGCAATGCCCCATTAAACTCCATTAAAACTGTACCTTGCTCCACCTCCATACCAGCTTGGAGGGCCATGGGATTTAATGTCAATGTAAATGGCAGCAAGCCCAAGGAGGGGCTTATTAAATCACCCAATGCGCGAGATGTCCAGGTGGCCTAAGACCGGAGCCCCCTACGCATATCCATCACATTTTGTCACCCACATCTGAGTAAAGTTTGTATCATGTTATGTTAAACTGTCTAAAAAAATTGCATATAAAAAAAACTAATACCAATTAAATTGACAAATGACCACATTTTTTGTTGATATAAATAAAGTTATTCCCACCATTTGCAACTTCTCAACAAACTTCATAATATAGACATTATAAATTAATAAAATATTCAAAGCATTAGAAACACTGAACATAATTTTGACTATGCCCCTTAAAAAAGACATTCATTACCTTTATTGCAAACGCTACTATATGTTTCTTTACGTACGGGAAATCTCAACAAACTTCCCCACATATCATGGATGGTAGGTCTAGAAAACCGTCAGCCGGTCATCCAAGCCTGAAGATGTCTCAATGGAATTGAACCCGGGTGGATGGAATGAAATCCATATAACCCCACCAATGGACTACCATATCCTTGACTTATTAAAATATGGGGTGAGAGAGGCTCGAACTCTCAACCTTAGGATTTCTCAATTACATCTATGAGACCTACGCGCTAACCAACTGTGCCACCACCCCAGATGCGAACTTGGACTTTGCTTGTGCGCACATGATATTTTCCAATTGACCAACTTTTTCGGTGGTACTATGTAATTGAGTGTGTTGGAAATATAATCCCTGGTGTTAGGATTATTATTATGTTATGTCCCTATTCACGTGAAGAGAAGACCAAAATTCATTCATGAATAGGAAAAGGTCATTGGGAGTCCAAGAGACCTATTAGAAGACGAAACCAAGAGGCATTCTCATTGTATAAATATACATTTAATTAATGAGAATGGTGTGCTTAAAGCTTATCTTTTTTTTCCTTGTAGTTATTATGTGTGTGTATTTGGCTTGTGTGCTCAACCAATCATTCATTTTCCCATTTTGGCATGTAACATAGTGGACACTCGCTAAGCCTATGCAGCAGCTGGATAATTACTAACTACATTTTGCAAGATTAATCAATAACCTTATCCTAATGGAATTGATGCAGTCCATGTTATGGGCACATATGGGTTGTAGTGAATGGAAAAAAACCCATGTTCATACTAACTTACGATTTTGATAGAAACAACTTAATGGTGTGTTTCAACTACTTATTAAAATATATAATACTTAAAAAATTTATTAAAATTACACTATTTAGTTTAGTTTATTGGATGCAGCTTGGGTGGTTGGGAGGAATGATTGTTACCCTAGTCACCCAAGTTCAATTGTTGTAAGTGACATGATGCTCTTGTTGAGCCCTTATGTATTGACTATGTAATGATTGAGTGGATGGTGTAATTCTGACCCTACCCTGATTCTCTGGAATAGCAGGTGTTGGCATTTTGGTGGATGTAGCCCTTGAGAACGGTGAACCACCACTAGCAGTTTATATATATATATATATATATATATATATATATATATATATATATATATATATATATTGTAAACTAACACCAAGGGGATTTAAACTTGTGACCTTCCATTTACAACTTCTCATCTCAATTACTCATTACCAATTGCTTTGCCCCTATTGGCTATTAGGTTTATTTAAATTATAATATATAGTATAATTTTTATTTATTTGTTTGATTTATGTAAAAATTTATTTATAATTAAATATTTATTTTGTAAAAATAATTTATTAAATATTTTTATTTTTTTATCATGGTTCATTGGATAAGTTTTACTGGTTCTGTGTTGTGAATTGTGTACTTTTTATTATAATTATTCATTTATAATATTTCAAAAAATTATACATAATATGAAAAGAGGAAATTTTGCACATAATAAAGCATTTTGAGGGTTTGAAAGTAGGAAGAAATTTCGCAGTTTCTATAGGTATTCATGGAAACGTAGGAGGGGGAGTTCTACTCCCTCCTTCAACTAAAATAGACACTGCCCTCATTCACGACAAAGCAAGGAGTCAAGGATTTTTGCAAATAGTCCGACAAGATAGGGAGGAAAAGGAAACTTTGACCATCCACCAGAGACTTTAAAACATCACAAAGGAGATTATCCAATCAAGGATGCAATCCAAGGCTTCAAAAGTTGCATCCCTAAATTTAAAAAAATGCTCAATTATGAAATCACTTCAGCCAAGATTAGCTAGAACATGCAATACATCAAGGATCATGTCGTGATTGGAAATTCCATGGGTATTTGGCCAATTGAGAAGGTCCTAATCTTGTGGATCAACACCATGTGGAATCAAAAAGAACTTCTAGAGCTCAAACTATTTTCTAAAGGGTTCTTCACATCCATATTTACCAACAAGAAGGACCGAGAAAGGATCTTTGAGAGCAGTCCTTATTTTTCAATTTTCCAAGCATTTAACTTAGATGTTGGTTTGAAAACTTTAGCCCAAAAGAGGAGGATCTCATAGTCATCATAGTCTACTTTTCATTGTACTCTTTTCCTCAATAATATTGGGAGGAGGAAACTCTTGCAAGGATAGGAAAACCACGGGATCCTTCATGAAGACATCTGAGGTGACCAAACATGGAAGGTACATGCCATATGCAAGTATTTGTGTATATATGAATGTCTCAATTGTGCTGGGAGAATCGATATGTCTCAGTTACTTCAGATATGTAGTGGATCAAAAAAATCAACTTTGAACACATTTCCTTCAGGTTCCATAAGTTCCACAAGCACAAGCATTTATTCAGGGATTGTCCCCTCATGTGCCAAAAATTCTAGCAAAAGAAACAAGATATAAAAATATCCTAAGGGTTCTGTGAAGGTTGTCAACAAATAAAAATAGGGAAAATTTCTTGTTACAACTAAGAGATGTCCAAAAGGCATCAACACTAATAATAGATCCAAGGATTTAACTCAAGAACAAGACCCTAAAGAAAAAATAACTCATCTACCACCACAATATCATAGCAATGGCACCAAAATATCAAATATTTGGGCACACCTAACACTGAAGTTCCAAAAAGGTGTAAGGTTGGCGATGCCTCTTCTTGATTCCATGATGAAAAGAAAGAGGAATGGGAAATGGAATCTGTGAAAAACCAGTAGATTCATAAGAAGGAGAAGAAATAGACTTAGTAGACTTAGGTATGTAGGAGTTTGAATATTTCTATGATCAAGAAGAAACAAAATTGATTCCTAGAAAACAAGTGTATTTTCTTAAAGGAGCCCTCATTCATAGCAAAGGTAAATAGTACTCACAATCAAAGAACATATGACACTCTTTCTCCTCTCATGGAGTCAAGGTGGTTATTCTTAAACACCTATGAAACCTACCAAAGATGAAAATAGAAGAGGCAGGAAGAGAAAGAAACTATTACTAAAGGAATTAGGTGGAAAATTGGTGGATTCAAGGCAGACCACACCCTTGAAAGAAAATTATCTCCTTAATCCTACTCCTAGTTTACAATGAATATTATTTCCTTAAATATGAGGGGTCTTAATGGTAATCATAATCATGGCTTATTACAGAATAAGATCCACATATAAAAAAACCTATTATCATGATTGAAGAAACTAATTATTTGATTCTGAGATGCTTTGTTCATTAATTACTCTTGATTCTTTCATTTCCATGTAAGGATCATTCCCTTCATGGGTACGTTCCCATACTCCTCCAAATACAGATACCCCTCAAAGATCCAATAAAATAGCTATGACTTATACTCAAGGTCTTCAATTAAGAGAAATAGATGCAAGAGGAGTAGCTATAGGCATGGAAATACTATGGAACCCTAGGGAGATAGTCCAAGAGGGATTATTTTCAATAGTCAAAACTATCTCTCCCAAGTTTCAATTAATAGGATCAACCTCAAAAAAGTTCATAACAAATTTTATTAATATACTCACTATGTCCAAATCATCAAATGCCCCTTATTCCCAATATGACTTCCCTAGAAAAAATAGGATATGTAGAATGTAGGCAACTTCTATATGATATCAACTTATCACATGAAGTGATTCATTCACAAAAATACACCAAAAAAGTGAGTATATTAATAAAATTGGACATGTTAAAAGCGTTTGACAAATTAAGTTGGAAATACATCAAGCAAATTATCTTGGATTTCAGTTTTTCAATTAGATGGATGGATTGGATCTTGTCCTTAACCTCCCTGGAATTATTCTCAATCTTGGTCAATGACACCCTGTCCTCTACCTTCTCCCCCTCAAGAGGTATTTGGAAAGGGGACCCTTTATCACCTTTTCTCTTTATTTTTATGGCTCGGGGAATAGGGAGATGCGTTAAGGCTATAGTGGAAGAAACCAAGACCAAAATTCTTAGTCTTATTGACGATGATCTACCTATTTCACATTTACAATTCATGGACAATACCATTCTCATGGGGGTTCTCATAGTTCATGAGGCTAACACTATTAAGAATAGTTTAAACTTGTTCATGGAAGCATCTGGAATTTGATAAATCAAGGTAAGTCACAAATCTTATACTTTAATATTGCTTTTGATGTTTAGATTAATAATACTAGATCTTAGGATTTGAAAGAAAATACCTTGTGTTCAAATATCTGGCTGCTCTAATGGTAGAAGATCAAGCTTGTGTTCAAATATCTTGATGCTCTAATGAAATAAAACCTCTTGTGTTAAAAAATATGGATGTTCCAATGGCAGAAGCAAGTGAGTTTTTTGGTCCATATTTCAAATACGGGGTTGTTGAAGCTTCAAATCGAATGAAATTCATGCATCTTGGTCACACTCTTGCATTCCCATGCATATGAACAATATACATTGACCACCTCCCAAAAAAATATTTGCATATGTCTTTTTCTTGTGGATTATGTTTGACTAGTTGATTTCTCTTTCATTACTGATGTGCACCACTTAAATATAGATTGAGCATCTTGAATAGTGGATTTAGTAGATAATTTCAATTCCTCCATATGCAGGTATGTTTTGAAACATGATCCATCTCCAGCATGCTCTCTTTCTGTTAGATTTTAAATGAGCATAAAATAAATAACGAGAGAGAAATAATACACAACAAGCAACCCACAAGCAACCATACACTTAAGACACATAGTTTACAATGGAAAACCCCATGCAATTAGAAACAAACACTAATGGAGATCTTCATTACATGGCCAAAACTGGCCAACCAGGCCAAGTGAGCTCACCTGCTCACCTCTAGTCCATTTTACAGTGGACTGTGATAAGCCTTTTATAAGCTTCATTACATGAAATACCTTGGGCCAATACCATGGGATACCAAATACCATGTTCCCAAAACCACGTGTTGGTCCTAAACCACCTTTGACTCATTCCCGAGTCAAGGTTAACCCTAACAATCCCTCCTTTAAGATTGACTTGGGGATCTCACATTCACCCCCTATCACCAAATTTTACCTTCCGACTTCACTGGTGAGTTACCAGGGGTATGCATGCCTTACCAAGTCTTATAGTCATATGTCATTTTACATGATAATTGATCCATTAATTTGTTTTCATGTGTCTTCACGGTGTGTACACCATCACTCTCCGTTGCTTCATCCTCTTTCTTTTCCATGCTCGTCTACTTGCTCATTTTTTTCCATGATCCTTTTGTACCTACATCCAACCTTGTCATTGACATCCATAAAAAGAATAATCCATCTACCAAATTACATGGGTCCTTAGCCACTATAACCTCCAATTCTATACGAATTATCTTCACATACATGGTTCATCAATCTTGGTCCTAGAGCCAAGATTAAACCATCTCACATTCTTCCTGCAATTGAATACTAAACCTTTTCAATTCCACATCAAGCTAGGATACAAGTACACCTACCACCCTCGTACCTATCCCAATAGTTCATTTCACAACTTGATACCACATCCCTTCTTTGCACATAAGAGGGATACAATGGTTTTTTTCCATGCTTCTAAGCACTCAGGGAAATCACATTCTAAACAAGAACCAAAAACTATTGGGGTGTTAGGTACCATTGATCATGCACCTCGCAACATATTAATTAAAACTTAGGTAAAAAACAAATATGTCCTCAAGGATCACCAACCACATGCTCTGATACCATTTGTTAGGTTTTAAATGAGCATAAAATAAATAACCAAAGAGAAATAATACACAACAAGCAAGCATACACTTGAGACACATAGTTTATCTTGGAAAATCCCATGCAGGAAAAAAAAGCACTAATGAAGATATTCATTACATGGCCAAAACCGGTCAACCAGGCCAAGTGAGATCACCTTCTCACCTAGAGGCCATTTTGCAATGGAGTGTGCTAATCCTTTTATAGGATTCATTACATGCAATAGCTTGGGTGAATACCATGGACTACCAAATACCATGTGCCCAAAACCATGTGCTAGACCCAAATCACCCTTGACTCATTCCTGAGTCAAGCTTAACCCTAACACCTTCACCATACCCATTCTCAAAATAGTTCCACATATGTGGAACCCTATAATTTTTGTGCAATTAACACAACCATTGAAATATATGAGCATTTTTTAACTGACCATCACATTCATCAAACCAAATCCAATGTTGATCCATATGTATATTCATCTCCTTTAGGTGATCATAGAACATGAGAGATAAATGATGCACATAATGGAATTCATGGCACCTATCATCACTTATGTTGATGTGATATTCCTTCATAATTTCTTGTTGCTCTTCGCTGCTATTTGGGCCATTTTTGTATTTGATATGAACCATCAAGGAAACCTAATCAAAATGATAATACTAACTTTGAATCTCATTATGGGGATGGATATTGTAGTTCTCAACAAAATGCACCATGGAAAGTATAGTACCATGGGAAATGTATCTCTGCAAATTCTAAACTATTCATCTTGTCATCAAGCCATGTGGACATGTTGAACTGTGTATTTTCAATAAATTCGTTGATGAAGTGGATGACTTGTACTTGGTGGAACCAAATGATATCGGCATAAGTTATGTTTGTATGTAAGGATTGAAATATACTGGAAATGAAAATTTAGAGATATATACTAACCTGAGATGTCACCAATTGTATCCTTTTGCTTTCTTTCCTAGGGTCTATCTCATAGCTGATGTATTTGAAATTTTTCTTTGAATAACCATATTACCAAATTAATTATCTCCACTCTTGTGAATGCATTGGCTCAATAATGTCATTTCACCACATTTGGAGCATGTTCCATCTAAATAAGCCTTTGCATTGTACATTTTCCACTCCATCCTATTACACATGATGCTCTGAATGAATTTTATTGATTAAGTCAGTGGCATTGTCATGGAGAAATCCTGCACATGGGTAGTATGCAACACACGACAAATGTATAAAAATGCATAATAGTAATGTTCATTTTCTACATGGTACATGTAGCAACCATAGTATTTTTTAAGGATTTTAATATTGTACTTAAGTATAGTATTATAGGCATTTGCTTTGGATTCAAAAAAATCATATATATATATATATATAGGTAGGGGAATATTAAATATGAAACATACAATTTATTAGTGAAACTTGTAAATTTTGGTGAATATTATGATTAACAAACATATTTTATGTAAATATAGGCAATATTTGAGAGTAAAATGACAAAATAATGAATTTATTTTTTGAAAAAGAAACCCCAAAAATAACAAATTGGTGAAATTTTGCCCCTAAAAATTACCTTGATGGAAACAAGTGTTATGAAGAATATTTATTCTAATATACCAGGGCTTGCATTTATCAAAATATCTTTGCCCCAAGTTGAATTCCCTATGTTCATTGTTGAATTTCTCGTATAGTTCCATTTGTAATATGTCAAGAATGTGCTTAATGTGTGGTTAATGATCCTTTGAATCCCTCCTAAATTTTAGTGCATCCTTCTGGTTTGAAGAAGGAACGGTGTTATCATGCTAAAAACTCTGCACTAATCCCTTTATTGCATCAATTAGCTTCATGTGAAAGCGTGGAAACCTACCAATGAAGGCTAAAAAATCTATTTGGTTTGTTGTTTCAATATGTTCTCTTCTAATAGAATACAAGTGCAGGGTTTTGGCATTCAAATTAACAAGTTGGGATGTAGGCTTGAGAAAAATAAGGGATCTAGTGTTCTTGTTTATAATTGCTTGTGACGGCACACATTGAACCACATTGTGATCATTTGAATTATTTTTCTTATCGATTGTGCTAAACGAATCTACTAAGATTCTAACAATATGAGAACTTTGTGCATAATTTTTTTATCATATGTATCCCTAACTTTCTCCTGACAATAGTCATACACCTCGATTTTACCAATGATAAAAATAGTTTACATTTATCTCCATCATATTTAAATAAAAATATTTACTAAGTTTCCGTTGAGTTTAATACACAAAACTGAGTTTAGGTAATGTACCTTCAATGGAACTAACGATCCTTTCATCAACCTATGCATGTTTTTTATTTCTTCTACATGTACATGTGAATGGAGGTAAGGGGATTGGAACTATACGATGTACCACATCACCAGGATGCCCTGGCATTTCAACAAGAGCTTGTTGTCATTCATTCTCTTGCTAGTAGCTGGATGGTGGAAATTGGTCATCATCTTGGATGGTCTCAATAACATCCATTTCTTCAAAAATAGTTTCTACATGCAATGCCTCTCTAACTTCATAACTTTTATAACCATAACAGGACAAAAGAGTATCTTCATTTTCAAATGGTGATTCATTGGTTAGGCTGACTTGATGTGGGAATTGAAATATCCCTAGATGAGGACCTATATTTTACTTATTTATTAGTGCCATGGGGTTCTTGATCCTCAATTGTTGTGGAAATTGAGGGCCCCTCTAGTGAATTCTTATATTTTTCTTGTTGTGTCAATTGGTAGGAAGAACCATGGCATCATCTATAATTGGAATTGGATGAGTGTCCATAAGATTCCTTCGATTGATCAAGTCTAATATTTTATTTTCTCTATTGTCTTCAATTGTTTCTTGAGGATTAGTCTCCCTTACTTATTTTTTTACTCGATTGTATATATTCCCCATCATTATAATGACAAATTCAATGAAATTTGTCTTTGGTACTCCTCAATTATAAGCAAATGAATGATGAAAATTGTATTTGTTAATCCTCAATTATAAGGAAATGAATGTTGAGGATTTTATTTGGTGCTCTTCAATTAGATTATCTTCAAGCTTGATGATTTTCTTCGTCAATTCTGAATATACCCCATCACCACAATGATCTGTGAGAAATATTATCTTTTGTGCTCCTCAATTATAAGCAAATGAATGTTGAAGATTGCCTTTGGTGCTCTTTAATTAGAGAATATTCAAACTTGTTGATTTTATTCCTCAATTGTGAATATAACCCATCAACACAATGATCAATGAGAAAAATTGTATTTTGTGCTTCTCAATTATAAGAAAATGAATGTTGAATATTGTCTTTGGTGCTCTTCAATTAGATATTCTTCAAGATTGTTGATTTTCTTCCTCAATTTTAAATATACCTCATCACCAGAATGATCAATGAGGAAAATTTTAGTTTGATCTCGATTATAAGCAAATGAATGTTGAAGATTGTCATTGGCGCTCTTCAATTACAGATTTTTCAAGCTGGCTGATTTTCTTCCTCAGTTGTGAATATACCCCATCACCACAATGATCGATGATGAATATTGTTTTTGGTTCTCCTCAATTATAATAAAATGAATGATGGAGATGTTCTATAGTTCTCTTAAATTGTATATTTCTAAGTCACCTTGACAAAAATATAAAGATGACTATAATTTGCTTGGATATGTTAGAGTTACTGTCAGAAATGAAAAATAATTGTCTTTATAGAACCAACATAGATCCACCTTAAAACTGGATCTATCAAGCACCAAGAGGGATCTAATTTCTTGAGGTGTAAATTTTTTTTATCTTAAATTTTTTACATTTCAAGGAAAAATTTGCACCTTCAGAAAATTGATTCTCTCAATGCTTGATTGATTCGGTTTTAAGAGTGATATATGCTAGTTTTAATTATTTTATTTTATTAGCCACATGAATGTATTTAATTATTTGGTTTTAATTTTTTATTTTATTGGCCTACATGATTTTTTTTATTTACATTTTTTTGGTAGCATAACGTTACATTATGTGACAACATCTCCCCCATACTGGGCTATAGAGCACCTCGCTACTCTGGATGCAACAAAAAACCACACACATTTGTATTTACAAAATGAACATGCATTACTAATCACATTAAAGAGGTTTGGTACATGACTAAGGAAACAAATAATTCACAAAAATGCGCACTCATTTATACTAAAAAAATGTGTCTACCTTATGTTTACATACAAAAAAAAATCTCCTTAACTCTCTCTCTCTCTCCTCTCTTTCCCTCTCCCTCCCTCCCTCTCAATATGACCTCCCTTTCCCTATATCTCCCTCTATCCCTCTCTCCCTACATATCCATCCCTCTCCCTTTCTCTCCCTCGCTCTTTCCACCCTCTCCCTCTCTCTTTTCCTCCCTCTCCCTCTCTCTCTCTCTCTCTCTCTCTCACACACACACACACACACACACACAAATTATCTCTCTCTCTCTCTTCCCTCCCCCTATCTCACACCTTCTATACCTCCATCCCTATATTTTTCCCTCACTATGTCCACATCTCTCCCTCACTCCCTCTACATCCCTCTTGTTATCCCTAAAGTTGAACTTGACTGCTAGGGTCAAGCTTAAGGAAATCTTAGCTGGTAGATATCAGACATCTACTCAGTAATTTTTATGATGTTCTGGTGGTAGATGAAGATATGAGTTAAGTTGGATAATTAAAAACCAGAAGAGAGGGATGATTCCAATATAAGAAGAGAAGCAGAAAACTGACTGTGATCATAAACTATGAATATAAGAGCTCAGACATTGTTTCATGATAGGGGCATAGTTGTATGTTGTTTAGAAGAATCATAACACGAAATTTAGACCATGTGTAGACAGAATACTAAAAGCATATACTTCATAAATTGAACAGGATTGGCTCAAAGATCATATCTTAATTCATAAACAGTCATTTATGCAATATATAAACATAAGGAAATTAATACATGCTTGCAAACTAGTTTTTAATTATCCAACTTAACTCATATCTTCATCTACCACCAAAACATCATAAAAATTACTAAGTAGATGTCTGATATCTACCAGCTAAGATTTCCTTAAGCTTGACCCTAGTAGTCAGGTTCAACTTTAGGGATAACATCTTTTGGTGCCGTTGCCTGAATATTGTAGCCTTGCAACCTTTCACAAAAGATAAACCACCCAGCATTTTTCATCAACCTGGTTGTCAAAGGAAACTGGGAAATCCACTCAATGTTATTGGGTTCGGTTCTGCATATGAGACCTCCAGGATTTTTCTTCGGGCTGAACATGGAAGTTTCACCCATTGTACCCTATTACAACAACTACACATTCAATGTTGAAAACCATTTATTACTTTGAAACCCTCTCCTGCAACTGTGTGGAACTTTGGATGAATTTCAAAATGAAAAGGTGGTGAAAACCCTACCCTACGGGGTTCATTCCCAAAACCAAAATATTCTGGCCATTGATCTTGCTAATTCAAAACTTGGAGAATGCATTTATTCCCACACGAGCTGTGTACTTTGTTCATTTGTTAAGTGTTATGCTTAACACGCTGCCACACCTTACAAGACTACCATGCACATAATTACAGTAGGCTACCACGTTTTACAGGGGTACACATACCATGCCTTTCCATAATTGATATCATATTATAACATGCAAATTATAATTATGATTCCAAACTCCTGTTTTAATTATAATATCAGCATTTACAAAACTGACAACATTTTTAAGCTCGAATTTTATGACCGATGATGTCAATTTGACAACCAAATCATTTGGTAAAATATAAAGTATTCACATATTCAAAAGAAAATCTCTTGGACTAGAAATTAAATGTTTTTTTGAACCTAAATATGACTTAAGAGCCTGTCTTATTTTATAATAAAAAATAACTATGGTAAAATAAAGTTTTAAAAGCAAATGGATAAAATAAAACTCAAAAGGCACAAAGCATAGAGTAGGTCAATGGAACATGAATAAAAACTTAGGAAAAGGCTATGTAAATCTAAAGCACAACCCTAGAGATAACATCTGGCTCCACTTGGGGATATTAAGGTTCTCCCTGCGAGACCTTAAGAACATACATGACCTATGCCTTCTGAATTCTGTCTTATTGGGTTGGAGTCTATTGAAATATGTTTGAGCTAGTATATACAACAGATATGTACAAGATACATGTCTTTCTAGTATGAATAAAGCCATTTCAAAAATCATCCATTCTCATTACCCTCCTAGGTATGCAAAATAAAGGTGTTGTTTCCCAATACTTTCATTGCTATGAATGGTCCCAACCACAGAGAATCGAACTTACCATGTTTTCCTTTTTCTTCATTCCTGGCATTCCATCTCAACACTTTGTCACCCACTGAAAACATATTCTTTTTTATCTTTTTATCAAAGGCTTTTTTCATCTGATTCCTATGTATTTCAGCTTTCTGCATGATGGCCTCCCTTTCTTGATGTAGTTGAATTACCTAAAATATCCTTCTTTGTTTTACTTCTGGTTCTTCCTTATATTCCTGCAGAAATTTAATTACTGGAGACATTAATTGAATTGGGAATACTGCTTTAGTTCCATATACTGTTTGAAACGGAGTGGTTCCAATGGATTTCTTTAAAGTAACTCTATCTGCCCATAGGGAAAATCTTAATTTAGTATCCCAATTTTTCTTATTCTCTGATAACATTTTCTTGATGCGATTTACAATGCTTTTATTGCTAGACTCTACTAGTTCATTGCCCTGGGGGTAATAAGGTGTAGATTGTCTCAAGGAAATGTTATAGTATGTAGCAAATTTTATCATTTTTTGGATTTGAATGCAGGGGCATTATCAATAAGCAATTTTGTAGGGCACCCAAATCTAATGAGAATATTTTCTTGCAGGAAATTAATGATAATTTGGTCTGTGGCTCTTCTGGTAGGGATGGCTTCTACCCATTTGGTGAAAAAATCTGTTGCAGTTAAGATCCACCTATGTTGGCCACTAGATGGAGGATGAATTTCAACTATAAAATCTAGACCCCACTGTTGGAAGGGAGCATCTACTAAGATAGGATTCAAGGCTAATGACTGTAACTGATGTTTGCTTGCGAATTTTTGACATTTTTCACGGGCCCTAGTCTACTGGTATACATCAGTGTAAAGAGTGGGCCAGTAATACCCAGCTCTCAAAATTTTGAAGGCTGTTGCCTTCCAATATTTATGTCCTCCACATACATAGGCATGCAATTCTTCAGTAATAGTATTAGCTTAGGTTTCATCTAAACATCTCAAAAGTATCCCTCCAGGATCCTTCCAGTACAATACTTGGTCAATCAACACATACTTGAGAGCTTTCAACTTTATGGATCTGCATTCATTTTTGCTTAATTCTAGGGGACACTGTAAATGCAACAGAAAATATACTATTTTGGCATACTAGGGACAGTCATAATACCTGCTGTGAATTTGTTCTTCACCTTGTTCTTCATTTTCTGCCATCATATGTAGATCCAGTATTTGGCAATTAGACTCAGAAAGAAGTTTGGCTAAGCCCTGACCCTTTACCAATTTAGTGGGCTTAATTTCCACATTATATTCCATAACCTTTTCAATCCATATGACCCTTTTTCCTTCACTGTCCGGCTGTACTAGAATCTCCTTCACAGCTGAATTAGGCACATAAGCTAAAACTTTAGAATGGAGTACATATATTCTAAAAAATTTAAGTGCCTTCACCACGGCATAGGCCTGTTTCTCCATACTAGTGTATTTCAGCTTTGAATCTCTTAATGTTTTACTGAAAAATGAGACGGGCTGCTCTAATCCATCAGAATTTTTCTGCAACAAAACAACAACAATTGTTTCTTCTGATGCAAATGAAAAGATTGCAAAATCTTTCGTGTAATGAGGGGTTTCCAGCACAGGGGCTTCTACCAGTGCCTGCTTAATTTTCTCAAATGATTGTTTGGATTGCTCAAACCATCTTACCTCCCTATCCTTCCTGAGCATTTCAGTAATATACTTAATAGTTTCAGCAAAATTAGGGATAAACCACCTCAAAAAATTGATTTTTCCTATGAAAGACTGAATTTCTTTTTTATTTCTAGGAATAGCAATCTTTAAAATAGTTTTCACTCTTTCCGGGTCTATTTTAATCCCATCTGCGGAAACTATGTGACCCAATAACATACCTTCTATCATACCAAAGTGAGACTTTTTTGGGTTCAATGACAGGCCAAATTGTCTGCATTTCATAAAATTTTGCTTCAGATGTTTCAAATGCTCTTCATCAGATTTAGAAAAGAATGTGATATCATCTTGATAAATGACCACAAACTTTTCATTCTCACCTATGTCCATTGCTCTTTGAAACGTGGCACCTGCATTCATTAGCCCAAAAGGCATTTTGTCATACATGAATATACCCCAGGGGGTTGTAAAAGTTGTCTTCTCTATATCCTCCGGCTGAACTGCAATCTGGTTATAACCAGAGAAACCATCAATCATGGAAATTCTTTCTGCACCTACCACTTTTTGCAAAATCTGATCTATCTTAGGCAGTGAATAGTTATCTTTAAGGCATGATCTGTTTAAATTATGAAAGTCTACACAAAACCTTATTTCTCCATTTTTCTTACGCACTAGCACAAGATTTTCCACCCAGGATGAATATATGAGAGGAACTATGATTTTAGCATCCAATAATTTTTTCACTTCTTTCTCAATGATAGGCAACCGTGCTGGATTAAGCCTTCTAAGTTTTTGTTTAAAGGGCTTAGTATTTGGCTTCAGTGGGATCTTATGTTGGATAACATTGGTCTCATAAGTTTTAAGATCTTCATAAGACCAAGCAAAGATATCTATGAATTCCTTCAACAAGGTGATACACCTCTCTCCTTCTTTTCTGATAATTTCTTAGAAATCTTGACCATCCTAGGCTCTGCTGCAGACCCAATATTACAGCTGATAACATTTTCTTCAGTGGTCTGAAAATTGTTCTTTAACAGTGTATCGTTCTTTGAAAACAGTCTCTCTAGGGGAACAAGTCCCTTTGGGATGAAATTACTTTTCAAATCTAGAATTTTTTGATCAGCAATTGAATTTTTTACATGTGCAGAAGCTTTGTTTAAATCCACATCTTCATCTAAGTCAACCTATTCATCAGCAAATTCCTCAGCTAACTGTAAAACTCTTTTATCTCTTGATCATCCTGGAAAACCCTCCAATGTTTAATATCATCTGGGACTGCTGGTCTATACCTCACATCAATGGGATATTTCAGATGGGTCAATTTTGGAATTTTGAAATGGGCTACTGCTAATGCCAATGAATCTAGAGTCTGATTAGAATCTCTTGGAATATATGTTATATTAAAAGCACAGAAAAAATTGTATATCATATCCCATACTTCGTTTCTGTAAACTTTCAATAATGACTGCTTTACCTGATAAACATTCTTCACTTGCTGAATTATCAATTCGGAGTCGCCAAAAACTACAAGACTTTGAATGTTCATATTTTTTGCAGCTCTTAGTCCAAGGATTAGTGCCTCATACTCAGCAGTATTGTTTGTGGTTTGAAATTACAATTTATACATTAATGAGACCATCTCTCCTCCAGGGGAAATCAACAACACACCAGCCCCTGCTCCTTCTTTATGTGATGATCCATCGAAGTACATTTTCCAAATGCCTTCCTGTTCTTCTATGTTACACTAAACTGTATTATCTTTCTTTATTAAATTGTCCTGAAAAGGTGGTTGTATCTTTTGATCTTCATTTTCTCTCCTTTCTCTCTAAATTTCATTGTTCCTTCTTTCTCTGGGCATGAAACGAGGAGGGTAAGGGCGCCTAAAATGATTTGGGTTTCTATTGTCATTATCATAGGTAGGCCTGTTCTAATTTTTCTTCTCCATTTCCATTCTATTAAGCTTTGCAAACAATTATTTTATAGTCTTATGCATTTCATCATATTTATTATTTGCGCCTTTTGTAACAGAAGAAGAGGGCATCATCTCCTTTTTACCCTTTCGATTTATCTTTTGACACTCATCCTCTTCTCTGAGCTTATTTGATGCCAAAATGTTAGACTCAACTTCTAAGGCTGTATCCTGCATGTTCATCAATGACACTGCTTTTCTCTCTCTTAACCACAAGGAAAACTGATGATCAAAGGAATTGGCATAAGTTAACTTGGATGCAGTTTCAGTAGGTTTAATTTCTATGGGAATTTTGTTATACATTTTATTAAACCTTTTGTAAAAGTCTGCAACAACTTCATCAGGCTTTCTTTTTAAAGCTGTAAATTCTGTATAATAGTAGAGATCATCTTTTGTGTCTCCCCACTTCCTGATAAAAACATGGTGCAATTCCTCCAATCAATCAATAGAATTCTCTAGTAACTCCCTGAACCACTTTCTAACCTCTCCATCTATACTCTGGACAAACATCCTCATCCAAACATCCCTAGCTTCAATGTTATGATTATCGGCATAACTGCAAAACTTATCCCAATGATCTTCAGCAGTTCTTCCACCCCGGCCATCAAATCTAGGTAATTACTTCTGGTAATCACCACCAGGCAAAGGGTTCCATGGTCGAGGCATAACCAATGGAGCATATCTGGCTGCTACCATACAGTCCAACATATCAGGAGGTTGGCCAGCCATATTTAATGAATGGAAAATCTGTGGAACAACTGGCTGAATGTGTGGAGATGGTGGTTTGGTATGTGGAGGGGAAGGTACTGCAATTTTCAACTGGCCAATGAAAAGCCTACTTGTAAGGGTTATTTCAGGTTCTGTCAAATATTTCAAGGTAAAAACTTCCTTAGGAATATGTTTATGCTCTAAAGAAAGAGGATTTGAATACACATTAAAATCACCAACCTGTGTTGGATTTAATTCATCAACTTCAGGAATGTTAACTGATAAATCCAATTTATTTTCTTCTTGGCTGTTCATAGGGTTTGAAGAGGAAGATCCTATATCTATATCACTAGTGGAAAACTGAGGGTTACTGAATGATGGAATATTCAACTTCCTTCTAGCCTCCCTGATAATCTTTTCTGGATCAAAAACTCCTTCATGTAAAGGAGATGAAGGATTCCCTCTTGTACCAATCGGATTTGAAGCCACTGTAACTTTCTGACTATCAGGTGAATGTAGTCTGTAAACAAATGTACTGATTATGTCACCTCTCAAAACCAGCTATAAAAATGTCAACACCCAGGGAAGATATACTTTCGTTTCTCCACCCCCGGCAACGGCGCCAAAAGATGTTATCCTTAAGCTTGAACCCTTGTAGTCTAGGTTCAACTTTAGGGATAACACCTCCCTTAATGTATTTCCCCCCCTTAACTAGTGTCCTTTAATACTCTCCCCTTCTCCTAAATTATCTCTCTCTCTCTCTCTCTCTCTCTCTCCATTTCTTCGACCCACACCTTTTTTCCATCACTTCCCCTCTTTCCCTTGCTCTATATTTGTCTCTCCCTCATTGTAGTATCCCCAATCATAAATTAGCAATATTATCTCGAAGGTTCCAACTTTAATTATTTTTATTTTCAACTTTTTCCAAAACAATGGCTCATGAAGGCTTATGAAATGTTCTCTTTCAAAAACAGTGGAGTGTATGTGTATTTTTTATGTCCATTAAAGGTTTGAAGGTCATTAATTTGTTTAGATTCCAATAATATGTGTCCCAAATCATATATGATACTAAAGTGAATTCAACTATCAAACCCACTAATAGATTCCATATAACTTCCAAAGAAGTATGAATGACACCCTCTCAAGACTAGTGAGAAACTAGCTCGATTTCCCCCACGTTGGAATACTAGTTTTTCAAATTGACCCAAACACTTCCTAATCCACCCAAATATTCCCAAGCAGCTCCAATTCGACCCTGAAACTCCCAAATAAACACAATAAATTACTAATATACTCCATGTATCTTATATGAAATTTGTATACACATTGTCTTAAGAATGATTAACCATACTAGCATATTTGCACATAAACCATCCATAAACTTGAACATTGATCACCATATGATGAAAGGAACTGTAAATATTTATTATGAATGTATGGAAATAATAAATATACTTATTAAAAAAATATATGGCTCTTACATCATCTCTAAATCCAATAAATATAGAGATAGAAATGTAGTGTTGCACCGCTCCACCAGAAGAGATGTCGAATAGAGTAGATTTAGTAAAATGATGATATATCGGGCATACAGAAACCTTTTTGAGTGAAACAAATTTTTTTCCAACTAGAAATGATGGCATGAATGCAATGGAACATATATCATATCCCATAAATTCTCATATGTATCAAAACCAAAACCACCATTTCGTCCCACCAACACTATCCCAAGCTCTAAATCAATAGAAATCAACTCCAAATGATAGGAATTCGAACCCACTACTATATATGAACATATAAACTGCAATAAATATCTGTAGAGAAATATGAAAGTGATTTCTTCTCTCAAACATCAGCTGCAATGAAGCACAATGAAGAGATATAGATGATCTCCTCCTCTCTACTAGCTAGGGTGGAATATTTCACCACCGAAATTAGTTCAATAATTCAAGGGGCACATATCCCAAGATTTAGAATCTAAATGGATATTCAATGCCAAAATCCAAATGACCAAAATCCCTTTCACTCCTATCTTCATCCTTTTTATAAATCTTCATGGAGCATTTCCCTATCATTCTAGAATTCTCTCACAGATATTTAATAACACATCAATAATTGTTATTTTTATGAGAGAATGAAACCTTGGGTCTCATTTACTTCCTCTATAATGTTATTTTTCCAAATAATAACTCCATCTACCTTCAAAATTTGAATTAGAGACGTTTAGCTTGAATTTGGGGAAGTTACACTAGCATGTGGGCCCACCCCTCTCTTCTAGCACCCTCCTTAGATAAATCTAGAACCTGAAACATGTCATAGGATGTCATAAGTTGTCATAGGACCTGATTCTTGTCATAAGTTGTCATAGATGTCATAGGTTTGTTATTTTTAGCCCGGGGAGTTACAACCCATGAGATGCCTCCATGATAAGATTCCTTCCACCTTGGATGGGAGTTACACCAACCATTTGGAATCATTCCACCACTAATGAACCCTCCTTGTCCAAATTATCTCAACATATTAATAAATTTTAATTTTTTAGGAGAGAATGATTCCTTGCTCCATAAATTTTTCCCTTGGACTTTGGTTTTCCATAGTGCCTCATGACCCCAATTCACCACTTTACTATTATTCCTTAATTTTTTCCAAGTGACTTTAGACCATTGAATTCCCTAGTAATGTAGTGGTCCATAGTAAAAATTTGGGGACATTACAGTCCTCCCCACCAATGCCAACAAGAAGAGTGACTCTATACTGCAACCACTCAATCAAATCCCCAACAACTGTTATTCTAAGAATCTCATCATATGAAAGCTAGAACTGACTCTCAACTCTGGGTCTGCTGCTAAAAATATGTCGTGCACTGTAACTCTAAGATCCCCAACTAATCTCCAAAAGGGAACCACCATGCTACTGATGTGCAAATCTGATCATAATCATCCCCTCTATAGATATCTCCATCTCCCCAACTGTCCTACCAACAAACCAATTGAAACAACTAAGTACCAAAATGATCCCAAGGTCCCAAATGAACCTGAGAAATGTAGAGTGTCTAAGACACCTGAACCCAACAATACCGGGATTCCACTCTCTATGTTGCACTCCTCCAAACATCATCACTGTCACATGTATCAAACTGTCACTCCAAGGAATCCCAAGATACCACCACCAAATTGGAAGTTAATCACTCCCAATGCTCATCCAAACCTATGTGATTCTCTCCAACACTTAGCCATTTTCAAGAACTTCTCCAAGGTTTATCCTGAAACCCTATTTTGGCAGACTTATAACTTTGTCCTCAGACATGCTTATGGGAAAATGAGACCATGGTTAGATAGCCACTTCAACAAGCTATAGTCTGATATGATGGTATGTGCATTTTTCTCAAAACATGAATTATGGAGGGCATTTTCCCAAGGCCACCTGGAACAATTTTCCAACACTTAGCCATTTTCAAGAACTTCTCCAAGGTTTATCCTGAAACCCTATTTTGGCAGATTTATAACTTTCTCCTCATACATGCTTATGGGAAAATGAGACCATGGTTGGATAGCCACTTCAACAAGCTATAGCCTGATATGATGGTGCATGCATTTTTATCAAATGATGAATTATGGCGGGCATTTTCCCAAGGCCACCTGGACTAGTTTTCCAACACTTAACCATTTTCAAGAACTTCTGGGCCAAAGTTTATCCTGAAGCCTTATTTTGGCAAAGTTATAAATTTCTCCTCAGACATGCTTATGGAGAACTGAGGCCATGAATAGATATCCACTTCAACAAGCTATATCCTGATATGATGGTGTGTGCATTTTTCTTGAGCCATGAATTATGGCGGGCATTCCCTTAGAGCAATTTTGGCTACTTTTTCCATACTTAGTCAATTTCCAAAGTTTGACAAACTTGTCAAAATTTTCAACAATGATGTCAGATTGAAACAATGACTTAATGATTGCACCCGAGCACCGTCATGTGTCTTTCCAGCTTCATCACACATGCCACATCATCACTTGTAGGTCCATTTTTGAAAGTAGGGTTTTGCTTAGTAAGGAAGTGTGCAATTTTTGCACATGGGGGTCAAATTTGCAAAATCATCGACCGGGAACTTATGGATAGTGTTCCCAGCTGGAACCTTCCTAGACACACTTGAAGGATTCCCTGGAACCCGATTTTTTTGCACAGTTGGAATTATATGGCTTCGGTAGGTATCCAACAGGTGTCCCTGAAGGCCTTTTGGATGCGAGATGGAACGAGCCATAGAATGACGATTGTTTCTGAGACTTCGAGGAATGGTATGGGGGGTCCCCTAGTTGAAAATCAGCATCTTGGATCCATCAAAATCGACGGATTCACGATCGGAGTCATGGTTTGGGTGCAACAGGCATTTTCTTCGGGCAACCTGAGGCCATTGAGGGACAGTTTGAGGATTTGCTTCGAGGCCATGGAACCCAAACCAGCGAGCGAAATTGGATTTATTCGGCTCCCGTAGGTTCGTATTTCCATTGTGGATGTGTCCACAGTGGCCACACATGACCGGGAGCCTTTGAATGAGAAATCGCCGCCTTGAGCAAGATTGGCATGGCCCTCACTGAGCAAAACCCTAGCTCTAGAGATGGAAGAATAACACTATTTCTGAGACTTCGAGGCATGGTGTGGGGGGGGACCCTAGCTGAAACACAGCATCCCAGATCCATCCGAATCGACAGATTTGCGATCGAAGTCACAGTTTGGGTGCAATGGGCATTTCCAGGCACCCCCAGGCCATTCAAGGACAATTTGAGGATTTGCCCCGGGGCCATGGAACCCAAACCGACGAGCAGACTTGGATTTCGTCCGCTCCCACAGGTGCAAGTGGCCATTGTGGATGTGTTCATGATGGCCATGCATTCCCGGGATCCTT
The DNA here is from genome assembly GCA_027924585.1 of Larix kaempferi. Taxonomy (NCBI): domain Eukaryota; kingdom Viridiplantae; phylum Streptophyta; class Pinopsida; order Pinales; family Pinaceae; genus Larix; species Larix kaempferi. The sequence continues at coordinate 15,518,163 of BSBM01000249.1, forward strand.
CGGATGAGAAATGACCCCCTTGAGCAAGATTGGCATGGCCCTCACTGAGCAAAACCTTAGCTTCGGAGATGGCACAGTTGCACCATTTTCGAGACTTCGAGGCACGGTGTGGGGTGTCCCCTAGATGAAAAATGGCCTCCCATATCCATCGAAACCGACGGATTCATGATCGAAGTCACGGTTGGGTGCAACAGGAATTTTCGTCGGGCACCCTCGAGCCATTCAGGGACACTTTGAGGATTTTCTCCGGGGCCACGGAACCCAAACCTACGAGCGAACTTGGATTCCGTCGGATTCCACAGGTTCAAGTGGCCATTGTGTACATGTTCATGATGGCCATGCATGCCCGGGATCCTTCGGATGAGAAATGACCCCCTTGAGCAAGATTGGCATGGCCCTCACTAAGCAAAACCTTAACTCTGGAGATGGCACAATAGCACCATTTCCGAGACATTGAGGCACAGTGTGGGTGGTTCCCTAGCTGAAACTCAACATCTTGGATCTATTAGAATTGACGAATTCACGATCGTAGTCACCTTTTGGGTGCAATGGGCATTTTCGTCGGGCACCCTGGGGCCATTCAGGGACAGTTTGAGGATTTGCTTCGGGGCCACAGAACCCAAACTGGCAAGTGGAATTGGATTCCATCGGCTCCCACAAGTGCAAGTGGCCATTGTGGATGTTTTCATGATGGCCATGCATTCCCGAGAGCCTTCAGATGAGAAATCTCCCCCTTGAGCAAGATTGGCATGGCCCTCATTGAGCAAAACCCTGGCTCCATAGATGGCACAATAGCACCATTTTCGAGACTTTGAGGCACGGTGTGGTTGGGGGGGATAGCTGAAACCTGGCGTCCCGGATCCATCGAAATCGACGGATTCACGATCGAAGTCACGGTTTGGGTGCAACATGCATTTTCATCGGGCACCCTGGGACCATTCAGGGACACTTTGAGGATTTGCTACGGGGCCACAAAACCCAAACCGGTGAGCGAAATTGGATTCCATCGGCTCCCATGGGTGAAAGTGGTCATTGTGGACATGTTCACGATGGAAACGCATGCCCAGAATCCTTTGGATGAGAAATGACCCCCTTGAGAAAGATTGGCATGGCCCTCACTCGGCAAAACCCTAGCTCCGGAGATGGCACAATAGCACCGTTTCTGAGACTTCGAGTCATAGTGTGGGGGGACCCCTAGCTGAAACCCGACATCCTAGATCCATTGGAATCGATTGATTCCCAATCATATTCATGGTTTAGGTGCAACGAGAATTTTCGTCGGGCACCCCGGGGCCATTCAGGGACACTTTGAGGATTTGCTCGGGGCCACAAACCCAAAACATTAAGCAAAATTGGATTTCGTTGGCTACCATAGATGCAAGTGGCCATTGTGGATGTGTTCATGATGGCTACGCATGTACAGGAGCCTTCGGATGTGAAATGACCCCCTTGAGAAAGATTGGCATGGCCCTCACTAAGGAAAACCCTAGCTCCGAAGATGACACAATAGCACTATTTTCGAGACTTCAAGGCACGGTGTGGGGGTTACCCTAGCTAAAACATGACATCTCAGATCCATCGGAATCGACGGACTTGCGATCAAAGACATGGTTTGGGTGAAACGGGCATTTTTGTTAGGCACCCCGGGGCGATTCAAGGACACTTTGAGGATTTGCTCCAGGGCCACAGAACCCAAACCGGCAAGTGGACTTGGATTCCATCGGCTCCCATAGGTGTGTATTTCCATTGTGGATGTGTCCACGCATGCCTGGGAGCCTTCGGATGAGAAATGGCCCCCTTGAGCCAAATTGGAATGGCCTTCACTGAGAAAAACCCTAGCTCTGGAGATGGAACATTTGCACTATTTTTAGGTGTTGGAGGAACGATGTGGTGGGTCCCCTAGCTGAAACTCGGCATCCAGAATCCATTAGAACAAATTTTCTACCGAAGTCATGGTTTTGGTGCTACAGGCATTTTTTCCAGGAACCACAGGGCCATTCAAGGACACTTTGAGGATGTCAAAGGATCTGGACCTATAATAATTCAGTCTTACCATTCTTACTTGATTTGAGAAGTTGCTTTATTTTCTATTAAACTATGCAATTTTCTTCAAACTTATGTTCATTGACATAATGGATACATGGAACTTAATTAATTTTTTTTTCTATTGTCATTTGCAAAAACTAAGATAGCTTAATTAGATTTTCTTTTCAACGTATTCAGTTCCCTTGTGCATACTTTGTGTTGCTTTTCCGTAATGACATATTAACCATATTTGACTTTCCTTAACCTTTTGTCTTTTCCATTGAAAAAATAATATGCATAAATTTGAAACTTGGGTGATTTTTGCACTAATTTGACAAGCTGTTTTTTTTGTTATCAAATTATGCAGTTTCCTTTACACTATCATTCATTGACACAATGGATAAATATAACTTAATCATATTTTTCTTGTATCTTTTGCAAAAACTAAGATAGATGCATTAAATTTTATTTTCATCCTATTCAGTTTGCTTGTGAATATTATGTGTTTCATTGTTGTACTGATATATTAATGAATTTTGACTTTCCTTGTTTTTTCTCTTGTCATTAACAAATTAATAGGCATGCATTAATAACTGAGTTTAGAAGGCTGATTTGAAGTGACATATTCATGTGTATGTTGGATGTTGTGTGTATGTGTGTATGTGAATTTGCTCGATGTGTGTATGTTTTATTTGAACACAATTTACTATAACAAATATTATTATTACATTCTCAGTGTACCCCATAGAACATATAGTATAAATCATTGTATCCATTCCACGAGGGGTTCACTTAGTAAACTTGTTACATAGCACGATCGTTCGCATGATATTAAAGAATATCCCTAATTTTACTAAATATTGAAAAATTCCTCCTAAAATTTTATTTTTGAACCCCCCCCAATATGCCTTTCCAATTAAAAAAACCCCTAGTTTCACCAGATATTTTATGTATCCATTTTGAGCAACCCATTTTTAATACCCCCATTATATCATATTATGAATTTGTAAAAAATAAGATCCCTAACACATCTTAGTATAAGCAAACATGATGCTAAATAAAATAATGGTATAATTATAATAATGATCCCACAAGGATTGTAGGGGTGATTGATCAATTTGTAGCGTTGGATAGTGGAAGACCCAATGAAATAGTACTCGGAAGGGAAAATGCATAAAAGGAAACCTATTCAAGATATTAACATAACAAAGAATGTAAAAGGATGATAGTCCAATAGTTAGCACAATGCTTAGAAAATATGATAATTGCATATGTTTCACACCATAGTCTGTCAATCTACCAATTTTATATCATGTAAATATAAGTATAACCATAGAGAGATCATGTTTTCTATAAGCTTAATAAATTAAACTCCATAAAAATTCAAAATTGTAACTCTTTATGGATGGACTCCCCTACCTTCCTATCAAAACAAACATCATTGATGTTTGAACCCAAATGAACATAGCAAAATTGCTCGTACTTTCCAATAACACTATATGATCATGTGCATAGATTGGATTTGTGTCATTCACAAGGTGCATTGAATTTCATCCACTTCCTCTACATTTATTCTTGCAATCAAGGGAATTAACAACATTTAGTTACACTTTCTTGGGTTATATCTAGTTTTATTTTAAATCTTTACAAGAGAGGGAAAAATCTCCATTGTTAGGTTTCAAGCATGCAATAGTTATAAAGATACACAGATTGTGAAACTTATATGATAGCATTTCATGGTAACGATAACACATAGGGTATGTATATATGGATTTATATTTTCACCTATGTTCATGTCAGTTCCAATACAATATTAAGACAGATGCCTTGCATATAAGAATTGAAATTAAAATTATGAATGTGCCAAATATGACTCAATATAACAACTATTCCTGACTGGCAATGTGAAATGTTAAAGAAGAATACAAAAAGTTGAAAGAAATAATTAATCAAGACAGATTAATCTAAATTTTCGTAGTTCTAGTGAGCCAAGAAAAATTGATCTCACTTTTCTTGGTTGTCATGGAGCGAGGTTTGATTGAATCTCAATACCCACCTAAAACCCAACCCAAAAAATTAAGAGTTAGATCTTTTGCTCGAATTCTAAATACAATACAATCGTTCAACTCCAAAACTCCCAATTAGAAACATATCTTAACTTAAAGATGAAAAAAATATAAATCAATTAAAACCAAGCCTCAATAAGCTATTAAATGAGTATTGCTCAAGGCCAGTAATCCAAGGAGACTTCCATCGATATTATCATTGGTATACTATTATCAGATTTATGCAAAACTTAGGATCATACACAATATCTAATAAGAATGGAGAGTCCTTAAGGTTTAGGTGGGTATGAATTGAGCCCATGATTTGGAGGTATGAATCCATCCCATGATTTGGAGGGTTATTCCTCAACCCACCCAAATAAAATAACCCCCTATATTTATATTACTATGTCAAATTAAAAACCCCCCTTGACCCCTTAATACGAGGCAATATATTTTTGAAATTTTTAAGAGTATTCAAACCCCCAATATGAATGGACGTGATATGATATTGCCTTTATAGTGAACCCCCCATGATCCATTCAATTCTAGATTCAATGGTGATGGTAGAACAGACAAATATAAAACTAAATTGGTAACCAAGAGTTATTCAAGAAAAAAGGGATAGATTATGAAGATACTTTTGCACCTGTAGTAAAAATTAACACCATTAGAATCATGATTGCATTTCCTATTAAGTATAATTCGAAGTTGCATTAGTTGAATGTTCATTAGGCATTTTTGAATGGAGAAATAAAGGAATAAATTTATATTGTTCAACAAGAAGGTTTTACGAAGCAACAACATGAACATCCTCTTTGTTAAGCAAGAACATGAGCATCCTCATTGCCTAAAGCAGGACATAAAAATCGTGTTTGCATGTTTAAGACTGCATTATATGGGCTAAGAAAAACACCTAGGTCATGATATGTGAAGATTGATACATTATTTTTTGAGCAAGGTTTGATAAGAAGTAAAAGTGACCCTCATTGGTATATCAAGAAGGATGAAAATGGGCCTATTGCTTTGATTTCTTTATATGCTGATGATCTAATCATAAAAGGAAGTGCTACTATGTTCATTGAAAAAATGAAAAGAAGCTTTTCACGGGAATTTGAGATGAAGGACCTCGGGGAGTTGTATTATTGTTTAGTCCTTGAAGAAGTATGGAGGTATGATGGTGTGTAGTTGATCACACAAAGCAACTATACAAATGAGAGCATCATGAGGTTCAATATGAATAAATGCAAGCTAGTGCATTGGAACAAAATGTGAAGCTCAATAGTGAAGATGAAACAAAAAACATAAATGACACTTTGTATCTAGAGTTGGTGGGAAGTCTAAATTAAGTTACATCAACTAGACCAAATCGTGAGTTCATGGCTAAGGAAAACCAACAACCATCAAATGAGATAGCCAAAGTTCCATAAAATTGACAAATAATCCATCTTATCATGGCAGGTCCAAGATTATTGAAATGCTGCATCATTTTCATAAGGAGAAGATATCATGAAAGGAAATCTAGTAGTTGGTCTACTATAATACATATGAGAATGTGGATTGCATATTCATTAATTCTTTGGAAAAGAAAAAATTTGAAATGTGTGCGATAATTTGTGTGTTTGGAAAAACTCTTCTTTTTTGAAATAATGAATGAATGTGTAAAATCTCCATAAAAAAAAAAAAAAAAAAAAAAATTGTTCTTCTTTCTCCTTACTAGGATTACACATCATCCGGATCTATGTGAACACATATTGAATAAATATTACATTCGTATGCTAAATTAAGTTAACTTCTGTCTCTTGTAATTCTTCCTACTGGATAGAGGAGTATTAATGGTTGACATGCCGCTTACTTAGCTATAGATAACACACTCCATACTTGATTTGCAGGTACGCCTATACCCTCGAATTTTTCATTGATGCAGAGATGAGTTCTAAATAATTTCGACCCCACATGCAAGTTTATCCACAACAAAAGTGGACCTGTAGTGCTGTGTTTACTTCATAATATAGGTGCAGGTTATGAGGTCAAAGCATTCCACCTTGGTTTAAAATTCCTCCATGAATTTGTTGTAGAGCACAAGGTACTTTCGACAAGTTGTGATACTGGAATGTGGAGTTCACTCGATTCCATAAAACATTTAAATTTATTCCTCATGCTAGGATTGGTTGGCATATCCTCCATTGAACACATGATAAGTATAGTCCATTTTAACTATGTGAACTAGTGGTTGTGAAGGGAATAGTATGTCCTAGCAAGAAAGACTTTATGCAAGCGCTAGGAATGTTTACCCTTCGAAGGTAAGTCCAAATGGTGATATCATGCCATGATTATCCACAAACTAGACTAAAGTTACCTGTTGTAATGTCGCCTTTCCATACTTTAGTTCAGGACTATGGTTGAAATCTTACAACCATCCTACAGTCGATAGCCTTACGTTGGGATTTGACAATACAGTAGTGGTACCTGAAACAATTAAACCATTTTAATGAATTGATAGGACACAAAACCAGATGGAGTCTTCGATGGCTGCCAGCAACTTAGTATGGTACTGAGCCATGTGACTCTTATTAAATCTTTTTTAAATGGGATGCGACAATACCCTTCCTTAATTAGCCTCGGTTCCAGTTTGTTCAAGCTAGACACACCTGTTAAAGATTACAATTCTCAGGTCTGCAATCGTCATGGTTAAAGAAAACGCTTCTCCAGAATGAAGCGAAGCACCATTATTATGAGCTCATGCAACTGCGTTGGTTAAAGGTAGAAGTTTGCAGGGTAGATAATACACCAGACTCTGCTTGATAGTTTTTTTTTTGAAAAGTTGAAACCCTCGTCGCAGAGTTGGGTGGTAACTCTCGTGGATAATATGAAGGAGCCGTAACCAGTGGCTTGGTCTCAAAGGTAAAAGACTTATATATATATATATATATATTTATTTTTTAAAATTCCATATATAGATGTTCCCTTTCCAGCTACTAAAGTTTCTGTTTTGTCAGTGGAAGGTATCATCGAGCCCTTCCGGTGCTGGCGATTTGGGGCTACTTCTTTTGGTAAGCAGGCATCGCTCCATATGAACTCCAGCATTGCATGGAAGAATTCCTTTTTCTTCGCGTCAACCCTTGTCGAGGTTAATACAATCTGGTTTTTGCTATATATGATTTTGAAGAACTCATCAGTTCGTTTAGGATGTGGATTTTTCCCTGCCAGGGTTTTAATGTATTAGTTTCTGCATAAGTGTTTAATGTTTGTAAGGTTTTCGTTGAACCCTGTGGCTGGAACTCGCCAGTTCTTCAGTGTGGAAGAACTTATCTATGTTTTGGGATTCAATGCCGGTTTAATGTAATACCTTCTTCCTGTAATAGTTAATGTTTGCAATCGTAATCCTTTATTGAAATCTGAGCTGGAACTCGCGTAGTTCAAAAACTGTAAGTTCTATGATAAGAATGTTTTGGACTTATTCATTTTGTCTTTTTGATTGCTAGTTGGTGTGTTAGAATTGTACCAATCACAGAAATCATTTTGTTATTAGCTATGCGTCTACTTGAAAGAAATCTGCCCTTATTAAGTGGGTTTTCTGTTAATCTTACAACCCGAAATGTAATTAGGATGGAAAACCAAATACAATGAATCATTGTCTGCGAAATAAAATTAATGTTCTATTTGTAAATGGTTGAATTCGTTAGGTTATCCATTTTATTTTTGAAAGAAGAACCCTAAATACCTATACTATTTAAACTCACAACTGTCATCCTCTGTGTCTATATTTCGTAATTGAGATTTAAGGCTTGATAAGAATAGTTGTAGATCTTGGCTCTACTCTTTAGGGTTTGTATGGTGGATAAAATCGCATTTTTCTTCCTGTCCAAGTATTTAAACTGACCTAAAGCGGCCTGTAACATGCTCTCATTGCTTTCGGGAAGGATGTTGCCCCCCAAAAAATATGAATCTTCTGATTATAATGTATTTTATATTACACAGTCGGTATGTCTTCCTCTATGGATGAGTGCCGAGTAGGGTCTCGATCCATAACATGCATTGACCTTAATATTTAAATGGAAAACGTCTAACTCCTATTAAGATCATTCCAGGTTCTCATTAAATAAAACGAGATTCAGTAGAATACAATAACAAATACAGTTTAGATAATTTAACGGAGTGCCCAGAGTTTAACTTCTCGAATTGCAGATCGATGTAGACAAGTAAACTATACAAAATTATCGCTAATCCTCCACTATAGATCTTTACAAGGTAATTCCCTAGAAATACCTATTTTTTTATAACCATTCAGAGAATTTGTATGGAAATATAACCTCATATTCAGAAAAATCCGTAATGGAAATGCAATATCAATTTAGTTTATCCAAGATAAGAATTCATAAGCAACCAACTAATTGATCAAACTATTATAACCTATTTGGCAGAAATAAAATAATAGGAAATACTGAAGAGTCTGAATTTAAAGAAAAACCTGAACTTGTAAACCGAATGTAGCAGGAACAGCCACGTTCCTCCCAACCATAGATTAGATACAAACCCCAAGTCTGTCCGTAATCACCCCTGAGCCAGATGCATGCATGAAAAAGTGTGGACAGTTAGCCTCAAACTCAGTCGCTTTTCCTAAATCCCTTGCCTAACACAGAGTGCTCACGCAGCAAGGATCATTCTCTCCGGCATACTCAGCAGCGTCCTGCCTCCTCACATATGCCATCCCTTTATAGTTTGCCTAGGTCTTACCATTAGCAGCCAATTCCTCATGGAATTTTCGCAGCTAATCAAATCCCTGATTTTCAAGGTGTGTCTAGTGTCTTAAATACACTTCTGACACCTGTTCTGGTTTCCCAGAGGCTAACTCTAACTTGTCCCCCACTCCTCCATGCATGATCTCCTCATTTAACTTGGTTGTTCCTGCTCATCCTTATATTAAAATAATAAAAATTGTTTTCTTACAACAGTCCTTCTAGGACTAAAATCAGTCGATTTCTCATCTGGCCTCCTTATTGAATAATCTCAAAAATGATAAAATAATATATATATATATATAAATATATATATATATTTAAAAATCGAACATAATGTCTTTTCATTATTGGGGAGGGATGTCACATCCTTGCCCCCTTATTGTGAACACTGTCCTCAGTGTTCTAGTCTTCCTCCATCGGTTCTGAGAATAGATTCGGGTACTTTTCTAGTATATCGCTTTCCAATTCCCAGGTTGCCTCCTCAGGACTAAAGTGCTTCCATTGCACCTTTACCTGAGCGATGGCTCGGTTCCAAAGTACTGTTTCTTTCCTGTCCAGAATGCGTAAAGGTTCCACTTGAAATTCGCCTTCTGGAGCCTCCTGTATCACATTCCAATCAATAATATGAGTGGGGTCATGAATATATTTTTTCAGGAACGAAATGTGAAAAATATTATGAATTTTTAAATATGTCGGTAATGCCAGTTTGTAAGCTACGGGTCCGATCCTTTCAAGTATTTGGAAAGGTCCGCAGAATCGTGGTGCTAGTTTAGTGCAACTCCCTAATCGGAGTGAGCTTTTCTTGGGTTTAACCCGCAAGTACACATGTTCTCCAACTGAGAATTCCTTATCCTGTCTTTTTAGGTCAGCATAACTTTTTTGGCGGTCCTGAGCCTCCTTTAAATTTTTCTGCGCCTTCTGGACTGTTTGTTCCATAACCCGCAGCAAATCCGGTCCTACCAACAAACGATCAACTGGGCTATCCCAGCTAACTGGGGTAGTGCACTTTCTTCCATACAGAATTTCGAATGGACTCATTCTTGATGATGCTTGATACCCGTTGTTGTAAGCGAACTCTACCAGATGTAAATAGTCCTCCCATTTGGTGGGTTTTTCCATGACGTACATTCTTAGCATTTCTTCAATGATCTGATTGGTACGCTCAGTCTGTCCATCCGTTTCAGGGTGATAACTCGTGCTGAAATTAATTCTTGTTTCCAAACCTGCAAATAATGATTTCCAGAATTTGGAGGTAAATTTTACATCCCTATCAGAAATTACCATCTTTGGTACTCCATGTAATCTGAATATTTCTTTTAGAAATATTCCTGCAATCTCTGCTGCCTTGTAGGGGGTTTTTACTGGAATGAAATGTGCAGATTTGCTAAATTTGTCAACCACCACCATTATAGAGTCATGTTGTCGCTGTGTTCTCGGCAAACCTGTGATAAAATCTAGTGAAATCACTTCCCATTTCCATTCAGGAATTGGTAATGGTTGTAATAAACCAGCATGATGTCTGTGGTCTGCCTTCACCTGTTGACATTCCAAGCATTTAGATAAATAATCAGCTAGATCAGTTTTTAATTTAGGCCAAAAGAACTATTTTCTAAGGGCTGTTATCATTTTTTGATACCCGGGATGACCTGCAAAAGGGGGTTTGTGCATCTCATTTAGAATATATAATTTAATTTCTGCAACATTAGGCATGTATAGCCTATCTTTGAACCAAATCAGACCTTTCTGATCAATACTTAAATCTGTCCCGTTCATGTTTATCTCATTTTTCTGAATTTTACTTCGCAGATTTATGTATTCTGCATCCTGTTCACTTGCCACCTTTATTTTATCCATGAGATTACTTTCAGGTTGACTCATTATTATTTCGTACACCTCGTGGTTCCTTCGACTAAGTGCATCTACCACCGTATTTTCCTTACCCTTTATGTGTTTTACATCAAAGTCGAATTCACTTAAGAAGGCCATGCACCTTGCTTGTCTGGCATTGAGTCCTGGTTGGTTAAATAAGTTCTTGACGCAAGTGTTATCTGTTAGTAACAAAAATTTCTTTCCCAGCAGGTAGTGACGCCACATTTTCAGTGCGTGCACTACTGCCGTTAATTCCAAGTCGTGAACCACGTAGTTGCGTTCATGCTCTTTTAGCTTCCGTGATTCATAACACACAACATGTCCATCCTAGGACAGTACTCCTCCCACTCCTTCTTTACTAGCATCTGTACAAACCATGTATCCCTTACACGGGTCTGCTACTTTTAGAACAGGTGCTTTGGTCAGTAAATCCTTGAGTCGTTCAAAACTTTCTTGACACTTGCAGGACCAAACAAACTTAGTCCCCTTTTTCTGTAGTGAAGTAATGGGATAGGCGATCTTTGAGAATCCCTCGATGAACCTCCGATAGTAACCGGTGAGTCCCATGAAAGACCTAATATCAGCTACATCCTTCGGTACTGGCCAATCTGCTATGGCTTTTATTTTCTATGGGTCAACCGAAATTCCTTCTTCAGAAATTATATGGCCTAAGTACTGAATTTCCTTTTTGAAGAATTCACATTTCTCTAATTTAGCATACAACTGATGATCCCTCAAGGTTTGCAATACAATTCTGATATGTTGTTCGTGTTCTTCCTTCGACTTGGAGTATATCAGGATATCATCAATAAAAATCAACACAAAATGGTCTAGATATTTGTTGAAGATACCATTCATTAGACACATGAATGTGGCAAGGGCGTTGGTTAGACCAAAAGGAATTACTACAAATTCATAGTGTCCGTATCGAGTACGGAATGCGGTTTTACTTATGTCTTCATTTTTAATACAAATCTGATGGTACCCCGATCGAAGATCCAGTTTGGAAAAGACTTTGGCTCCCCCTACTTGGTCGAACAAATCATTAATTCACGGTAAGGGGTATTTATTCTTAACAGTTACCTTATTCAGCTTCCTATAGTCAATACATAGTCTCAGAGTTCCATCCTTTTTCTTGACAAATAGGACCGGTGCACCCCAAGGTGAGACACTAGGTCTTATTCACCCTTTGTCTAGTAGTTCTTGAATCTGAATTTTTAATTATGTTAATTCTGGGATACTCATTCTATAAGGTACTTTTGACACTGGTGTTGATCTTGGTAAAAGTTCAATGGAGAAATCTATTTCTCGTTGAGGGGGTAACCCCGGTATTTCCTCTGGAAATACGTCTAGGAACTCACCTAAGACAGGATGCTCTGTTATGGAAGTTTGACTTTCATTGAGGAGTAAATCAGATATTCTTACAGCGTAAATCTTGCATCCTTTTCTCATGCACTTATTTAACTGCATAGCAGAAATCTGCCTAACAGAGACAGGTTTCTGTTTTCCAATCACTGTTCTTAGAGTTTGGTCTTCCGCAATGTAGGTAAAGTTTTTGGTAAAGCAGTTCAATACTACTTTATATCTTTCAAGCCAGTCCATACCTATTATCATGTCATAAGATCCTAAAGGAAACACATTTAAATTAACCTTTGTTTTGTGGTCCTGTATTTGAAGCTCACAATCAGATATATATTCAGTTACCTTCCTCTTTGCTCCTGTAGCTAACTGAACTAACCAGAATTTTGGGTGCTTTACCTTGGTGAGTCGACAATGCTCCATCATCTTGGGAGTGATGTAGCTTAAAGTTGCCCCAGGGTCAATTAAAATAGTACAAGTATGGTCAGAAATTTTACCTTCAATTTCCACAATTGCAGCTTGATGATCTGCCTGTCGGTCTTCCAAGGCTGCATTAATTCGGTGATAACTTTTCCCAATGTCTCCCACCGTGGATGCTTCTTTCATATTATGCAGTACCCTGCTTGTTTCATTGTATCGGGGACAATTCCTGCGTAAATGGGCTTCACCACATTCCTAGCACTTCATGGGTTCCTTAGGGATACCGACACTTCCTTTTATTCCCATGTTAGGGGTTTTAAAAGTTTTCTGCTGTAACTGTTCATTCTTGGGAAATGAATTTCCTTGGAAGTTTTTGGGCATGTTCCTGAAGGGCGGGGGTTTGAAACCTTTCTTCCGCTGGTTAAAATTTTCCTGTTTCTTATCCTTCCATTCCTTAGTAGTATCATTCCTTTGTTTGTATTGCTCAAAACATAATCTGGCTTTTCTCAGTGCTTCGTCTAAAGTTCTTGGATTGTTGAACTCAATTCGATCTTTATAGGACTGTGGAAGACAGCTTAAGAACCGCTGTACCTTCAATTTTTCCTCTTTGATGTATGGAACGAACTGTAATAAGTCTAGGAATTTATTGATAAGATCTTCCATCGTCATTTGACCCAGCTTTAATTCGTAGAATTCCTTGGTTTTTCTTTCATAATAACTTTCTGATAAGTACTGTTTCTTGAAATATTTCTTAAATTCTGACCATTCAAGGTTCTTTTCTTTCAGTCCCTGGGAAATCTTCAGGTCTTGCCACCATATGCTGGCCTTTCCCTTCAGATTGTACACAGCCATTCTGACTTTCATATTGCTGGAGTAATTGTAAATTTGAAAGTATTTTTTTATGTCCAGCAGCCAGGCTTCTGCTTCTTCGCCAGTTTTTGATTCTCCATCGAAGCTGGTACGTCTTATTTTTTTGAATTCACCCTCCAGGTGATCAACCTTCCTCTTTCCCATGGTCTTATCTTGGTGCTCAGATTTCTGGGTCTCATTGGAGGAGTCTCCCTTTTTCTCAGCGTTTTCGTTAGTCTCCTCTTTCCTCTTGGTATCCTCCTTCTGTTTTTCGCCATTATTCCTTTCATGAAGACTCTGCAGCAAAATTTCATTGATTTCTTGTTGTTTTTCCTGAGCTTTCTTCAGTTGCTCATTGTCTGCTTTGAAGCTCCGTATCTCCACGATCAAGCTTCTCATGGTTTCTAGTACCTGACTTGCTTCCGAATGTTCTGTTGTTCTCGCCTGTTCATTTCCTTCAGGCTCTTTTCCGTATTCCTCGTGCGAAGTCATCTGAAAATTCAAACTGAAACATATGCATGAAACATCCAAATATATATTATTAAATTTTTATTTCCTGCGCAACAAAAACTAGGTGTTTCCAAGGCGACATGGTTGAATCTAGCTCTTATACCATATGTAAAATCTCCATAAAAAAAAAAAAAAAAATTGTTCTTCTTTCTCCTTACTGGGATTACACATCATTCGGATCTATGTGAACACATATTGAATAAATATTACATTCGTATGCTAAATTAAGTTAACTTCTGTCTCTTGTAATTCTTCCTACTAGATAGAGGAGTATTAATGGTTGACATGCTACTTACTTAGCTATAGCTAACACACTCCATACTTGATTTGCAGGTACGCCTATACCCTCGAATTTCTTAATTGATGCAGAGATGAGTTCTAAATAATTGCGACCCCACATGCAATTTTATCCACAACAAAAGTGGACCTGCAATGCTGTGTTTACTTCATAATATAGGTGCAGGTTATGAGGTCAAAGCATTCCACCTTGGTTTAAAATTCCTCCATGAATTTGTTGTAGAGCACAAGGTACTTTCGACAAGTTGTGATACTGGAATGTGGAGTTCACTCGATTCCATAAAACATTTAAATTTATTCCTCATGCTAGGATTGGTTGGCATATCCTCCATTGAACACATGATAAGTATAGTCCATTTTAACTATGTGAACAAGTGGCCATGAAGGGAATAGTATGTCCTAGCAGGAAAGACTTTATGCAAGCGCTAGGAATGTTTACCCTTCGAAGGTAAGTCCAAATGGTGATATCATGCCACGATTATCCACAAACTAGACTAAAGTTACCTGTTGTAATGTTGCCTTTCCATACTTTAGTTCGGGACTATGGTTGAAATCTTACAACCATCCTACAGTCGATAGCCTTACGTTGGGATTTGACAATACAGTAATGGTACCTGAAACAATTAAACCATTTTAATGAATTGATAGGGCACAGACCCAGATGGAGTCTTTGATGGTTGCCAGCAACTCAGTATGGTACCGAGCCATGTGACTCTTATTAAATCTTTTTTAAATTGGATGTGACAATACCCTTCCTTAATTAGCCTCGGTTCCAGTTTGTTCAAGCTAGACACACCTGTTAAAGATTACAATTCTCAGGTCTCCAATCGTCATGGTTAAAGAAAATGCTTCTCCAGAATGAAGCGAAGCACCATTATTATGAGCTCATGCAACTGCGTTGGTTAAAGGTAGAAGTTTGCAGGGTAGATAATACACTAGACTCTGCTTGATAGTTTTTTTTTTGAAAAGTTGAAACCCTCGTCGCAGAGTTGGGTGGTAACTCTCGTGGATAATATGAAGGAGCCGTAACCAGTGGCTTGGTCTCAAAGGTAAAAGACTTATATATATATTTATTTTATTTTATTTTAAAATTCCATATATAGATGTTCCCTTTCCAGCTACTAAAGTTTCTGTTGTGTCAGTGGCAGGTATCATCGAGCCCTTCCGGTGCTGGGGATTTGGGGATACTTATTTTGGTAAGTAGGCATCGCTCCATACGAACTCCAGCATTGCATGGAAGAATTCCTTTTTCTTCGCGTCAACCCTTGTCGAGGTTAATACAATCTGGTTTTTTCTATATATGATTTTGAAGAACTCATCAGTTCGTTTAGGATGTGGAGTTTTCCCTGCCAGGGTTTTAATGTATTAGTTTCTGCATAAGTGTTTAATGTTTGTAAGGTTTTCGTTGAACCCTGTGGCTGGAACTCGCCAGTTCTTCAGTGTGGAAGAACTTATCTATGTTTTGGGATTCAATGTCGGTTTAATGTAATACCTTCTTCCTGTAATAGTTAATGTTTGCAATCGTAATCCTTTATTGAAATCCGAGCTGGAACTCGCGTAGTTCAAAAACTGTAAGTTCTATGATAAGAATGTTTTGGACTTATTCATTTTGTCTTTCCGATTGCTAGTTGGTGTGTTAGAATTGTACCAATCACAGAAATCATTTTGTTATTAGCTATGCGTCTACTTGAAAGAAATCTTCCCTTATTAAGTGGGTTTTCTGTTAATCTTACAACCCGAAATGTAATTAGGATGGAAAACCAAATACAATGAATCATTGTCTGCGAAATAAAATTAATGTTCTATTTGTAAATGGTTGAAGTCGTTAGGTTATCCATTTTATTTTTGAAAGAAGAACCCTAAATACCTATACTATTTAAACTCACAACTATCATCCTCTGCGTCTATATTTCGTAATTGAGATTTAAGGCTTGATAAGAATAGCTGTAGATCTTGGCTCTACTCTTTAGGGTTTGTATGGTGGATAAAATCGCATTTTTCTTCCTGTCCAGGTATTTAAACTGACCTAAACCTACCTGTAACATGCTCTCATTGCTTTCGGGAAGGATGTTGCCCCCCAAAAAATATGAATCTTCTGATTATAATGTATTTTATATTACACAGTCGGTATGTCTTCCTCTGTGGATGAGTGCCGAGTAGGGTCCCGATCCATAACATTTATTGACCTTAATATTTAAATGGAAAACGTCTAACTCCTATTAAGATCATTCCAGGTTCTCATTAAATAAAACGAGATTCAATATAATACAATAACAAATATAGTTTAGATAATTTAACGGAGAGCCCAGAGTTTAACTTCTCGAATTGCAGATCGATGTAGACAAGTAAACTATACAAAATTATCGCTAATCCTCCACTATAGATCTTTACAAGGTAATTCCCTAGAAATACCTATTTTTTTATAACCGTTCAGAGAATTTGTATGGAAATATAACCTCATATTCAGAAAAATCCGTAATGGAAATGCAATATCAATTTAGTTTATCCAAGATAAGAATTCATAAGCAACCAACTAATTGATCAAACTATTATAACCTATTTGGCAGAAATAAAATACTAGGAAATACTGAAGAGTCTGAATTTAAAGAAAAACCTGAACTTGTAAACCGAATGTAGCAGGAACATCCACGTTCCTCCCAACCATAGATTAGATACAAACCCCAAGTCTGTCCGTAATCACCCCCGAGCCAGATGCATGCATGAAAAAGTGTGGACAGTTAGCCTCAAACTCAGTCGCTTTTCCTAAATCCCTTTCCTAACACAGAGTGCTCACGCAGCAAGGATCATTCTCTCCGGCATACTCAGCAGCGTCATGCGTCCTCACATATGCAATCCCTTTATAGTTTTCCTAGGTCTTACCATTAGCAGCCAATTCCTCATGGAATTTTCACAGCTAATCAAATCCCTGATTTTCAGGGTGTGTCTAGTGTCTTAAATACACTTCTCACACCTGTTCTGGTTTCCCAGAGGCTAACTCTAACTTGTCCCCCACTCCTCCATGCATGATCTCCTCATTTAACTTGGTTGTTCCTGCTCATCCTTATATTAAAATAATAAAAATTGTTTTCTTACAACAGTCCTTCTAGGACTTAAATCAGCCGATTTCTCATCTGGCCTCCTTATTGAATAATCTCAAAAATGATAACATAATATATATATATATATATATTTAAAAATCGAACATAATGTCTTTTCATTATTGGGGAGGGACGTCACAGAATGAGTTGTTCTTGAGTTCATTCTTGGAACCATAATAATTCATTGTGACATTTCTAAGCTAATAAAACACATTATAGTGTGATATGAGTGAGACATTGATCTCATTGTATAGGGAATTTTATTTTTCCTTTTTTACTTTCTTATTCTTAGAACATGCACAATCTAAACTATTGATATATAGGTTTGCATTTTACACTTTAATGCGATGTAATAAGTATATGAGAGAATGATTTTATACACACTGCAAACTATGCCCAAATGGATTTGCATTTTACACTCAATAACTACCTTGATCCATGTGCTTGATGTGTGAAAAAGTGTAAGATACAAGACCCATTCAAATACAAGGGACTCATATTGAGGTCACTTGGTGTCTAGAAATAACATCTATATGTATGTGAAAAATTTTCCATAACATTGTTATTGAAGACAAAATCATGTATGCAGAAATGTAATCAAAGACAAAGTCATATAGACAAGTGCAGATCCATCTATTAATATGAAAAAATGATCCAATCATGTACATTTTTTGGAAAAATGGAACATCGTTCCCAATGTCTATATAATGGCAACTCGTGCCCTATACAAATTATGGAATCTCATGCCCAAAATGCCACATCGTGGCTAGTGTACATAGGAGGGTCTCTCAATCCTCCTGCCCACCCTTGGAGCTCCCAAGTGCATCTCCAAAATTGATCTTCCTCTTCTTCATGCTAGAGGAAGCTGGGTCATTCTGGAGACTTGGACCACGTCCCCCTGGGCTCTGAAACGACAACAATAATATGTCAAATTTTCCTACCAAGTATACAAGTATAAAACATAATTTAAAAAAAAAAATAGTTTTCAAATCTTAAATAACTCACCGCATGCGAGACTGTAAGTCGTGAGGGGGTCTCTCTCCTCCGTGCTCCAAGTCTCTCAGCAATTCCACCCTGCAACATTTAGAACAATAAGATTAATGATGAAATTATATGCATATAGTAATTTTCGTTAAAATTGAACGAGATTTTCATAAATTAGTCAATATCACCATGAACATAATCGGCTGGTCTTCAGGGTTGGCGGACGGAGCAGTTAGCTAGACAACCTGCTCTGATGCTAGGGTGAATGGTATAGGGGTGGATGTAGCCACATCGACAGTGGCTACACCATTAGGGGGCACAGTGGACGAATGAGAGGTGGAAGAAGGAGGCGTGGACTGCCGTGGGTGAAGTGGAGATGCATGTCTAGGGCGATAAACCCCAACTGGCTGTAATATGGATGGGGCCACCGTGGAAGGGGAAGCGAGTGTGTTGGGGGAATTTGAGGGGGGGGGGTGAGCGAGGCTTGTGTTGTGGTGGAGGGATGGGTGGTATATCGTGGTCGGATGGGGGAGGGTGGAAACATGGGAAACTGTAATGGAGGTGGTGGAAAGGTTGGGATGGGGTGATGGGACGCAGGATATGAAACAAAAGGGGGAGTTGGATGGAAGTGTGGTGCTGGATAGGAGGGAGAGGTTGGATGGGGGAATGTATGCCAGGGGATACAACTATCATATATGGTGGCCGAAAGGCTTGGGAGGGAGGGATAGTGGCACTGGCAAGCTGAGGTGCTCGCACCTGCATACACATTTATAAACTCATATTTTAATATAGAAAAATATAAATATACACAAACACGTCATCATATTTGAAATCAAATTTATACTTTAATGCACACGATACTTGCACACATGGAGATATACTAATCCCTAGTGGGGATGGCTGGATGCTAGAGCCTACAGACTTCTGTGCGAACACTACAATATTTAGATTGAATTTATAAAAACAATATTAACAATATTAAACACAATGCCAATGAGAATGACAATGGTAGTACTTAAAAAACACGATTGCAATTAATTTAGATTCAAGTTAGATGATTACCATAGTTAAACAATTACTTCCTTAATAGCGGTAAAAGTATAGTATCCAACAATAGGGAGTAGATGATCACATAAGCTAATGATTACCTTGTTATGAGAGTTATGTGTGATTGTCTTATAGGTTCAAATGTTAATCCAAATCTGATATGATTATACCAACAGTAGAAATATCACCTCAGTAGGTTTAAATGTTAATCCAAATCTTATATGAGTATACCAGCAGTAGGTTTAAATGTATATCTGATATGACAACTCATATCTGATATACATTTGCACTAGGTGAGATGGTTTGTTTAGGATGGAAGCGTGCCAAGTATACCAATTTGGTAGGATAGGTAGACTTAGGAGATGAAATGGCAAGGTGATTTAGGTGTAAGCAGAGAGTATTGTGGGTCAATTAGTGATTGATTTGCTGATTGATTGATTGATTGTAGTATCACTGTCAATTGGATTAGAGCCCAAATATACTAAGTGAATTAACGTTGTTATATGGTAGAGTTAATTATTTTTATTGGGTTTATCAATCATTTCTTCTATTCAAAAACTAGGTTCCACTAACCTACAAATGACATCAATGACTCAAAAATCCATACTAAAACACACAACAATTAGAGCTTTAAATCAATCACCACAATAACAACAACATAGATAAGCACGTAGGGGCAATAAGTGCAGGATGTTGATGTATATGTAACTTCGGAATGTATTTCACATATATGTATATTGTATTCCTATAGAGATGTTATTATTCCTCTATACGGAAGTGGTTGTATTCCTATAGAGATGTTATTATTCCTCTATACGGAAGTGTCGTCATTTATATTGTAAGTGTCATAACTTATACTTGATGGGTTATTAGACCACCTTGTTGGGGTCGGCCCTGTATAAGTCATGTGGGTCAAAGGGTTATTAGACCACCCTATTGGGGGTCATCCATGTGGTTCAAAGGGTTATTAGACCACCCTAGTGGGGGTCGGCCCAGTCAGCATTATGTTAAGTGGTTAAGTTGAGGCCGACCTAGTTGAGTAAAGGTCAAGTCAAGTTAGTGTATAAATAGAGAGTGTGTCTCTCTCATTTTACACATTCTATTCTCTCACTCACACTTTGGAGAGTGGCGCACTTGTGGAGGAGGAGGCTCTATTGCTAGGAGAAGACTATCTCTTGTATTCTGGTTGTATCATTGCTCTATCTATCTCTGAGGAAGTTATTGGGGTTTTTCACCTTTATGGTTTTCCTCAAGTAAACTGTGTGTCTCTTGTGTGCTTGCATTATTGTGTCCATGATTGATATGCTGTAGATTTTTTGTACATGTTGTTCTCTCAGTTAAGATCCTAGATCAGATTGAAGTAAATTCTGAAAATTTAACACAGGAGTAATCTTCAACCACAAAGCAAAACAATGTTGAATATGGTTTCCACTGATGACAAGCCATTAATGACAAAGGAGTAAAAATGCCCGCTAGCTGTAATGGAAAATGTCCACAGGCATTGTAGCCACATATGTGCTGGTTTGATGGGCTTTGGATATTATATCAATTTTTTATTGTATTGGTGCAATCCATTTTTTCAATACTTGGTAAAGAACATGGTTGTGGGGATCGTTTCCTTTGACCCACAATGGATTGCGCCCATGATAGGAACAAATGACCCATTCTTTGGTCATTCGTTGAAGATAATGTGCCAAAGAAGATTGAAATTTTATGCTTGAAGTGTTGACATGGAAAGAAAGCCCCTGCCCATCTTTTGAAAGAGTTATTTCCTTGTATCAAGGAATGGCCATTTTGAAGAATTTAGAGATTATGAATGTTTTGATTTTTGGGGACTCTTTTCTCATCATTGGTCAAGTAAGAATGACAAATTTTGGAAATTTCTCTCCCATTTCTATAATCATGAGAGGTATTAATGGTATAGCTACAAAGTTTGAATTTATTGAATATTTTCATATTCTTTGTTCATGTGATACCAAATTTACATAAACCATGGTGAATGTGATGGTGAAATTGGAAAAATGAGTGTTATAACTCACTTAATTCCTTCATGAAATACATTAGTAATCACACTTACTGGTATTTATGTGATAATCGGCAATGGATGCGGTTAAGGAAATCACTTTTAAGTCCTCCTCATTCAAGTAATCAATGCACACTTGAACTTGGATTATTCTGTAGTGGGAGTTTTAATTTGGTTCGGATGGAAAATCTTGGTGTGTGTAGGATATCTCTGACTATTAATGCCAAGAAACTTCATCATATGGTAAGTTGGGTTGAGCCAAAATTTGGTTTTGGGTTACTTCATAATTTGGGTGGTGGTGAATGTTGTTGGGTAGTGAAGAGGATGGGAATACTTTTGTTTGGTTTGTTTCTTTGTTAATAATTGGACTATGAAATGATTATTTTAATTGGAAATGTTGGTTTGTGGATGAAAACTTGAACTCTTATTTTTTAGGAAATCTGTTAGGTCCCCTCTCGTCGATCCGATGCAAGGGAGGAAACATGACTAACATTATAGGGCTTATTTGGGAAACTCATCCCCGTTCGTTGCTAACAAATTCATAATAAATAAAAACTTATGTGTGCATATTCATACTTCAAATAAACATAGCGGATTGATACATTATCCACACACAATTGCATCACTGCATTCAACATATAATCATAATAGTCATCAAATTAAACATTGCAGAACACAAAATGAATATAATTTAAACCACAGAGAATACTTATCTTCAAAATGAACTGTCCAAGCAACTAGCTATGTGAGAGCAATGTTCCACCCAATCATAAGTCTCTGTCCAACCTATATTCTTTCAGCTGAGAGACCACCCTCGAGGTGGACTGTGTATCCACTAAGAAGGAACTAGACAGGTTCACTCACAGCAATGGTTTCACACAACAATCATGCTAATCCAACACACAGTTGGGTTTATCAAGCATGCAAAAAACACATGAGGATGATACTAAGCCAGTGAGCTCAACCACAAAGCTACATACATCTCAACTAAACCCAAACAATCATGGCACCCACAATACCTACCACACCCAACACAAAGAAGGTCCCCTTCTCTGCTGCACAGTCCCTCAGACGTCCCTTCCCTCCAGTGCTCTTCAGGGTGGGCACAGAAAGGTCCAAGCTGCTAAACCCTTAAGGTTCTAGCCTTCACTGGGTTTATTAAGTAATCCAAACCTCTGTTCTATCATTCACGCTTGGATTCTCATAATTCAGTGACCAAATGACTCAATCCCGTAATTGGATTTTCGGGCTATCAAAACTGGTTTTTCCTATGGATTTATGGGTGTCTAACACTCTCAAATTCACCCCAAGTTTCATGTCTATGGATCTCCCATTGGATTTCACTGTCAACACGGAATTCTGGGCGTTTATGGCACTTCAAAATGGGGTTATTGCAAAGTTGCAATTTCTGGTTTTTCTCATTGTTCCCTCTGTGTAATTGATGAAAAATGAAGCTTAGATTTTCAACAATGGAATGCGAATGAGGAAGGATGAATTCCCCTGAGGTAGGGTGACCAGTGGATCAAGAAAACAAATCCCATACCTGCCATACAAATTTCTGGGCTTCCCATGCTCCATTGAAGCCATGGACTGATTTCTTCAACCACTTCCTTACAACTGAATTAAATGTTTGCAAGAAAGTCAAATGGGTTCTCAAGATGACATTTGGAAACACATGGTTCAACCCAACAATCCCCTCACCACTCCCTAGTGGAATACACATGGCCCCTTCTCATTAGTTGCTTCCATAGCCATTTTTTGGTATTTTATTGTAATATTAATATTTATATCATTTTACAATGTTCCATGGCTCAATAGCACATGGATAGTGTAATATCAAATACTTGCATTTTACATAAAACATCCACTAGCAAGGCCTTGGCCTTGAGCTCCACGCTAGGAAACATACATCGCATGAACACAATATTTACAATAAAGGCCAATATATCATAAGGGTCAAAATGAGGGTATTACAAAATCCTTTTTTGGTTTATTATCTAGGTGATCTCAATGGAGACTTAGGCAATTTCTTTGGAATTTAGGTTATTTCTCCAAGCACCCTTTCTCTTGTACTTTATGTTGGTACTATGGAAGAAAACAACCAAAATGATGAGTGTGTTCATTGTGGATTTACAGAGCTTCACAACTTCCTGAGGTGCTTATCACCATGGATGAACACCTTACAAGAGGTAATTTTGCATATTAATCAAAGTATATGTATTCATCATGAAGACCAATTGCCTAGGCTTTTGGATATGGAAAAGAGAATGGAAACACAAAGTGAAAGGTTAGAGAAGTTGGCTACAGATTTAGAAATGCCTCGTAACATTACACCCTATAGTTTCCATAGGTCCAGTGAATGGTATTCGTCTAAAAGAATTTGCAGTTCAATGGGATTTTAGTGATTATGAAGACATAGAATAAGCACAAGTAGCATCATAAATGAAAGAAGTTAAAAATGGAGAAGCAAAAGATGCCTAAAGTGAACATGAACACATGTCTAGTTTTCTTAGGTTTTCATGTTTTATAATGTTTCATTTTTGTTTGGTTGGATTATATGAATTTATAGCTCTCAACTAATTTAGATAATATGATAAACACAACCGTAAAATCCAATGATAATATGATAGACATGTTTTGTGAGACTTATTCATTTTGATTTTAGTTTTAAACGATGATAATATAAAAAATGGTTACTCAGTGCTAATTAATTTGTAATTACTGAACAGAAATTACTCATAACTGGATCTAATTATTCAAAGTAAAGAAGTTACCTGTGTGTATGGTGCCGCAATCTCCTCCCACCTGGAGGATGGAGACTCAGCCCTGAATAACTGTACATTAAAACAACTAAAGTCAACAATGTGTAATTCAAAGTTAAATATATTAAAAAATACGATATCAAATAAAATACAACTACTTGAACATTAAATAAAACAATAGCTAACCTAGTCCATGTAGTTCTCTATGGCATGTTGCTGCGTAGGGCCATGGAAAGAATGACCACAGTGAGAACAACGATGTGTCGTTGTTCTAGTCGAACTAGATGGCCCCTCCTAGGTTCCACCTGTACGTGGCATGTCCCGACCACCACCCATAGACCATGCAGTTGTGTGTGTCTCATCATTGTCCTCCCGGCTCTATGAAGACATTGCCACAAATGTGGTATGTTTAAGCAAATGACGTGTGGAACGTCTAGTTGAGTCATCAATCTCATCTAAGCCGCTACCAAACCTAGGTGGCTGAGAATGGGGGTTTGTCTCTCTCCTGGGTGCATGAGGTCCTCTCAGTGGGTTGCGATGGACCTGAGGTTGATCTTGGGCAGATCCAAGATCGACACCCTGAAACTCAGTGATGTCAAAATAATTGACATGGTAGCCTAGCTCAAACTAAACCCACAATTTCCTAATAAAATACTATGGGACCTCCAAATTATTGCATGGGGGTCTATCAAACACCATAAACCATCTCTTTTTTCAGTTATCTCTCCATGGATGGTAAATACACCAGTCCATGCAAACCCATCTCTTTCTCACATCTAGAGGTTCTCTTGTCCTGCGATCTATGAATTTGATGTACAATTGTTCTTTCATGATGTTGAGGTCTTTAATTTGTTCTTTGGATATCCCAGTGGAATAGTGCTCCCTCATTCGAGCCTTGTATTGGCTCATATTTGTGACCTCACTGTGGGAAATGTTGATGGATTCAATGATGTTTTGCAATGATGTAGCTAGGGAAACCCGATAGGGTTCCTTGGTGCTATTCAATTCATTGCTTAATACCTTTAATTCGTTTAAATATTGATGTAATTCATCCTCAAGGTTTTCAGATGGTTCATCACCATGTTCATTGTCCATTCCATTGTTGATGTTATCTTCTGATTGTTCGGTTTCATTGGTTTCCTCTAATGGTTGTGGTGTGTTTTTCATTTTGTTGGTGTATTTAATCTACAATGATAATTTATTGGTTTTTTAATTGATTGCAATTTTTTTTAAATTTAAAATTGTAATGGAAAACAAAAAAAACAACAAAAAATTGATTGTTTGAGCACCTACCTGGAGGCAATAGCGGCAACAGAGTGGAGTTTGAGTTTGATGTTGACTAGGAGGTTGTTGGGTGCTCCAACACACGCTTGCAGGATCTCTATATCGCCACTCCACGCTCGCAGGTTTGTTATTGTGATAACAAACTCGTTGTCTATTTTTTTTTTTATTATAAAAATACAGGCGCGTGCACGCGTTAATGATGCGTGCACGCATATATTTGCGTATGCGTCCTTGTTTTTTCCCGCTCGTGTGCTTCCAATGTGACCTTTTTGGGTACTACCTTCAGGCGGGTACCGAAAAGCTGTTAGTTTCTTGGTAAGATTCTCACACACTTGTGATTCATTAAAAACATACCTATATGCATTTGTAATGCTCTCTTAAAATTATCTTTAGTAAGGTGTGTGCATAAATGAGGTGTTGGTTGACCCTTGTAATAGCATGGAGAGCTAAATGAGAATCGAGGTGGTGATGGGCCTTCATATTAACAGTGATTCTATTTGTTGTGGTGATGAAAAATTTCA
Source organism: Larix kaempferi (assembly GCA_027924585.1). NCBI lineage: Eukaryota > Viridiplantae > Streptophyta > Pinopsida > Pinales > Pinaceae > Larix > Larix kaempferi. The sequence continues at coordinate 15,543,998 of BSBM01000249.1, forward strand.
TTGTTGTTTTCCAAGAATATTCCTAGAGTATGACGAATTTATATGTACTGCTATAGTTAGAGTGAGGTACCTAACTACCACGAGAAGAGGGCTTGTTATGTGATTGTTTATTAAAATTTATCTCCTATTTAGTATTTTTTGTATATGTTTTCCTATTACTATATATGGTTTTATACTTTATCAAAAAATTCACCAAGGCTTCACAAAATGTTATAATTTAGTAAAAGATTTGCCAAGACTTTACAAGGTTTTATAATTTACTGAAAGATTCACCAAGATTTTATAAGGTTTTATAATTTAGTAAAAGATTTTCCAAGATTTTCCAAGATTATATAATTCAATAAGAGATACATAATATAACATTGATAAAATAACCTTATTATTTTCCTATATATCATGGAATTCACCCTTTAGCAATTATTTGAAAACTTTAGAAAGTAATGTCAACTCTCTTAGGGGAGAGTGAAAATTAATCTATACTGCAAATTAATTATAAAATTTAAAAATACCCCTTTAAAATAATTCAAGTTACAAACAGATATTTGGTTGAAAGTAACGTCAACTCTCTTAGGGGAGAGTGAAAATTAATCTATGTTGTTAGTTAATTAAAAAAAATCTGAATTAATTAAAAAAATATGATATTAAGCGTAACGAAAAGTGAAAATAGTAAAAAGGTAAATTGAAATTTAGATATTTAAAAAGAAAAATATTAAAAAAAAGATGATGTTAAATATTTCTATATATAAAATTTCATATATCACTTTAAATATAAGTTATATAAATTATTAATGATTTAACATATTCATAAACCCATATGATAAGAACAATTGGTTTTACTAGTAATTCCTGAAATACAATAACAAGTAAACAATTCAACAATACACCCTTAGTGTTTGTACGTTTGAAAACGTGTGAAAAGTGTTAACTTTATTTTTTATATTCTAGTTTGCGTTATTTTCAAAAGTTTTTTTTTTTTTAAATTATCATTTAAAAAAGATAACTATTTACATGAGTTATGGTAGAATCTTAATATTTCAAGAACGAAAGAGAATAATAAGCAATATCAAAACCTTTTACATAATTAATTCAATATTAAATGAGTAATTATTATTTTTTACAATATCTAAAGTTTTTATAACATATAGACATATAGAAATTTATTAGGTTGAAATCATTTGAAAGATAAATTATTATACATTATTTTAATTTAGAATTTATTAAGATCCAATTCCGTAAGGTGTAAACTTATTTTAAAATACAAAATTTATTATTTTACATAATTAATTCAATATTAAATGAGTAATTATTATTTTTTACAATATCTAAAGTTTTTATAACATATAGACATATAGAAATTTATTAGGTTGAAATCATTTGAAAGATAAATTATTATACATTATTTTAATTTAGAATTTATTAAGATCCAATTCAGTAAGGTGTAAACTTATTTTAAAATACAAAATTTAATAACAGATTTATAATTCAAAGAATTCGACCTCTTTTATCACTTAAATATTATTAATTTATTTTTAATTTTATAAAAAAAATATTAAATCAACATATTAAAATCAACATTACAATCTAATCAATATCACACTGCCAAACACCCATTAATTTTAATTTTGTTATAAGTATAAAAAAAATTAAATCTAAGTAACTCTTTCCATTGTTCCCTCTCCAAGTAAATATTTTACTACTCTTTTTAGGAAATAAAATGATTTGACATTTTAAATTAATTAAGCATCTACATTATATTTTAGATTCTACTTAATATTAAATATTATGGATGTTTGTTGTGTTTATAAATATCTATTACTTTTTTTTTTTCCAAAGAAAAAAGCATATTTATTAATGAGCAAAAAATACATACCACAGATGCTTAATAAGCACGATAATTTCCAGAAAAAAGACTATTTGATCTCCAAAAAAAATCAAGCTTTTACGGTAAAAAATTTCATATTCTTTACATATTTAAAAACTGTCTCAAAACTCTACTGCCATCTATACTTAGAATTTCACATATAAAAAACTGAAATGATTGCTGATAATCGTGACTAACAACTTGATGATAATTTCCTTCTTCCATAAGTAATCCTATTTTCGAGTAAGTGTTAGCTTCCTCGTTCCGTTCTCTATAGACATGAACAAACGTAACCTTCTGAAATAATTGAGCCAGCTCCTTCACATTCCTACCCAGATTCTGAAGAAAGTGATTGTTGAATGTGTTCTCATCATTCATATATTTGATCCAGATCTCGGAGTCCCCGTAAACCTTGAGAATCTCCACCTTCTTCTCTCTTGCAAGTAACAACAAAAATATCAGAGCAAGACCTTCAGCTTGGTTATTAGTTCCTCTTCCTTCGTTGGCTTGGAACCCAAATAACTCCATTTTTTAGAGTTTTAGAACCCCTCCCAATCCACAAACACCATTACAATAGGCTCTGTCAAAAAAACCCTTCACTTCATCTTCATCAAAGGTCGGCATTTTAAGCACTCTGATATTGATCAATTTTTCAATTTCCAAAAATAAGTGATGAGTCGATAGTATCAGACCCGAGACATAAAAGAAGGGTTGATTGATATCTTCGAACACAGAAGAATTCCTAGCTGTCCATATATACCAGGGCACTAAAAACGCTAAACATATGAAGCGTTTCAAATTATGGTCTTTAAACCATTCCTTCGTTGCTTCCTCGAAAGTGCCTCCTTCCTTCATCTGACCCAACTGTAAATACATCCTAATGTTGTTCCAGACCTGCTTAATAAAGGGACACCCATTGAAAAGGTGTTCAACATCCTCGTCCGCCTCTCTACATAAACTACACCTTCCAAGTCCCTCTTTATAACGTCTCTTTAAGTTGTCCCAAGTTAAAATCTTTCCCTTCAAAATCAACCACATTAAAATTTTACTTTTATTAGTTTCCTGAGCTTTCCATATTTTCTTCCACCACCAAGGGTCGGCTCTAAACTGGTTACTCCATAACATTTTGTAAGCACCTTTGAATGAGTATGTACCTTCCTCCTCGTTCCCACGCCATTGTATAGTATCAGGGTCATCCTTCAATAGTATAAAGCCCTTCCTCAAGTTTGTAATCTAACTGTTCCAAAGCTCTGTCCATCTCTCCGGTAGCTGTAAGCAATCCGTCATTTTCCACTGTTGGATAAAATTAGAAGTACCATTTGCAATGTCTGCCATAACCACATAACCCTTGCCAGCTAAAAGATTAATGAGTTCCAACGGAAGTGGATTCAGACGGGATACCCCTTTGTAAAAGTCAAGACCAATTCGTGCCACCTGGCCATTCCCAATTTGCCACACCAAATAGTCCCTGATTACCTTGAATGCATATATAATGTTACACCAAAATAGAGAGCCTCCACAGCCTTGTTTGTTCCCCTGATGAATCCAACTTACCATTGGAAGATTTGCCATATATTTGAAGCGCAGAATAGCCTGCCATTTCCCATCCTTAGTTACCAGCTGCCACACGGACTTAGACGCTAGAGCCATCCCAAAAGTCCTCAGATCTTTAACTCCCCACCCTCCTGCTTCCTTTGGCTTAGATATCGAGTCCCATGACGTCTAGTGAACTCTTCTTCCTTCTTTCCCCTGCCATAGAAATCTCAATAAAAGCTTCCGTAGGGCATGCAGAACCCCTTGTGGGATTTTTGCCAGGATCATCCAGTAGAGAGGGATGGCACTCAAGACACTCTTTATTAGAACTTTCTTCCCTCCTTTAGACAGATAACAGTTACACCAGAACCGTGTTTGACTTTCCACTTTAGTGAGCAACTAGTCCCAATCATATTTTTCATAGCTATTCGGTTTAAGATGGAAGCCTAGATACACGAATCCTCCTACTAATGAATACGAATCCATAGGCAGGATCTCCAAGAAGGCATTCTTCTCTTCAGTACAAAGCTCATTAAAATAACAGGTCGACTTACCAAAATTGACAAGCATCCCAGTACCTTTGCTGAAAAGCCAAAATAAATCTTTGATTCCATGGGCTTCTTCAATCGAATTCCCTAAAAACAGTAACGCATCATCCACAAAGAATATATGTGTCAAACTTATACCTCCAAAATGGATACCCTCCATCATGTTAGCTTCCATGGCCTCTGCAATAAGATAGCTCGAACCCTCCATGACTAACAGAAATAGATAGGGTGACAGTGAGCACCCCTGTCTCAACCCCCTCTCAGGACAGAAAAAGCTAGAAGCAAACCCATTAATTAAGACTGAGAATCTTATAGTTGTCATACAGGACCAGACCCAGTTAACAAATTGCAGCCCGCATCCTATCTGAATGAGAACCAATCTAACACACATCCAACAAGTGCGGTCATAAGCCTTAGACAAATCAATCTTCATTACCTTAGATGAGATCTTTCCGGTTTTCATCGAATGGATGCCTTCTTGAGCGCACCCTACAGCCTCATGAATACTCCGGCTAGGGAGGAAGCCAAACTGTTATGGACGAATGTGCATAGCCAGGATTGGTTTGAGTCTTTCATCTATTATCTTTGAATTAATCTTATAAATAGCATTACACAGTGCTATGGGACGAAAGTCACCAAAAGATTTAGGTTTCTCAGCCTTAGGAATTAACATTAAAAAGGTTGAGTTGATACCAAGCAAAAGACAGTATGACTCCCTGATCTGCTCCACTACTCGCAGAAGGTCATCACCTACCAAATCGACGAATCCAGTAAAAAATTCCGCCAACCATCCGTTAGGGCCTGGACTACGGTCCTTCTTTAGCTTTTTTAAAGTTGAAAGTAGTTCCTCCTTCGAAACCGGTCCACAAAGGATCTCATTCTGTTCCTCAGACACCCAATTTTCGAATTTCGCTGCTAACTCCACCACTACTTACTTTGATTTAATGAATATAATGAGCTGGCTAGTCAAAATTTTATTGTGAGAATGTATGGCTCACATTTCTAAGAATTATATTGAATAGAAATTAGAAACTATGAAATTATCTTATTTTAATTAAAATAAGTATAAATATCTCTAATTTATAAAGATAGTTCAAATTTATTCATTTTTTCCGTAATTTTGGTCAATTTAAAATGAACCAAAAACATTGAGGCAAAATTATATGCTTTATACTTTTGATAAAATTCTTATTCAATTTAGGAAAAATTTCATCATTGAATTTGTGTGTATACTAGTTAATAAACAATACCAATATTAAAAAAAGTGTCATGTGAAAGAACTTAAGATAAAATTCCTATTTAATTTAGGAAAAAAAATTTGATCATTGAATTTGTCTACTAGTTAATAAACACTATGATATTGAGTTATACATCATTGTTTTACAATTATATTTATTTATAATAAGAAACTTTTACTATAAATTATTAATCATTTGTGGGTTAATTTTATTATTATTTTATTTTAATTTTAATTTTTAAATAAATAAAAATAAAAATATAGTATTTATTCACTTGTTTAACCGTTTTTTTCATTTTAAACAATTTTATTTTTTTAATATTAAACAAAATTCTCCCTACTTTAGATTTTTTATTTTTTAGATTTTTTACCTGGATAAAACCAAACTCCACTCAAACCAATCGATCAACCTTACAAACTATCCTTAGGATATTAATATAATATTAGTGTCTTAAATATGAGATTATAATATTTATATAACATGAATTTTTTTATTACCTAAAATATACCATTTCAACGTCCTTCACGTGGAGATGTGTATGGAAACATTCCGGTAGCATCCTTTTTCTTATAAATAAAGGATGTATTTTTTTCTCCTTTAAAAAAAAGAGGAGAAGGGGTCGAAGTAAAAGTGCTTTTTGAGTAATATTGAGAATTCATGTATGCAAATTACTTTGCAATTAGATATAATATGGATTTTATATCATAAAACTAAATGCTTGAATAAATTTATAATTTTTTTTTAAATTTCTTAAGAATTATTATTAAAATTTACTTGTTAAATTTATGAATTATTATTTTATATAATATTTTAAATCACTTTTGAAATAAAATGGGTATAGTGAGGAATTATGAGTTTATATTTATTATTTAATTAGAAAAATACACACAATCAAACCATAAATTTATATTTACCTATTAAATTAAATTTTACCTTGTTATATCCTATATTATGTTTCAAATTTGAGATATATTACAACTTGTTTATAAATGTTATTTCAAAAGTATGAATAACAACTTATATTACAAATTTAAGATATACATATTTTTATGTATATAAGATATCTACTTTTACATTTTAATGATACTATACATTATCTTTACTTATTTTTTCTTATCAAATTCGTATTGATATTTTTTTCTTATTTTTTTTTAATTATTTTCATTTCTAATTTAAAATGCATTTTTTTTCATTTTTATTTTTAAATAATATTTTTATTAAAATTTTAATTTCGCTATTTTTTTATGGGAGTTTACTAGCAACAATCACATTTTTAAATGTAGTTGGTATTCGTCAATCGGAGAATATCAACCACTTTTAAATATGTGATCAATATTAATATACATAAACTATGAATCACATTTAAAAATGTGATTGTTACTAATACTACTACACTAAATACCAAATTTTAAATGGGAAATCCATATAAAATCTCAAAAATATTATCCTAAATGGGATTCTCCGAGAAAAGTAGTGCGTTTCGGACATCACTAATGGACATACAAACCCAAACAACAAAGGGGATTTGTCACCTAATAAATTAATGAATGAAACTTGACCTAGGTGTGCCTTCGATTTAATTTCGACTTCAATTATAAAAATATTGATATACCTACACGTCCAAATTCATTCGCTATTTGTGCAATCGAAGGAATTACACATAAGCAAGAGTTACCTTTATATTACCAAGAATGTGCCCACGAATCTCATACAAGTCCAGGGATATAAAAATAAAATCCATTATGCTTCTCAATTCTTATACCTACACTAAACGTTGAGGTCCAAAGCCTTCCAAATTCTTTGTGATTTTTAAACCCCTCTGTGTTGTCGACACCACACGTTGCTGAGAGCGCTGCACTGGAAGATGCCCACCGCCTTCACTATCCAAACAAATTCTTATTGTTATAAGAATAAGAATTATTATATTTATAGTGCTCTCACATGGCAGAAGGATCCTTCTTCATTTCATTCCATAACCCGTCTCGTCGTCTGCGTATAGTCTTGTCAAAACACGTATCTATCGTAAGACCCTTTTCAACTCAACCATCTACGAGTATTATTTTGTTGCTGTGCAATATTAAATTCTGGCGGTGTTGTTATTCAAGGTTCAACGAAATACACATTTAATGTTTTGTAGCTAAGTTAATAGTGTTCATTAAATATAATCACTAATTTTAAACTGTTCCCCGCACACAAAAATATATATTCTTCCATTAAATCATCCTAAAACTTTAATCTAAACATGAAATAATATCTCACATTGAGAGAGTAAAGTCCATATCAACAAAGTCACGAACAATAATAATAAACCTCCTATGTCACCGTTTGAAGTTTTTAGCTATTAGCAATTTATAATTATATTGAATTAAAGAAAAACTAATAAAAAAATTATTTATTCAATAAATTACAAATCATAATAATTTTAATTATATCAATAGATGTTTATATCTTAAAATTTGGGGGTGAACTATGGTTTATGTTTATCTAAAATTGTACGAAGACTAGACAATTGTACTATTCATATTTTGATTATATGGCAGTTAAATTGATTTTATGGAGTAGTTAGCATATGCATGGATAACTCATAGTTGATAAATGGATAATCATCATGACAAATAACTAGAAAAATGTGATAGATAAAGAGAATATAAAAAATAACTCATGTTTGATGCATAAATGCATGGATAACTTGTAACAATTAACTTATGGTGGCACTTAACTTGTGGCCTATCAATGTGCTAAAAATTAAGTAGATGTGCTACTCAATTAGTCAATATAGGAATAATCATATAACAAGTCAATAAAGACACTTTTTTTTCATTATTAAATTCAATTCAACAATTAATATGTAACCAAAAATAATCAAAGATAGGAAATATTCAAATAAATACTTTAAAAAATTAATATGAAGCTTTATGGTAATATTTTCAATGCAAATTTAGAAAATTATTTATAAACGAATTATATATTATTATTAAATCATCAAATTCAATTTTGAATTAGAATAAAAAAGTTCATAGACATATTTAAGTTAATATAAACTAGCACATCCACTTAATTTGTGGAATACCGATAGCTCACAAGTTAAGTGTCATGAATAAGTTATCTATTACTTGTTTTTTATGCTTAGTTGTAATCATATGTTGTATATACTTTAACTACTAGTTATTTTTTTTAAGCCACTAGTTATCAATGAATGAGTTACTAGTTAATTTCTATATTTTTTTTATAATTGTTTGTTTTGAATTTTGAATTATGACCATAAAATCAATCTACCAAAAATATATACACTTACTAATGTAAAAATAAAAATAAAATTATATATCATAGCTTTTAGTAAAAATAAAAATAAAAAGTTATATATCATAGTTTTTATAGTTTTTAGTAAAAATAAAAATAAAAAGTTATATATCATAGTTTAAAAACTAAATGTATAGCATACTCAAAAATAAAAAATCAAATAAAATCTTTAGATTGACTTTATCTCAAAATATAGATTATAACACAAACTCATCTATAGAATTCAAACATAAACTTTGGAATATATTTTTTTCTTAATATAATATCTTTAAGGATTAAATCTCTTACAATTTTCGCTTTTACATTAAAAAAAAATGTTAACACGATTTGCATATCTCTATATTTACACCATTTTTAATCATTATTTGAAATAAATAAAAAATTGCCTAATCTTCCTAGAAAATGGTGCTCCTATTAAGCTAAAATACCATATTTCTTGTAATACACGCTTTTCACTGTCGACGACTTTATTCGGTAAAATATACACTGAAAGGCTCGACTACATTTGCCTTGGCTTATGGCATACACTTACTTATACGTGTACCGGCGATTTTTCAAACCATGTGATACTGACGAACGTATGTGCGGCGATTTTTCAAACCATGTGATACTGACGAACGTATGTGCGGCGATTTAGAAATCATGGGATGCGATATTTTACGGATTTAGAATATTGGTCAAAACTTAGACTTCCCCGACTTATTAATAATTAATGAAACTTATCCTGTAAGTCTCATCAATTTAATTCTGAAATGTTATAAAATGATCAAAATTTCAAATACATACACGTTCCGGCGATTTTTCAAACCATATCACCATGTCATACAAACGACCATATGTGCGACGTTTTAGAAATATTGGGACGCGACATTTTACGGATTTTGAATATTGGTCTTAACATCGAGACATCTCCAGACTAATTAATTAACGAGACTTGGCATGTACGTATCACCAATTATTTAGTTATAAAATGTTATACAATGTTCAAATACATACACGTCCTAAATCATTGGATTTTTGTGGTTGTCCTGGATTTAAATATTAATAAACAATGTTCCCCGATCATGCTTTATTTATAAAACGTTCATTATCAATCCAGCTCAATTCCAAGTTCCAACCATTTTAAATGTTAAAGTCCAACGTCTTCCAAATTTTCTGTGGTTTTAAAATCCGCCTGTGTGGCTGGCACCACATGATGAGATTCGAGGGCTGAGGGCTCTACTAGGAGCGAACCTAACCTTATGCACCGGACACGGTTCTCGCGTGCCCCGCATGCGCCTAGGGGTAGGCGAGAACCGTGTCGGCAGGTATCGCCACCACTGAAATAGAAGATGCCCCGCAAAACGTCACCCATGAACTCATATCGGAACGTCGGCGTCGGCGATGATTGCTGTATTTATAGCGGTCACAGAAGGTGCTGTTCATTCCAGAAGAGTTTCTTGGGAACTGCATCCATCCTTCTTTCATTCCATACTTACGAGCAATCATTGCCTGTAGATTATCGTCGACATTGCAATGGAGCCCGCGCAGCGCATAAGCAACTATTATTTAGTGGGCATACTTGCAGCCTTGGCTATTCTTCCAATATTGTCTCATGCTCGCTGTAATTACCCGGCTATATTTAATTTTGGGGATTCAACTTCTGATACGGGCGCCCTCCATTTTGTGTTCCCCTACAACGAGCAAGCAGAGAGTCCTCCCTATGGAGAAACCTTCTTTGGCCAACCCACAGGCAGATACAGCGACGGAAGACTGTCCGTAGATTTCTTAGGTACGTTAAGAAATTCCAGTTACTAGGTAATTGATGCTGCTGCTCATCTTTGTAACCCTAAATATATATTTAATTGTTGAACATGATTGATTTTGCAGCCACGGCACTGGGATTACCGCTCCTGATTCCATATTTGCAGTCCGTGGCTTCAAATTTCGGGCATGGAGCCAACTTTGCTGCGGCAGGTGCCACTGCTCGTGACACTGATTCCTTCATTGCTCCCATCTCTCTCACTGTTCAGATCAATCAGTTCAAGGTTTTCAAGCAACAGGTTCTGGCCAGCATCAACGCACACGGTAGGTAGTAAGTATAATGTTCTAATTATACGTCTAAATAGTAATATCGGGTGCAGAACTGAATTGAATGGAGAATTTGACAGGTAATCTAAGCTATCTCCCAACCGCTGAAGCATTCAAAACCGGGATATACACGGTAGAGATCGGGGGAAACGACTTCAGTTATGGATACATGACTCTCAACCTCACCACGGCCCAGGTGAAGGAGACCATTCTTTCAAAGGTTGCAAAGTCTGTTGCAGGAGCTGTGCAAGCTTTGTACAATGAGGGCGCTAGGACTATACTGGTGAAGGACGTGGCACCGCAAGGCTGCGGGCCCTTTTGGCTCACTTTTTTTTCCCATTCCTCCAACGACTTCGATAAGCACGGCTGCTCCATCTCCTACGACGATGCAGTTCTATATTACAACACACTCCTCAGAGCTCAGCTCTCCTCCCTCCGCACACAACTCAAAGACGCCAATATCATCTATGTCAATACATACGACATCATCTACGATTTCTTCGCCAACCCCTCCAATTATGGTATTATTTTTTTATATTTTGTACTAGGTATTAATTCTGTGTATATTCCAAATAGTAGATGAATGAATGATACCATATACTATCTTTATATCAATGCAGGGTTCAAGGCCACCACTAAAGCATGCTGCGGAATTGGAGGCAAGTATAACTACCAGTATAACATACAGTGTGGAACCAATGGAACTATCAATGGCCGCGCTGTGAAGGCCGTGTCCTGCTCCGAGCCAGCCTCGTACATCTGCTGGGACGGTGTTCACTGGACTGACGAAGCCAACAGACTACTCACCAAACAAATTTTGAGTGGAAAATATTTTGAACCATCCTTTTCCCTCGCCAATTTCTGTGATCTCAAAGCCATCTGATGCATTATTTTCTTTCTTGTTGAGGATTCCTTATTCCATTGGTTTGGCCTTGCACTTGTTTCAGAAATAAATAAATATATTACTCAGTCCTATCAGGATTGAGATTTTCTCTTCAATTTCATTTTTTTGGCAGCAACTTCGAATCAGGAAGCTTCTGCAAACGCATTTTATGATTGAGATTGATTTTTTATATAAAATTCTAACGAAACGACAGCTAATACTTAACCATGGAGCGAAACATCCATTGATTTATTACCCTCCAACCCTATTTTCAGTCAACTCATCACAATATAATCTATGAAATTGCTTTACTAAAACATAAACATGCATTCGCATAACCTTTTCACTCAACCCATCAAACTTTTAAAGTATGTTAATCTTAAATTGTTTCCCAAAATATGCATGCCCATATCGTTAACAAGTTATGTTGCTGCCATACAGCAACGTTTTCATTACAGTCAAACATTCATCCACATTGCATCGAGATTGGTGTAGATCAGCAAATCGAATTAGGCTAGCATCATCATTTATCAAATGAATGCCATAAATACACTAAAAAATTCCATTAGGACAGAAAAGCGAATAATTGGTTTGATTTTCAAACAGGAATTGTCTCAATGTGACATTCAAACCGCCCTGGGAAGGCAAAGGAAGAATGGTTAAAGCTGCAATTTTTATGAGATTGCAACAATTTAGATAATTTGGGTAGTTTTAAAATTCGTTATATATAATTATATTTTTGAGATAGTTATGATTTTTTAGATTGCATAATTATCTAAAATGCAATTTCAAAACAAGATGTTGAACAAATTTAATAGATTTAAGATTATAATGATTATTATAAAATTAAATTATTTATATTTTTTTAATTATTTTAATCAATCATTTTATTGATTTTTTAACAAACATAAATAATGACCATTTCAATTAATTACCTCATATTACTCAATATCTTTTGCCTTCCACCATACTCACTCTCATAAGGAGAAGATTAGAGACAAAGGCACACTTTATTTAAGTCTTGAGTCCACTATAATATTAGAGGGAGGCTCATTTTTTTTTATAGGTGCTCAAGGAGATTCCTATTGACCTTCTTAAGATATCCTAAACATCAATGACTTAATTTGTACATTACAAAGGCCTTTATCCTCTCTAACACATGCTTTTCACCTTTTCATCACCTTTTCACCTTGTTTGGGATATTACTTCCCAACGACTCAATGAATTCATGTGCTACTCACTATAAGATATTATTTGACATGCACTTGATGTTAAAATACGTTTTTTTATTGAAATTTTCATTTTTTCATGTCATGGGAGCCTCAGAAGTATGCAGTGTGGGTATGGGTTGGATGCAGAATTAAAATCCGCATCCAACGAGTGCCGAATGGGCTATTTACTGGGCGCCCATTGCATATCCCATGGGCTATGTATCGGGTGCCCAAAGGGTGCTCGGAGGCGGAGTTTTGCTCCCCCCTGGTTCCCTTTGTGTTCCCGGGGAGAGGAGCGGCTCCTCCCCGTTGCCAAAGGGGCGGAGCTCCTCCCCGTTGTCAAAGGAGCAGGTCAAACCCACCCCTTTGGCAGTAAGGAGGATCTCCACTCCCCCCCCCGAGTGCCCTTTGGGTGCCCAATGCATAACCCGTGGGCTATGCAATGGGTCGCCCGTTGGCTGCATAAGGTCATCCCTTTGGGCACCCAATGCATAACCTGTGGAAATGCGGAAATGCATAATCAATTTTAGATAGATGGAAATATGAATATGTCATCCGCAATTGCGAATGCAAGAATGTGGAAATAATTGTAGAAAATTTATCGTTCCCATAATCTGCAATTGGAAAGTCGGAAAACACCATAAATCGTAGATGCAGGAATGCGGGAGGACTCGTTGGATGCATAATTAAATTATGCATCCAACGAGTACCCACGTTGCATACTCTTAACAACATCCACTTGTAACACTATTGATGCATCGACAACTTCCCCTCCTTTATATCATGTTGAATTTCAATCTCAAAGTTACGTCACTTTGGAGAGTCTTTTTTACCCTTTTCAAAACATGCATATACTCTATATGCTGTTAAGTTTGAACTTTCTTGATTTGACCACAGTGGTCAATGAATAACATAAATTTAAATTGCAAAATAGAAACCACAACAATGCATTTTTTTTTAAGATCATATTTCATGAAGTTGGTGGATTTTTTAGATGCAATCAAATTTCTAGATAACTAACTCACATGGAAATCAATAATGCACTCATGTTTATAAGAAATATGCCTCGCCAACCCCAAAACTAATAACCTACTTTTAAAATGCTTATGGTCCTACCACAACATCCTTTCAATCGAAAATCTGTTAAAAATAGAGTGCTGCAATGAACTGCCTAACAAACATTTATTGCAAGGGTTTTTTATCATAAATTTATGATTGAAAGAGAACCAAAAACAAGTTATCAACATCAATTATTGTGAGAATGGGAAACACATGTAATAGAATAAGAATATCAATGTGAAAAAGAAGCTTTTTGAAATCATCCAAGAAATTAGAGAAAAAGCAAGGGAAGAAATGGTGAATCAGAGGCATCCAATAAACAATGCTTCATTTCCAATCATAGTAGATGTCACAAGTCTTTCTACCAATTCGTGACAAGATAAATGTAAACATTCAGTAGAGGAGCCCTCATTTTCTACAACAATGGATGAAAAAACACCTTGTGGCCTTAGTCAAGAATTAAAGCATGGTTTTTCATTGGTGGATGTCTCAATTCTGACATCAAGTCATTTTCAAACAAATATACCACCATTTAAAAATCAAGTAGATGAGGAAGCATATGCAATTTTGGCTTGGTGTGGTTATATATATATATATATATATATATATATATATATATATATATATATAGAGAGAGAGAGAGAGAGAGAGAGAGAGAGAGAATGAAATTGGAGATTCAATTCATGTAGAGAATTTTGGTGAAGATATTCCTTGGGCTAGAACCTATTGTTTAACAAGTAAATGTTCTTGAGACCACTCATGAGGGTGTCCAACAACTTCCATTTATCTACCATTAATGTAATGAAGTGCCACAAGCTCATGTTGAATCACTATAGCCTCCCGGTGATGTGTTCCATGCTACAAATACAACTCTCTTACCTCAATTGACCCCAGTGCACCGAAGAAATCCAAAACGTATCCAAGGGGATTAAAGTGTCCTTAGTTACCTTAAAGGTGATTTATCTAAATGGATTATTACTTATCAGACTCAACAAATCATTAATAAATATTTTGATTCAAAATGTGATGGAGGCAAATGTAGACCTTAATTTAACTTTGTTAAAATATAGGTATTTTCTTGTTATTAGAAAATAGTTAGGCATTAAGGTAATAAATAATTATATCCCAAATAGTCATATTGTCAAATCCTAGTAGATGCGTTTAGCACAATTGGTAAGAAAACTCATTCAAAACATCATAATGTGGCTTTTCATGTATTTTCACAAGCAATTGTAAATAAGAACACAAAAAACGTTCATTTGTGTAAGACTGCATTGAATGGCCTCTCAACCTTACTTCTTTAATTCAATACCATAAATTACACTAACTAATATGAGAAACATGCTTATAAGCATGTCAATAACAAATAATTGAATTATAGCATGAACTTAATCATTAACATACTGAAAAAGTACCTCTTTGAATGTCGATTTTTTCCAAGAATGTAGTAGTATTTCCAAATTAACAAGCCTTCACCCTCCTTTTATTCCCAAAATGGAATTATACCTCCATGCCAACTAGGATTCTATCCAACTTCATAGATCTAAGAAACCTTTCGGTTTCTTGGCCCTGCATGCACGTGACTCTAAGAACAATAATGCATGATATCTCTAAGAACTTTGTCCATGAAAAAATTATTCCAAGAATTATTCCACCTCTCAAGAAGCTCAACCTCTCTACAAATCCAAATAAAAAGAACTCCCCCAACTCCTCTTCAATCTCTCTATTTGTCAAATTTTCATGCACAACTCCCCAAGTATCCTCAACCACTCTCATTTATGGACCATCAACCACCCCTTCTATATTTTAGTGGAAAATATATTTATTTAAAATTATTTCCTTTCATGCTAGCTTATAAATGAATTTGATATTTTCCCCCAAAATTTATGGCACCCCACCATACCTATTTATTTTTTTCATATTAGCAATTAATGAAATTCAAAAAGGGTATTTTATGCTACTACATATTTATATGTACTCAATATACTCTCTACAATAATTAGCCATTCATTCAATAATGAATACATCAAATAATTATACTAGTGTACATGCACAATGTACGTATACATAGCTAGTGTATACAGACCTGCACTTGTAGTAATTATAAACAATCACTGCCTCTAATGCATTGTTTTTGTATGTTCTCATTCTCATTCAAGTGTGCTAAATAACAAATCGAAATCTCAACATCTAAGAATCACACTAGTTTACAATAATTAAATACAGATGACACATCATACTTGTATCATAACACGAGTAAAGAAATACTTTAGCATACAAAAGTAACAAATTTCTTAAATAACTAACTCACAACATCCTTCTAATTTACTTCAAACCATCCTTCCTCCCAAACCTACTTCCATCTTCCACATCCTATCCTTTCCTCTACTGGAATATGTTGGAGCATCAACTATATTGACCTAAGTCCAGATAGAACCCATAAGTGGAAGTGTTGACTATATTGACCAATATTTCCCAACATGCAACTAGAAGTCATAATTACGCAAATTGGGGAGAATGTCTCAACACAACACTCCCACGACTCCAGGTTGTGGAGGATACACCGTGGGAAATGCTTCTACCCCTCCTAATATAACTAGGGTCGACATGCTATACTCAACCATACTATGCAATTATTGTTCTTATAGTCACACAAGTGAACAACCATTTTGGGCAAGCTATGAATCCTATTAAACCCACACTTACCCACATATCATAGTAGTGTTTGAAATCATAAGAGAAAATTTATAGTACACATTACTTTCATGATGTCAACGAAATCCAATTTACCTTTTTACTACAAACATTTGACTACTACATACCACATCATCTTGTAGGTTAGATAATCAATGACTTAAAAACCATTTATAATATAACCATTTCACATGCAACTCATGTTATGTACTATTATTCAGGTAAACAACACATTTTTATTCTAGCTTGCATCATATCCATATACATCCATAGCATAAACTTAACTACTATCCATGTGTCTAAATTTCACATCTTATTCTAGATGTTCAAAGTGAATCACATAACTATCATAATCATGAAAATAGAATAGTAAAATCATATGTTGTGATCACATAAATAAGTGCTCATGTATACATATGTAATTCCTATATTATTCTAATAGAGTACAAATAGGTCCTATGTGAATTAATTACTAAAATGAATACAATAAGAGTTATGATTACCCAAGGCCGAAAATTAAGGCGTTACACACACTGACCTTTCAAGAAAATTCACTCTGAAGTTATGTTCATTCATAATGTAAGGAAAGTCATGACATAATTTCTCTATGTCTTCCATGATAAAAAAATGTTATAATCCCCCTAAACATTCACTTGATCAAAATATGCCAAGGCCATCTATAAGTAAATTTAAGCCCTCACATAATTATAAAATTTTTTATTCAAAATGAATTTAACATATGCTTAATACCCTAGCTCCAGAGATGGCACAATTGCACCATTTCTGAGACTTCAAGGCACGGTATGGGGGGTGCCCTAGTTGAAACCCGTCCCCCTAGATCCATCGAAATCGACAGATTCACGATCGGAGTCACGGTTGGCTGCAACAGGCATTTTCGTCAGGCACCTTGGGGCCATTTAGGGACACTTTGAGGATTTGCTCCAGGGCCACAAAACCCAAACCGACGAGCGAACTTGGATTCCGTCGGCTCTCACAAGTTCAAGTGGCCGTTATGGACGTGTTCACGATGGCAATGCATGCCCGAGAGCCTTCAGATGATAAATGAGCCCCTTGAGCAAGATTGGCATGGCCCTCACTAAGAAAAACCCTAGCTCTAGAGATGGCACAATAGTACCATTTTCGAGGCTTTAAGGCATGGCGTGGGGGGTCCCCTAGCTGAAACCCAACATCCTGGATCCATCGGAATAGACGGATTCACGATTGTAGTCACCTTTTGGGTGCAACGAACATTTTCGTCGGGCACTCTAGAGCCATTCACGGACACTTTGAGGATTTGCTCCGGTGCCACGGAACCCAAACTGACGAGCAGACTTGGATTTTGTCGGCACCCACAGGTGCAAGTGGAAATTATGGACGTGTTCACGATGGCCACGCATGCCCGGGAGCCTTTGTATGATAAATTACCCCCTTGAGCAAGACTGGCATGGCCCTCACTGAGAGAAACCCTAGCTCTGAATATGGCATAATAGCACTGTTTAAGAGACTTCGAGGCATGGTGTGGTGGGGGGGGCTAGCTGAAACCCGACATCCTAGATCCATCGGAATCATCGGATTTGCGATCGGAGTCACGATTTGTGTGCAACATGCATTTTCATTGGGAACCCTAGGGTCATTCAAGGACACTTTAAGGATTTGCTCTAGGGCCACGGAACCCAAACCGGTGAGTGAACTTGGATTATGTCAGCTCCCACAGATGAAAGTGGCCATTGTGGATGTGTTCACGATGGCCACGCATGCTCAGGATCCTTTGGATGAGAAATGAGCCCCTTGAGCAAGATTGGCATGGCCCTCACTAAGCAAAACCCTAGCTCTAGAGATTCCACAATAGAATTGTTTCTGATACTTCGAGGCACAGTGTGGGGGGTCCCCTAGCTGAAACCCAGCGTCCATGATCCATCAGAATCAACTGATTCACGATCGGATTCATGGCTTAGGTGCAACGGGAATTTTCGTCGGGCACCCCCGGGCCATTCAGGGACACTTTGAGGATTTGCTTAGGGGCCACGGAACCCAAACCGGTGAGCGGACTTGGATTCCGTCAACTCCCACAGGTGCAAGTGGCCATTGTGGATGTGTTCACGATGGCTACGCATGCTCGGGAGTCTTCGGATAAGAAATGACCCCCTTGAGCAAGATTGGCATGCCCCTCGCTAAGCAAAACCCTAGCTCCGAAGATGGAACAATAGCACTATTTCTGAGACTTTGAGGCACGGTGTGGGGGGTACTCTAGTTGAAAATCGGCATCTTGGATCCATCGAAATCGACGTATTTGCGATCGGAGTCATGGTTTGGGTGCAACGGGCATTTTCATCAAGCACCCCGGGGTCATTCACGGACACTTTGAGGATTTGCTCTGGGGCCACGGAACTCAAACCGATGATGGACTTGGATTTCATCAAATCCCACAGGTGTGTATTGCCATTGTAGACATGTCCACGTACACATGGGATCCTTCGGATGATAAATGGCCCCCTTGAGAGAAATTGGAATGGCCTTCACTAAGCAAAACCCTAGCTTCGGAGATGGAACAATGGCACCGTTTCCGAGCATTGGAGGAATGGTGTTGGGGGTCCCTTGGTAGAAACCCGGCATCCGGAATCCATTGGAATTAATAGATTCACTACCAGAGTCACGGATTTGGTGCTACGGGCATTTTTTCCACGAACCGCAGGGCCATTGAGGGACACTTTGAGGATGTCAAAGGATCTGGACCTATACTAATTTAGTCTTAGCATTCTTACTTGATTTTAGAAGTTGCTTTCTTTGCTATTAAACTATGCAATTTCCTTCAAACTTATGTTCATTCACATAATGGATACATGGAACTTAATTAATTTTTTTTTCTACTGTCATTAGCAAAAACTAAGATAGCTAAATTAGATTTGATTTTCAATGTATTCAGTTCCCTTGTACATACTTTGTGTTTCTTTTCCGTAATGACATATTAACCATATTTGACTTTCCTTAATTTTTTGTCTTTTCCATTGAAAAAATAATAGGCATAGATCTGAAACTTGGGTGATTTTTGCACTAATTTGACAAGCTGTTTTTTTTGTTATCAAATTATGTAGTTTCCTTTACATTGTCATTCATTGACACAATGGATAAATAGAACTTAATCATATTTTTCTTGTATATTTTTCAAAAACTAAGATAGATGCATTAAATTTTCTTTTCATCCTATTCAGTTTGCTTGTGAATACTATGTGTTTCATTTTTGTATCGATATATTAATGACTTTTGACTTTTCCTTGTTTTTTCTCTTGGCATTGACAAATTAATAGGTATGCATGATTAATAACTAAGTTTAGAAGGCTGATTTGAAGTGACATATTCATGTGTATGTTGGATGTTGTGTGTATGTGTGTATGTGAATTTGCTCGATGTGTGTATGTTGTATTTGAACACAATTTACTATAACAAATACTATTATTACATTCTTAGTGTACCCCCATAGAACATGTAGTATAAATCATTGTATCCATCCAATTATAGATTCAATGGTGATGGTAGAATAGACAAATATAAAGCTAAACTGGTAACCAAGAGTTATCAAGAAAAAAAGGATAGATTATGAAGATACTTTTGTACATGTAGTAAAAATAAACACCATTGGAATCATGATTGCATTTCCTATTAAGTATGATTGGAAGTTGCATTAGTTGAATGTTCATTAGGCATTTTTGAATGGAGAAATGAAGGAATAAATTTATCTTGTTCAACAATAAGGTTTTACGTATGAACATCCTCTTTGTGAAGCAAGAACATGAACATCCTCCTTGCCTAAAGCAGGACATAAAAATCATGTTTGCATGTTTAAGACTGCATTATATGGGCTAAGAAAAACACCTAGGTCATGATATGTGAAGATTGATACATTATTTTTTTAGCAAGGTTTGATAAGAAGTAAAAGTGACCCTCATTGGTATATCAAGAAGGATTAAGATGGGCCTATTGCTTTGATTTCTTTATATGCTGATGATCTAATCATAAAAGGAAGTGCTACTATGTTCATTGAAGAAATGAAAAGAAGCTTTTCACAGGAATTTGAGATGAAGGACCTCACGGAGTTATATTATTGTTTAGGCCTTGAAGAAGTATGGAGGGATGATTATAGGAACCCCCATTTCAGGTTCCCCAAAAACACTTCCATGGAATTTGAAAATATAAGTATAATTAATTTTAGAAATTCCAGTACGATTTTTCAGAAGAAGATATAGAGGCCACAGATCTAGTTCTATCTATTGCAGTACCTGAATGTCAATAAATAAAACTATATACCCAAATTTATTCATTCCACTACAAGAGTTAGCAAAATAAATAAACTAAATACTTCAAACCTGTTTTCGACGGTTGGTCCAGCAAATTGATGGAGTCCTCAAAGTGATTTCCGTGCGATCCAATCCAATCTCCTGACGATGTACCCAATCCAATATTCTGACGAAGTACCGAGTGACCCCTTAGTTGACCTCCCTATCGTATCGGGGTTATTCTTCTTCAACCCGAACCCCCGAGCAAATGGGGTCGCAAGAACACACAAGCTAGCCTCCCGAAAGGATATCCCAATCCCCGTTTCGGCTAATCCCAACTCCAAGGATCATAACATAATCCGAGATAATGATGACCATTCAGCATTAGGGAGCAAGAGATGTCTTTCTCTCCTTCTCCTCCCTCATTATATAGCAAAATCTTGTGTGACATGTGTTTGTCCATGCACATATTTAATTTAATTTAATATTTTAATTTCCAATATTCTCAAACACATGTGTCTTCTTAACGTCTTTAATGTGCACATAAATCCCTAGATCAGTGGGAGTTAGGTGTAGAAGAGTTCTACTTCTCTTTTGGTTCTCATTTAGTTTACTTAACAATATTTTAGTCAGACTTATTGCTTTCTACCTTTCTTTATTTTTCTAATATTTAGATTGAATTAAAAGATGATTCCTTTTACTAAAAGTATAATCTATTTTAAATTTCCTCTTTATAAAATAATTTAAATGAATAATAAAATTAATTAAAGTAAAAAAAATCTTGAATAATAATAAAAGAAAAAAAAAATTTTTTTATTAATGACATATTTCAATTGTTTCTCAAAATAATGAAGTCAATTAAATAGAATCTTTAATAGAATGATTTAAAATAATAAAATCTTTTGAACAAATAATATTTTTTCTTAATAATAAAATTAATCAAATTTAATATAAATAAAGTCAATCTTTTAACCCATTTTCAATATAATAAAATTAATTAAAATAAGAATTTAATTAATGAAATAAAGAATAGAATTTGTATAGGATAATTCAATATAATAAAATCCATTAAATTAAAATCTTTGAATCAAAATAATTCTCTTATTATTAATCTTTTTTAATCAGCATAATTAATCAAATTTAATATTGAATAAAATCAATCTCTTCAATTCTTTTTCAAGTTAATAAAATCAATTAAAAATGAATAATTCAAATTAATGAAATCAATTAAAAATAAAATCTTGAATAGAATTATTAAAAAAAAATAGAACAAAATGAAATAAAGTATTTCTTAAATCTTATGTGAAACTTTCATTTATACCATTGATTAATTTTCTTCCTCTCGTTCTTTTCTAGGTACCTCTTCAACGGGCCCTTCTGACAGTTTCATTTGTTCCTTCTTATGGGGATTACTGCATAGCGACTGAGAACCGTTACCGCGATCTATCAACTACGCTCCTTGGAGACTAAGGGATGTTGAGGGATAAGACTCTCCTTATTGCGCGCCCCTCAACTCATCGTACGTGACTGAATCATTATGTCCTTGCTTGTATGGCATACCCTTCCCCAGGTGAGCTGAAATGGCCTCACCCGTGCGTGGATTGCTAATTCAGGGTCGACAGTCAGTCGTCATACCCTTAAGTGTTCTTTCCATTCTTACGACCCCGATAATTCCATTGTGGGTCAGTTGGTAAATTGTCTTACCTGCCACTGCACACACACTCCAATGCATATTAGTAGCGCTGCACTATAAAACATTTGTATCATTCTTTTCAGTATCTCAGTCAGTCGAGTCTACTAAAAATTCATCATTTTAACATTATATCTCTGTCAATTGAGCATACATCATTTTCATTTCAAGTAATTTCAACCTTCATCATTTTCCTTTCTAATGCATTTTCAAAGTAAATTCAAATGGTTCATGTTTTACTTAGCAGGTTCATTTCAAAACTAGTACCCTCATTAGTCTAATCAGTTAAAGTACCGAGGCAGGCATTACATAGACCCCCTATTAAAACTTCGTCCCGAAATTAAGTCTCATGTGCTTCCACGGTGAGTTTTCACTTTCTTTTTATATTCATTTCTTCAACATAATCACAATTGATAATGACATTTCATTTCTTCTTTTCTACCCTCATATAAGTATAATTCACATAATTGATAATATAACTAAATCATACCTTTCATAGTGTAGCAATCCCCACAACAGTCCTCTATTGGCTCATTAATTGCAACCGAATTGAAATCCTCCATAAAAAATTCATTTCATTCAGCAAAACTATAAATATATAATTTATGTAAATCCTTTAAGCACTGACACATTGCCACATAAGGAATTTATCTTCAATCCCAATTTCTTCCCTTCCCATGGTTACGTATAACTATCATATATTCTAAACAATATCTGAATTTCAAAATAAGAATTGACCCTTCCGAATTTTGTTCTTCAATACATATCTTATCCATTCCTAAACTAATCTTACATGCAACTTCTCTCTTTTCATAATCCAAGGTATAATTAAATATTGGAGTGTCATTTACTTAGTATAGCTTAAAAGTATAATCTCAATTTTTTGTAAAAAAAATTATGTAAGGTTTTCTCTTCAAGTACAGGTAAGATTCTATAATTCAATGTAAGTTTAACTTCTCTCTTTTCATAATCCAAAGCATGATTACAACTAGTAGTGCATACCTATGAAACCATTGCCTTGATTTCAGAGAATAAGTATTTACAACAAATCAATAAAATTCTTGACGTAAAACCCCCCATCAAAGTATATGAACCCTGAATATCATTCAAACTTTCATACTAGCAAATTTAGAGAAGAATAATTCTAACCTGTTCGAGAAGCTGGAAGTATCCTTGCCGAAGGAGAAGATGTAAAAACCGCAGCTCTGATTTTATTTTTTACGCGTCAATCTCCATGTATTACCATTCATACATATATCCTCTTTTAATCTACAAATATCTAATGTAGTGACTTTGGTCGTAAATTTTTATTTTTATTTTTTTAAAGCACTTATTTATAATTCCTAAATGTCACACTTCATCTATGTGAATATGACCTTGATCATTCAGAAAAGTATAAAAAAGTAATATTATCCATAATTCCTAAGGTCACACTTATCTATGTCAACATCACATTTATACTCATGAATAGTCATGATTTACTTATTTTATACAATATGAATTTGACCATTATTCACCTATAGCATTCTTATTTTCCCCTAAATACAAATCTCCTATCCCTCACATACAACTTTGCATTTACTTTACATATAGAATTACAATAACCATTGTAATGTATTATTGACCTTTATTTTTAACACACCAATAATTTCCGCTATTAGTAATGACAATATAAAATCTTATTATATAATTCATGTCATTCTAGTTGATCTTTAAATAAAACTCAACAAATATTTGATTAAGAATATAATTTAGTAATCAAATTAATGCATTAATCTTGTAATTGCTACTAATAAGAAATTATTCTATCAAATACCACTTTAACTTATTATATTATGAAATAGCTAGAACTATATACCACATACTACTTCACCACAATTGAAGTACCATATATATATATATATAATTTCTTTATATTTAATGTAAATCTCTTCTCTAAATATATAAGAAAAACACGTATAGATATACCATAGAATCTTCACCTTTTGACTTGAGAACATAATTAATATTTTACAAAATAAATTAAATGTTATCTATATCTACAATTCTTTAATTTTTAATTTATATCATTATTCCAAAAGGAACATACAAAACACTACTATTATATAATTTCAAACATCACCATTATATAACTCCTTAGGTTCTACCTTACATCATTCATTCCAAGGACATATAAAGTACTATAAAATCTTACTCTACTTGAAAGGAGATGAATGCCATCATTCTTCCAAGGAAACGCATATAACAATATTGTTATAAAATTCAACATCATAGATTTAATCAAAGTATTAACCCTTTCTTTACTTGTTATTCCATTAATGAAATATGAAACATGATATTACTTTGTATTTCTTCAAAGTGATGGCTTCATAAACGAAATTATAAAATGTAATATTATCTTTTCCTAAAGTTTGTAATATAAAATATAATAATACATTTATACTTTCAACCATGTCATAAAGAATTATGAATGTGAACCAGACATTAACCTTTTCCAATAATGAAATATGAAACATAATCAACCTCTTCTATTGATAAAATATGAAACATAATCTTACTTTATATTCCCGCAAGTATCTTATTTTCAAGTAAGACTATACCCACCTATGCATTCGCTGCAACTAAGAGGCATTTATAATTCTTTTAGCAATCATATTCCTTTCCAGTATGAGCACATCCACTCATACAATCGATGCAACTAAGGTACATATATTAAATACTTAGCTTGTATTCATGTACTCATGTGTCGAACTCTAAATCACGCCCAAACGTATTGATCCCCAATAGACTAATCTCGCTGGTTTGTATGAATCTTATGTAGTTTAGTTACCCAACCAACTTAAAACAACATCCTGTATTTTCTAAAATCTACCACAACATTTAAAATAAATCCCACACTATCGTACATCAAGATCTGGGAATAATTAAAATCATGGCTATGAGTTAATTTCAGATCTGCTGAAGGTGTTTACAAGAAAGGAACCGATGTTCCTCTCCCGGCTCGACCCTTAAGAATCACTGTGAGTAATAACGTGGGTGTTCAGACAGCTTCGCAGGTCCTACTGGACACTCTGTTGAGTCTTGTTTAACTAAGGATCCTAAAGGTGAAGAATCTTAGATAGAATTTCAATTAGGCACAGGTGTTCTGCGGGGTTCATACCCTACACTATAACTTATAAATCAAAAGGAATTAAACAATCACAAAATTCCCCCCCTTTTTTTTTCAAACTACGATTTCATTACGAGGGTGAAAGACAGTTTGAAAAAAAAAGAATAATAAAAAATGAGGAGTCTTAGAATTAAAGGCAGCGTTTGAGTTCAACTCTTTAAATCAGAAGCTTGGTGATCGTATTTACATACAGGGGTGTAAATTTAACAAGTTAAGCGAAAAATGCAATATAATTCGTATGGAATCTCAGATTCGCTAATGCGTTGATAACCAGACGCCGATCACCGTGAATCCTAAGGGGTTGATTTATTCATTCTATCGACTGGGGCGTTCCAATCGCTAGTTCATATCCAGAGGCTGCAATTATTTGACAATCACGGATCTGAGGTTTGCGAAACCATACAGAAATGGATCGGAGTCAGAGATATAACATTCGCCACTGTTGCGGGTTCGGAGTTTCCAAGCCCGAAAAGAGAGAGATCAGAATTCATTGTGACATGGATATATACAAGAATTGAATCTGAACTTATTTTTACAGAGATCTAAGGAATAGGACAAACAGATCACAATTTCTTCTTTAGTATTATAAATTTTATATAAAGTCTGACCCATTATAACTTTACGCAATCTATGCATTCGTATTTGATAGAGAGCAGGTTACTACTGCTTCTAAGCAAATAAACTTCTTACAGTTTTAAACAATATTAAATATACTTTGCATTCATCATACGAATATAACAGTAAATAGAGAAATGTAACCTGTTCCGATGGTTGATCCAGCTGCTGTCGAATACAGTTTCCGATCTTCAAGCTTTATTGATTTTACCGTAGACCCCTGCTTAAAATACGAGTCTGGTGCCCTCTAGGCTCGACCAGCTCTGATACCAAATGTAGGAACCCCCATTTCAGGTTCCCTAAAAACACTTCCACGGAATTTGAAAATATAAGTATAATTAATTTTAGAACTTCCAGTACAATTTTTCAGAAGAATATATAGAGGCCACAGATCTAGTTCTATCTATTGCAGTACCTGGATGTTAATAAATAAAATTATATACCCAGATTTATTCATTGCACTACAACAGTTAGCAAAATAAATAAACTAAATACTTAAAACCTGTTTTCGACGGTTGGTCCAGCGAATCGATGGAGTCCTCGAAGTGGTTTCCGCACGATCCAATCCAATCTCCTGATGAAGTACTGAGTGACCCCTCGGTTGACCTCCCTACCGTATCGCTATTTTTCTTCACCCTGAACCCTCGAGCAAATGGGGTCGCAAGAACACACAAGCTAGCCTCCCGAAAGGATCTCCCAATCCCAGTTCCAGCTAATCCCAACTCCAAAGATCATAACATAATCCGAGATTATGATGACCATTCAACATTAAGGAGCAAGAGATGTCTTTCTCTCCTTTTCCTCCCTCATTATATAGCAAAAGCCCGTGTACCATGTGTCTATCCATGCACATATTTAATTTAATTTAATATTTTAATTTCCAATATTCTCAAACACATGTGTCTTCTTAATGTCTTTAATGTGCACGTAAATCCCTAGATCAGTGGGAGTTAGGTGTATAAGAGTTCTACTTCTCTTTTAGTTCTCATTTAGTTTACTTAACAATATTTTAGTTAGACTTATTGCTTTTTACCTTTCTTCTTTTCCTAATATTAAGATTGAATTAAAAAATGATTCCTTTTACTAAAAGTATAATCTATTTTAAATTTTCTCTTTATAAAATAATTTAAATGAATAATAAAATTAATTAAAGTAAAAAAAATATTGAATAATAATAAAAGAAAAACAATTCTTTTATTAATGACCTATTTCAATTCTTTCTCAAAACAATGAAGTCAATTAAATATAATCTTTAATAGAATAATTTAAAATAATAAAATCTATAAAATCTTTTGAATAAATAATAATTTTTTTTAATAATAAAATTAATCAAATTTAATATAAATAAAGTCAATCTTTTAACCCTTTTTCAATATAATAAAATTAATTAAAATAAGAATTTAATTAATGAAATCAAGAGTATAATTTGTATAAGATAATTCAATATAATAAAATCTATTAAATTAAAATCTTTGAATAAAAATAATTCTCTTATTATTAATCTTTTTCGATCAGCATAATTAATCAAATTTAATATTGAATAAAATCAATCTCTTCAAATTTTTTTCAAGTTAATAAAATCAATTAAAAATGAATAATTCAAATTAATGAAATCAATTAAAAATAAAATTTATAATATAATTATTAAAAAAAATAGAACAAAATGAAATAAAGTATTTCTTAAATCTTATGTGAAACTTTCATTTATACCATTGATTAATTTTCTTCCTCTCGTTCTTTTCTAGGTACCTCTTCGGCGGGCCCTTCTGACAGTTTCATTTCTTCCTTCTTATGGGGAGTACTGCGTAGCGACCGAGAACCGTTACCGCGATCTCTCAACTACACTCCTTGGAGACTAAGGGATGTTGAGGGACAAGGCTCTCCTTATTGCAACCCCCTCAACTCATCGTACGTGACCAAATCATTATGGCTTTGCTTGTACGACATACGCTTCCCCGGGTGAGTTGAAACGGCTTCACCCATGCGTGGATTGCTAATTCAGGGTCGACAGTGAGTCGTCATACCCTTAAGTGTTCTTTCCATTCTTACGACCCCAATAATTCTAGTGTGGGTCAGTCGGTAAATTGCCTTATCTGCCACTACACACACACTCAAACGCATATTAGTAGCGCTGCACTATAAAACATTTGTATCATTCTATTCAGTATCTCAGTGAGTCGAGTCTACTAAACATTCATCATTTTAACATTAAATCTTTGTCAATTGAGCATACATCATTTTCATTTCAAGTAATTTCAACCTTAATCATTTTCCATTCTAAAGCATTTTCAAAGTAAATTCAAATGGTTCGTGTTTTACTTAGCAGGTTCATTTCAAAACTAGTACGTCATTAGTCTAATCAGTTAAAGTACCGAGGCGGGCATTACAATGATGGTGTGTAGTTGATCACACAAAGAAACTATACAAATGAGATCATCATGAGGTAATATGAATATATGCAAGCTAGTGTATTGGAACAAAATGTGAAGCTCAATAGTGAAGATGAAACAAAAAAGATGAATGACACTTTGTATCTAGAGTTGGTGGGAAGTCTAAATTATGTTACATCTACTAGACCATATAGTGAGGTCATGGCTAAGGAGAACCAACAACCATCAAATGAGATAGCCAAAGTTCCATCAAATTGACAAATAATCCAGCTTATCATGGCAGGTCCAAGATTATTGAAACGCTGCATCATTTTCATAAGGAGAAGATATAATGAAAGGAAATCTAGTATTTGGTCTACTATAATACATATGAGAATGTGGATGACATCTTCATTAATTCTTTGGAAAAGACAAAATTTGAAGTGTGATAATTTGTGTGTTTGGAAAAACTCTTCTTTTTTGAAATAATGAATGAATGAGTTGTTCTCGAGTTCATTCCTGGAACCATAATAATTCATTGTGACATTTCTAAGTTAATAAAATACATTATAGTGTGATATGAGTGAGACATTGATCTCATTGTTTAGGGAATTTTATTGTTCCTTTTTTACTTTCTTATTCTTAAAACATGCACAATCCAAACAATTGATATATAGGTTTCCATTTTACACTTTAATGCGATGTAATAAGTATATGCGATAATGATTTTATACACACTGCAAACTATGCCAAAACACATTTGAATTTTACATTCAATAACTACCTTGATCCATGTGCTTGATGTGTGAAAAAGTGTAAGATGCAAGACCCATTCAAATACAAGGGACTCATATTGGGGTCACTTGGTGTCTAGAAATAACATCTATATGTATGTGAAAACTTTTCCACAACATTTTTATTGAAGACAAAATCATGTATGCAAAAATGTAATCAAAGACAAAGTCATACAGACAAGTGCAGATCCATCTTTTAATATGCAAAAATGATCCAATCATGTACACTTTTTGGAAAAATGGAACATCGTTCCAAATGTCTATATAATGGCCACTCGTGCCTTATACAAAATATTGCAACTCGTTCCCAAAATGCCACATCGTGGCTAGTGTACATAGGAAGGTCTCACAATCCTCCTGCCCACCCTCGGAGCTCCCAGGTGTATCTCCAAAATTGATCTTCCTCTTCTTCGTGTTAGAGGAAGATGGGTCCTTCTGGCGACTTGGACCACGTCCCTCTGGGCCTTGAAACAACAACAATAATATGTCAAATTTTCCTGGCAATTATACAAGTATAAAACATAATTTAAAAAAAAATAGTTTTCAAATCTTAAATAACTCACTGCATGAGAGACCGTAAGTCGTGAGGGGGTCTCTCTCCTCCGTGCTCCAAGTCTCTCAGCAATGCCACCCTGCAACATTTAGAACAATCAGATAAATGATGAAATTATATGCATATAGTAATTTTCGTTAAAATTGAACGAGATTTTCATAAACTAGTCAATCTCACCGTGAACACAACCGGCTGGTCTTTAGGGCTGGTGGATGAAGTAGTTAGCTGGAAAACCTACTCCGATGCTAGGGTGAATCCTATAGGGGCGGATGTAGCCACATTGACGGTGGATACACCACTGGGGGGCACAATGGAAGAATGAGAGGTGGAAGAAGGAGGCGTGGAATGGCGTGGGCAAAGTGGAGATTCATGTTTAGGGCGCTAAACCCCAACTCGTTGTAATATGGATGGGGCCACCGTGGAAGGGGGAAACGATTGTGGTGGGAGAATGTTGGGGGGGGGGGCAAGGTCTGTGTTGCGGTAGAGGGATGGGTGAATGTGGATGGGTGGTATATCGTGGTCGGATGGGGGAGAGTGGAAACATGAGAAACTATAACGGAGGTGGTGGAAAGGTTGGGATGGGGTGATGGGATGCAGGATATGAAATAGAAGGGGGAGCTGGATGGAAGTGTGGTGTTGGATAGGAGGGGGGGCTTGGATGGGGGCATGTATGCCAGGGGATACAACTGGCATATACGGTGGCCAAAAGGCGGGGCAGTGAGTGATAGTGGCACTGGCAGGCCGAGGTGCTCACACCTGCATACACATTTATAACCTCATAGTTTAATATAGAAAAATATAAATAGACACAGGAAAGTCTTCATATTCGAAATCAAATTTATAGTTTAATACACACGATACCTGTACACGTGGAGAATCCCTCATGGGGATGGATGGTCGTTGGAGCCTGTGGACACATGTGCGAACACTACAATATTTAGATTGAATTTATAAAAACAGTATTAATAATATTAAACACAATGCCAATGAGAATGACAACAATAGTACTTAAAAAACATGACTGCAATTAATTTAGATTCAAGTTAGATGATTACTAGAGACAAATAATTACTTCCTTAATAGCGGTAAAAGTATAGTATCCAACAATAGGGAGTAGATGATCACATAACATAATGATTACCTTGTTATGAGAGTTATGTGTGATTGTCTTATAGTTTTAAATGTTAATCCAAATATGATATGATTATACCAACAGTAGAAATATCACCTTAGTAGGTTTAAATGTTAATCCAAATATGATATGATTATACCAGCAGTAGGTTTAAATGTATATCTGATATGAGAACTCATATCTGATATACATTTGCACCAGGTGAGATGGTTTTTTTAGGATGGAAGTGTTCCAAGTATACCAATTTGGTAGGGTAGGTAGACTTAGGAGATGAAATGGAAAGGTGATTTAGGTGTAAGCAGAGAGTATTGTGGGTCAATTAGTGATTGATTTGTTGATTGATTGTAGTGATTGATTGAGTGTAGTATCACTGTCTATTGGATTAGAGCCCAAATATGCTAAGTGAATTAACGTTGTGATATGGTAGAGTTAATTCTTTTTATTGGGTTTATCAATCATTTCTTCTATTCAAAAACTAGGTTCCACCAACCTACAAATGACATCAATGACTCAAGAATCCACAGTAAAACACACAATAATTAAAGCTTTAAATCAATCACCACAATAACAACAACAGAGATAAGCACATAGGGGCAATAAGTGCAGGGGGTATCTTAAACCACAAAGTAAAACAATGTTGAATATGGTTGTCATTGATGACAAGCCATTAATGACAAAGGAGTAAAAATGCCCACTAGCTGTAATGGAAAATGTCCGCAGGAATTGTAGCCACATATGTGCTGGTTTGATGGGCTTTGGATATTATATAAAGTTTTTATTGTATTGGTGCAGTCCATTTGTTCAAGACTTGGTAAAGAACATGGTTTTGGGGATCGTGTCCTTTGACCCACGATATGAACAATTGATCCATTTTGTGCTCATTCGTTGAAGATAACGTGGCAAAGAAGATTGAAATTTTATGCTTGAAGCGTTGACATGGAAAGAAAGCCCCTGCCCAGCTTTTGAAAGAGTTCTTTCCTTGTATCAAGGAATGGGCATTTTGAAGAATTTAAAGATTAGGAATGTTTTGATTTTTGGGGACTCTTTTCTCATCATCGGTCAAGTAAGAATGATAGATTTTGGAAATTTCTCTCCCATTTCTATAATCATTAGAGGTATTAATGGTATAGCTACAAAGTTTGAATTTATTGAATATTTTCATATTCATTGTTCATGTGATACCAAATTTACATATAAACCATGGTGAATGTGATGGTAAAATTGCAAAAATGAGTGTTATAACTCACTTAATTCCTTCATGAAATACATTAGCAATCACACTTACTGGTATTTATGTGATAAATGGAAATGGATGTGGTCGAGGAAATCACTTTTAAGTCCTCCTCATTCAAGTAATCAATGCACACTTGAACTTGGATTATTCTGTAGTGGGAGTTTTAATTTGGTTCGGATGGAAAATCTTGGTGCATGTATGATATCTCTGACTATTAATGCCAAGAAACTTCATCATATGGTAAGTTGGGTTGAGCAAAAATTTTGTAACGTCTCCGATGAGTATCTTAGTATTTAATGAATGAATTGCCTGTAACATCCCTCCTTTTTACCCTAAATATTTTTGTAAATACAATTCTTTATTGTACTTGTTTACTCATGAGGAACCCAAGGCCAAGGCCCCACCAGAAAACCACGTAACTTATGTGGTTTAACTTCTAAACTTAGTAGACTAAAATTGATAATCCGCAAACAAATTACTAAGCCGCTATAATATATATATATATATATATGAGAAGTATTATTATAGGAACTTCAAAATGATTGGAGTTGATTACGACCTTTAATCATGATCATAATTATTGAAGTTTTTGTACCTAGAAAAGAGGCTATCCTAAGGAAATACTGATGTATCTATACATATACATATGTAGATAGATATATACAACATAAAACATATAAGCATATATATATTTTTATATATACTAAATGATGTATGTTGGACACTTGTGTAAGCCCTTACTAAATAAGATCTTATCTTTAACAAATCATTTTTTTATAAACATACTTGGGTATGTTTCTAAGGTCATCATGTCGTAAGGAGGGACAAATAGACTTATCCTATAGCTTACCTTTAAAAATATCTTTATAAATTAACTATGCACAAAATATTTTGTATATATGTTTAGACGTGCATTTCTTTATTTAGAGAAAGATAATTCTTTTAGTATAACGAATTCAGGGATGAATTCTATGAAAAGAAATAAAGAAAATCTTATTTTAAAAGGTTTGATGGAATGTGTTATAGAGAGAGAGAGATATTTTCTTAAAGAATTCACCAAAGGTTTAGTTATGCATTAACTAAGCCAACTTTGGGAAGGAAGGCGTTACTAAGGTAAGAGTTTACTTCTAGTCGGCTTCTTTGAGGGAGCGCCAAAAACATGTAGAAGAGCTGCCACTTGTTCTTTCGAAAGGGTGATGAGTTGTTTAGATCTCCTTTTTGTCATTTTGTTTCCCTACCTTTTTGGAGCTTTAACCGCCAAATGGCAGGGAGGATCATTTCCTGCTTTGGACGGACTCTCCAAGCTAGCTTCAACCTCAACCTTTTTAAAAGGGAAAAGAAAAACTCGAAGGGGGGAACTACTCGAGTTATCCGAGCCTTGTATTTCTGGAGGTCCCCATTTTCTTCTACATCGATGCAATCGAAAGGTTTTCTTTCCTCATGTGTCACGGTGATGTATCGCTGGTGAATTTTAGCCGCTTGCTGCGAGGAGAAGGAGCGACCCTTCCTGGAGATATGTGGAAAAATGTGGGTTTAGCATTCAACGCTACGATGGAAGAAGTTACCCGTAGGAACGCCATGTCTTTGTAGTAAGCACTTAACTGGATCCGCTCTCGGGTGAGTAAAGTATCAATATTTTCATTATAACCTCTGGATTGCGCGGCTGCCTGGACGCCCTGCTTTTTCTGTATGGATGGTTGCGTGAATGCTGCTTTTTAACCTGCACATAATTTCTGGATCGAACTCCTGATATACTCTGTGTGTGAGTAAAATTGCAAGGGTTTTATTATACAAAGACATCGATGCCCCTTTTTTTTGTAATGGGTATGCTCTGTCGTTTTGATTTAGAATCACGGTGCCCCTGTCGCCTTTTGCTTAACGCTGTAACAATTGCTTATAGATTTTTGGTGCCTCCTTCATATGCTTTTTAGATGTTGTCGATTGCATACAGATCGCGGTTCCTCTTTGGTGTATCGATATTGCTCTGTCAAAATTTATACAGAGTTACATTGCTTCCAATTTGGGCATTAAATTAAATGCTGCCATCGAGTTGGATGGATCCCTGTATTTGGAATGCTGCCATCGATTTGGATGGATCCCTGTATTTTGAATGCTGCCATCGTAGGATATCCCTACAAGATGCATCGATTTGGATGAATCTTGAATTGTGTGAATGCGTTATGGATCTTCTTCTTAGAGTTGAATACGTTCTGGATTTATTTCCTTAGATCCTAACTGTGTTGAATGCGATCTTTTCTTGGATCTTGAATTGTGTGAATGCGTGATAGCTGGATTAAAAACGTAATCTCTATCTCTGCCTATTTATTGTGTGGATAAAAACACTTTGGACCCCTGCTCCCTATGCTGAATTGAAAATCGGAATCTCTGCTTATTTAATGTATTGGTTGAAAATGTCTTGGATCTCTGCTCTGTAAGATGGATTGAAGTTGTAATCATAGATCTCTGCTTAGTCATCATCGTTGGATGAAGACGCTAAGATGTCTGCTCTATATGCTGAATTGAAATCGTGTAGATCTGTGATCTACAGGATCTTGATTACTATTTTGAAATCGTGGCTACATTCTCTACTTATTTTAGATTAATGCTGAATGAGATCACTTGATCCAGGATTTCGGATGGTCATTGGTGTGTGGTTAGAGGAAATCGTAATTCTGAATGGGATTGCTTGATCTAGGAATGTCGGATCTCTGTTTGTGTATTTCCTAAAAGCGAAAACATATTTATCTATTAAGAGCAATAGCCGATCCATGTTTGAGAAATCGGATCTGATCTCTGCGTATGTCGTTGCTGGACAGAAACCAGATTCGATCTCCTTTTTTTTGTAGTTGACAGAGTTTAATTTATGATTCTTTGTACGCTGATTTTGATAGCTGCATATTAAGATTAATAGCCGATCCATGTTTGAGAAATTGGATCTGATCTCTGCATATGTCATTGCTGGACAGAAATTGGGTTCGATCTCTGTATTTTGTAGTTTGGCATAGTTTATCTTATGTGAGTTTTGTAAGCTGATTGTTGGATAAATGATATCTACATATAAAACGTATTTATCTATTAGATCAGTTGTATGTTGACGGGAAATCATAGTTAACTCCTGGTTGCTCTTTGAAAATGCAGAGTTCTAATGTTTAAATTTAA
Source organism: Larix kaempferi (assembly GCA_027924585.1). Classification (NCBI taxonomy): domain Eukaryota; kingdom Viridiplantae; phylum Streptophyta; class Pinopsida; order Pinales; family Pinaceae; genus Larix; species Larix kaempferi. The sequence goes on from BSBM01000249.1 coordinate 15,579,381, forward strand.
ATGAAAAGGATAGCGTAGATTTATTTGATTCAGGATCTCTATATATACTTCAGGATCCCTAATTGCAGAAATGAAATCGTATCTTCCATTGATTAAGTTAGATGAAAATGGGAGTTCTTCAATATGTGGATTGATAGCGCATAGATGGATAGTATCTTAATCATACTCTGGATTATAAGATGGGAGAACAGGAACCTTTATTGTATTTAAATTTTGATTGTTGAAAGTAAAATTGATAGATATTGCTGCTAAGTGATACTTTTCTCTTAGATCTGAATGGGTAGACATCTACGGCTAAGTGATACTGTTTAGATATTTGAGAGTAGAACCTGTAGGATATGTATGTTGGCTGTGGTTATAAACTGCATGTAATATCCCTCCTTGTATCCCTATTAGATCTATAAATGCATATTGTTGCAAAAGAAAATTATCTTATCACCACATGTCAAGTTTAATTACTAGAGTATCCCTTGTTTCATCTCATTCATGCGACCATGATGCTGTTTTAATTTTGGGATTGTGGAGCACTCAACCCCGAACCTCTTATCACTCGCTCAGTTATGGAGCACGGCACTCATTGACCTCCCACTCGTCATTTTAATGTGAGGAATCAAACTATTTTCATTACAACCTTTTTTATGAAGGAACGCCTTCTTCTAGATGGATGCCACACGTTCCATTCGGTAAGCCAAGTATGAGTGGTGGTGAACCGCCGTTAAATAGTTAGTGGATACTTCTTTCTTTATAAAAGAGAGGAGAGTTTTGTCTTGCAAAACTCTCGGAGCAGAAGTGGGCTTCCCTTGCATTAATGGCGACCTCGTTTTAATGAGGGAGGTCTTCACAAAAAGGAACATGGCGTTTCCACCTATCCCCACGATCTCTTAAGGAATAAACTGATGAGGTTGACACGCTTTCATCGCACTCATTCCACAGCCTCTTCTTAAACGGATATCTCGTTTCTTTAAAACGCTCAATAATTTCATAAGAAGTGGTTCCCCACTTGATGGAATTACTGCTTATAACTGCCACGCCATTTGTCACCCATTTCTTGACCTCGCCGAGGATGGAAATATCTTAAAAGAGACATGTGTGAGAGTTGGAGAATCTGGAGGAAGTTTGTCTCTTCAAGTAGAGCACCGAATCACCACTATCTACCACCACCGTCAAGCTGGAAGGGAGATTTAATTATAGTTTTTAATGGGATACCTTTTACTGTTATAGCTTGTCTCCAAATGGGACGATCTTGGAATTCATCTTAATCGAATTGCCATTTGTCCCACTAAAAGCTTTTCACCAAACGGCTACCACCGTCAAACATGGGGGAAACTTTGTTAAGTGCTTGCAGAATCAACGGCAATAGAGGAAAAAAAGAAAAAAAAACAACTGGCAGAGTGCCTGGCAGTACGCAGATTTGACATAGATCCTGAAACTGGGCGAAGGAGTGGAGTTAATTGATAATATGCCATTAAAACCCGGTATTCAAGGAGAGAAAAAGGGAGGACGAGAGATCGCGGCCTTTTTATTTTATTGCCATCGTGATAACCAAGGGGGGGGGGGAAATGGAGAGATTGAGAGGAAGAGGGGGAAGCACTCGGATTTTCTCTGGGAGATCTCTGCACATTGTGGTAGAGAGTTGTCGTAGCATGGGAAAAGATCCGAACCATACGATCGGTGTTGTGGATGCGAGGGAACCCAGGAAGGTCTCTGCTTATTTCCATACTGAATGGAATGGAGATCACGTTCTCCGCCTTAGTGACCTCTGTATGTTTGGTATCGAACGATGCTTAAAGAAGCCGGATCTAGAAGAGAACGGCCAATGGTAGAATCTTAAGGATGCAGATTGCTACTGGTAAATAAGGGACGGTCTAATCTTCTACCGAGGACTAACCCATCTCTGAGTGAGAACCGTTGCCTTGATGAACATATACAAATATCTCTACGATGAGGTAAGTGAATCTTTCTTCTGTTTTGCACATTTCGTTTTGGCGTTGTTAAAACCATGAGTGTTGCCTTCTGTCCATTTTTCTATCTTCTATTTTTGCCTTTAAACATTGACAGGAATGTAGCGTCTTCTATGTTGATTGTATCGAGAAATTTAAACCCTGTTTTCATTTCAAATTTATCCTTAGAAGTTATAGGAATTCCTTGCCACTCTGCGTGATCGGCATTATGAAGGTAAAAACCCTAGAAATGAATAATTTTGTATTACAATGTTTTACATCCTGCGTGGAGGAGCCTTGGAATAATATTTATACTATTGACAGGAAAAGAAGCTCATTCCATTACCCACAAATAGAGATAACCTCTGTAACTTTCAATAATCGATCCCTTGCTGGGTAGCTTGCTTATGGTTCTCCATAGGGATCTCCGTCAAAGTAATCCGTAGAGATATATGTTTTGACCTTACAGAGATTAGGTCATCTATTTTATTCCCGCGACACACCATTTGAGCAAAGAAAAACTTACATAGCGTTTCTCTTTTGAAATAACCGCTTTTTATTACCATGATTACTTTCACTTTCCTATGTTTAATAATCTGATGAAGGCTAGGGGAGAGTTTATAAAGATTCCTTTATATATATGTATAGGCTCTTAAGATTTATAAATATAATCGTCATGTACTATGATTCGATGAAATCTAGTAGAGTCTTGTAAAAGTCGATTGAGTCCTCATAGTTATAAAGATTCCTTTATATATATGTATAGGCTCTTAAGATTTATAAATATAATCGTCATGTACTATGATTCGATGAAATCTAGTAGAGTCTTGTAAAAAGTTGATTGAGTCCTCATAAGTTTATAAAGATTCCTTTATATATATGTATAGGCTCTTAACATTTATAAATATAATCATCATGTACTATGATTCGATGAAATCTAGTAGAGTCTTGTAAAAAGTCGATTGAGTCCTCATAGAATATTTACTTATTGTTTTACCAAGCGATTTTGTTAGCACATAGCAAAATACTATATCAATATATAATAGTGGATAGATTACCTACAAGTTACTTATCTAAGATATAGATTAAGACTTATAAAGATTAATAAGTTAGACTACAATAGTCTTTGAAAATGTTTGAGAATGGTAAAGAAAATAACAATACATTTATTGTTTGAGAGGATGCATTATAGAGTTAGTCATCTATTACATAATCTTTTGTGTTTTAATAACGTATTATCCATCACTTGTTTAGGTGAATGAGACTTAATTATTTATGTTAAGAGAAAATCTTTGTAATAAGGTTTTATAAATCTTGTATGACGAAAATATCTCTAAGAGGGAGAGAGATCCCCTGGAGAACGAGAAAGTTTGACACTTGCAACATGAGTGGTTAGTAAGTTACTTAAAAGTTATGATGTTACACATAAACTTTAAAGGGAGTTTTATTTATGGAAAACTCTCAAGGAAATTGTAATTATATATTGCAGCCTTGTGATGAAAGGCTTCGAGATTTTTTTAGAAGGAGATTTATCGCAACAAGGTTGCTGGATTGTAATCCCTGATTTCCTTTAAAGAATAATAAAAGATGCACACACACCTTTGTGGACTAGCCCGTGTACGGGTGAACCACGTTATATTTTGTCTCCTATGATGTTCCTCAATGTGTCTTCATGGATGAGTACTTGTATCTTTCTTAAATTGTTTATGATTACTTTGAAGTATACGACTCAGTTAGAAATGCTGGTTGTTTATATGATGTATATTGCTAATATGTTTCCCTTATGATTATGATTATGTTGTTACCATTTAGGATGATGTATTGGTACAATTAACTGATAAAAGATGTACATGCTTCTTGAAAATGAATTAACATCTTGAAGTGCATTTTTACGAATAACTGAATGAATTAATTAAAAGAAATATGGGGTTTCAATATAGTTGTCTTTGGTTTCTTGGACTATGGTTTTTTTAAGGTTGTATCTGGTGCACACATCAGAAGAGTTATTTGGTTCAAAGGAAGAAAACTATGTGTTGAATTTAGAACAATTATGTATTCGAAGAGTTATAATTAATTGTAAGCAATATTTAAAAAAAGTAAACCCACACTTTATGGTTCCGCGTATATTTAAGTGGCATTATAGGCACTTAGTAAAGTCTTAAATTATTATGGAATTTTGGGTTCGTGACACTGCACTAATGGTGTGGGATTTGTATTAAGGCCAGAGTGTGTGGAGACATAATAAATACAGAGAAAATTCTCTGTGAGGGTGTAAATTACATTGATGAATGTCGCAAAAGAATATGATCTCAGTGAGATAAGCTATAAGAGCAACAATGAAGTTGCCAGGATGTAACAATGAAGTTGCCAGGATGTAACAATGAAGTTGCCAGGATGTAATTCTTTGGATAAATATTACATGATGCAACAACGGTTGGTGGACGTAGCCCAAAGAGTTGGGTGAACCACGTGAAATTGGTGTCTCTTTCTAATGTGTTCTTACTTGAGTAAATTGTCCTAAGATATTGTGATGATGTTGTCGTTACATTAATATTTGACTAGGTGATTGGTAAGACATGAGTTATAGATAATCCTTGTATTGATCATGAAAGATATGTTGTGTTTTAAGTATATTCATGTTTACAATTATTGGGTTGAATGATTCAAATAAACTGGTGTTCCTATACACTATGGGTTTATTAAAGAGTTTTTTTTTTTTTAGAAGCATATCACTATTATGAAGTTCACTTATATGTAATCATTCGAAGGAGATAAAGAGGCTGTGACAACTTTACTTGTTTACATTGGTAGCTGGCTATCGATGGAATGTGGTCTATGAGTTAGTAGGAGTAAGCATGATAAGGTTTCTTATGAGTATAGCCAAAAATCTAAGTAGTACTGTTTGACGAAATTTATAAAACTTCGTTAAATACTGACTGAATTGTTTTAGGGGATGTTACATTGCCTCGAAAAGATTTTTTCTTTTTTTTTTTATTAAAAGAATTTCATAATATATAGTATTTACCACATGTCACCTACCCAAAAATTCTTCACAATGAAGCCATTTGTAATAAAAAGTCTTCTTCCTTTACCAATAACCAAAGGAAGATTAATCAACAATTCACATTCATGGATTTGCAACAATTCCTACAATCATCTTACTCATAAACCCCTACTTTCTTTATACAAAGGTCTCAATGAGTAGTTTACATATTTATACAATATTAATTCCCTTACCACATTCAATAACATTTAGCCCCTTTCTTTTATCAGAATTGGGATGATACATGAACAAAAGTATTTCAACTATGCCCCATATTTAACCATTACCAATTTCCTCAAAACAATGTATAATTCAAAGCTTCCTCTAGGATATTACTCATATGTGATATCATTATCATTACCTTGAAACATTATGACACCCCGAAGGCTTAATTAGTATTTAAGCGAGTTTCCATAAATACTTTTACACCATAAAGATTCCACAATAAAAAAAAAGTTCATCTCACACATTAGTTCATACTCCATCAATTTCAGACTTGAAATACACTCATTCCTAACAATAATGCCATCCATGTAATACATAAGAAAACAACATAAGAGAACAATATAACACGCATGAAAAAAAAAACCATATATAGGTGGTTCACCCAACTCTTTGGGCTACGTCCACAAGGAAGTCAAAATTTGTATTATCATCCAACCAAATGATTACAATCCTGCCACGCAGAGGCATCCACATTACACTTCCAAGGCTTTTGACACTGCATCACTACTAAAGAACAATTCTTCCAACTTAATAAAACTAGATCTTTTAAATCATAACAAAACAAGTCGTAGTCAGGAAACTATTTCTTACCAAGATCTCTAAGCTTTAGAGTATGTTTTCCTACCATGGGTCAATGTACTATGGAAAGAGTTTCATTGCGAAAATCTAAACGATCAGGGATCCCAACCCAGATTCAAGGATTTCATGGAACTTTGACGATTCCAACCTAAGATGTAAATAATATACCTACGTATCCAGAGATTAGGCTACCCAAAAAGGTCAGAATGCAACACATTACAATTCTGGAAAACGATTTGTCCTTTTGAACCAAACGCAGGCAAGTGTACGAGTCAAAATATGTAATTTGTTTCAGAATACTGTAACCAAATACACTCCACTTCTTAATTCTGGAAACGCCCAAGAATTGGATCAACTCGGATTTGTTACTGAGTAATTTATAATTCAATTGTTGAGATCTAGAAACGCCCAGCCATTCCCGAATTGGATTCTCACCGGTTTCCAAAGCAATTTTATAAATCTTTTAAGAGTTCTAGAGACGCTAAAAGAAAGATTAAAAACAGAGTTTGAACAAATTTATAACTAACAGTGGAAATCAATATAAAGTTTCATAATGGATCCATTCCCCAGATAATGCGACAGGTCGAATTTATTTAATTGAAATCTTGGGTTAATGCAGAGGATAGCAAAAGTGGATCTCTGTCAACATTAGAGGAAACACGGAGATAAGAAAATATAATGTAGAGAACTGTAAGGGGATTACGTCTAGATCTAAACTCAGATCGCACGTATCCATTCGAGATATCAGTTATGAAACATGCAGGGGACATAAACCACCGTTTCAACTCAGCATAAATCGATCTACAATTTTCAACTCCCTAAATATGCAGAGAAAACAATAAACACGAGCATGAAATCCATCTACATATTTAATTCGCCAAATAAAAAGACAAACTACCCCGATCCGAGTTTGTAATCGGTTCTATGGACAGATATCCTTTCAACCGCGGTCAAGATCCTCATTATCCAATAATAGATATGATAAACAGGAAAAACTACCCAGATCTGAGTTTGTATTCGGTTCTGTGGATAGAGACCTTAAGCTTTAACCAAGTCCGAACTAGATTCAACGAAAATTGTGGCCATAAAAAGGATTTATGAACTTCAGGAAAAGGCGTAACAAAACTGGAAATCCAAATACGATCCTAAATTCCAAACATACATTTAAACAAAAGGGTGATTCTTGCAGGGAGATTTATACAACTCAGGTTAATACACAATGTATATAAACATAAAAGCAACCCAAAATTCCCTACGATTTCTGGTGAAGAATTCTAAACATAAATAATCAGAGATCTACCACAATCGCTTTCAAGGCTAAATCCCACAGCACGAAGGTAGTTCTTTCATATCTAAGACAGAGGTAGAACTGAGTTTTAACCATTGACACAAAAATCTTTGTCAATATAATCATAATGATAACTGTTAAACAAAACATACCTGCAGCAGCTTATGGGAATCTGGCTTACAAGCCATTTCGTTTCCTACTTCATCCATAGAATCGTTTCAGGTAACGGTAAAACAAAAACCTACCGTACACGGATGCCGATAGTATCGTTCCATACAAAAACTTCAGCATCAGCGAGTCTAAATGTGCCAGGTGAGATTACCCCGAAATCATCATAAGGCCTCCTCACTAGTATCTGCCTCGATGCCCTTCTCCACTCAGATTGACTGCGCTGCTCTGTGGAAAAGTGTGTAGAGAATGAAATTTCCCATCCTTCGCAGCCGTATGTAACGTCTCCAACAGAAGGCAAGCGCCCCCTTTCTCAGAGCTATGACTACCCATAAGTACTCTTCGGAAAACTCCATCTCTCCTTGGAGAGTCCGCCCACGTCACTAGAAAATCCCTCATCATGCGGCTTGTCATCAGCCGAGTTTCAAGTAGGTCGTGGGATTAAGGATGCCGAGCTTTGAGAATTAAGTGGAGCACGATTGCTGTGCCTTAAGTGTTTTTGAACTCAATTGAGTTAAGAGATTTGGCAGTTAACCCCTAATGGAGCTAAATGCGTAAAGGCATAGTAAAAACAAAATCTAAGTCTTAACAAAGTTTACTTGGAATCCTAGAAATTTACTCTCTCTCTATGATGGAAAGCGTTACCCCATTACCATGTATACTTTATGTCAACAATTACATAATAGTATTTTTAACCAAAAGTATTTTATCAAGGTGACGGTATACCTATTTATATTTAAATCATATTACCCTGATTATTTCAGTTTATTGGTGGGAAAGCATTGACTTATTTCCTCCAAATGGAATAAGCCTCCTACCTTATAGTAAATATATTATAACCAGTATAATCATACCTTAAATAATGACAAGTATACCATATTATCATTATGATAATTCTACTAGGTATACTATCTTCACTATTGTAACAATAGCTCCATTAATAAGGCATACTTATCAATTAGGCTAGCATATATACAATCTAAAAGGTAGCTACTTAGAGCTTCACAACCAAAACTCTCGGTATCCTTTAGCGAGATTAGGGTACTATAAAAGTGTGACCTTTCTTACGTCTTATTTCAATAATTTGGTCAAACTTTCCTCACACTCAGAGATAAGCCCTAATTAGAAGGTGGTGATGAGTAAATACTCCCTTCAAATTATGACGACTACACTTACAGCTTCTAAAGTAGACCCATAGATTACTTTCCTACTTCCTCAAGTGCTCGAGGCACTAAGATGATACCCACCATCCATGGCTAGATTTTGATGGTCACCCTACCAATCACTTTCCTTCTTAGCGTATTTAATCGCCCATTGTTAAGTTGTGTCACCTCCTTTAGTCCTTTAGATTTACAATAACATCTAAAGCTTAGGAAATACTATAACAATAATTTCAAGGTCCACTAGTGGACCCTTGGCCTTGAGGTCCTGACCAGTAACCGAGTGTACAACAATGTTTTCATTTTTACCATAACAGGTCATAAAGGAGGGATATCACAAATTTGGTTTTGGGTTACTTCATAATTTGTAGGGGTGGTGGTGAATGTTGTTGGGTAGTGAAGAGGATGGGAATACTTTTGTTTGGTTTGTTTCTTTGTTAAGAATTGGACTATGACATGATTATTTTAATTGGAAATGTTGGTTTGTGGATGAAAACTTGAACTCTTTTTTGTTAGGAAATCTGTCAGGTCCCCTCTCCTCGATTTGATGCAAGGGAGGAAACATGAAAAACATTCCAGGGCTTATTTGGGAAACTCATCCTCGTTCATTGCTAACTAATTCATAATAAATAAAAACTTATGTGTGCAGATCCATACTTCAAATAAAAACAGTGGATTGATACACTATCCACACACAATTGCATCACTGCATTCAACATATAATCATAACAGTCATCAAATTAAACATTGCAGAACACATAATGAATATAATTTAAACCACAGAGAATACTTATCTTCAAAATGAAATATCCAAGCAACTGGCTATGTGAGAGCAACGTTCCACCCAACCATAAGTCTCTGTCCAACCTATATTCTTTCAGCTGAGAGGCCACCCCCGAGCTGGGCTGTGTATCCACTAAGGAGGAACTAGACAGGCTCACTCACAACCATGGTTTCACGCAACAATCATTTTAAGCCAACACATAGTTGGGTTTATCAAGCATGCAAGAGACATGGGAGGAGGATGCTAAGCCAGTGAGCTCAACCACAGAGCTACAGACATCTCAACTAAACCCAAATAGTCATGGCACCCACAATACCTACCACACCTAGCACAAGAAAGGTCCCCTTATCTGCTACACATTCCCTCAGATATCCCTTCCCTCTAGTGCTTTTCAGGGTGGGAATAGAAAGGTCCAAGCTACTAAATCCCTGAGATTCTATCCTTCACTGGGTTTATCAAGCAATCCAAACCTCTATTCTATCCTCTGTCCTGTCATTCATGCTTGGATTCTCTCAATTCGGTGACCAAATGACTCAATCTCGTAATTGAATTTTTGGGCTATCAAAACTCGGTTTTCCTATTGATTTTTGGGTATCTAACACTCTCAAATTCACCCCAAGGTTCATGTATATGGATCCCCCATTGGATTTCACTGTCACCACAGAATTCTGGGCGTTTATGGCACTTCAAAACGAGGGTTATTGCAAAGTTGCGATTTCTGGTTTTTCTCATTGTTCCCTCTGTGTAATCGATGAAAACTTAAGCTTAGATGTTCAACAATGGAATGCGAATGAGGAAGGGTGAATTCCCATGAGGTAGGGTGACTTGTGGATCAAGAAAACAAATCCCATACCTTCCATATGAATTTTTGGGCTGCCCATGCTCCATTGAAGCCATGGATTGATTTCTTCAACCACTTCCTTACAACTGAATTAAATGTCAACAAGAAAGCCAAATGGGTTCTCAAGATGACATTTGGAAACACATGGTTCAACCCCACAACCTCTCACCACTCCCTAGTGGAATACACATGGCCCCTTCTCATTAGTTGCTTCCATAGTCAGTTTTTGGTATTTTATTGCAATATTAATATTTACATCATTTTACAATGTTCCATGGCTTAATAGCACATGGATAGTGTAATATCAAATACTTTCCTTTTACATAAAACATCCACTAGCAGAGCCTTGGCCTTGAGCTCCACAGTAGGAAACATACATCGCATGAACACAATATTTACAATAAAGGCCAATATATCATAAGGGTCAAAATGGAGGTATTACAAAATCCTTTTTTGGTTTATTATTTAGGTGATTTCGATGGAGACTTAGGCAATTTCTTTGCAATTTAGGTTATTTATCCAAGCACCCTTTCTCTTGTACTTTATGTTGGTACTATGGAATAAAACAACCAAAATGCTGAGTGTGTTCATTGTAGATTTATAGAGCTTCACAACATCCTGCTGTGCTTATCACCACAGATGAACACCTTACAAGAGGTAATTTTTCATATTAATCAAAGTATATGTAGTCATCATGAAGACCAATTGGCTAGGATTTTGGATATGGAAAAGAGAATGGAAACACATAATGAAAGGTTAGAGAAGTTGGCTACGGATTTAGAAATGCCTCATAACATTGCACCCTATAGTTTCCATAGGTTCAGTGAATGGTATTTGTCCAAAAGACTTTGCAATTCGACGGGATTTTGGTGATTATGAAGACATAGAATAAGCACAAGTAGCATCATAAATGAAAGAAGTTAAAAATGGAAAAGCAAATGATGCCTAAAGTGAACATGAACACATGTCTAGTTTTCTTAGGTTTTCATGTTTTATAAAGTTTCATTTTTGTTTGGTTGGATTATATGAATTTATAGCTCTCAAATAATTTAGACAATATGATAAACACAACTATAAAATACGATGATAATATGATAGACATGTTTTGTGAGAATCATTTATTTTGATTTTAGTTTTAAACGTTGATAATATAAAAAATGGTTACTTAGTGCTAATTAATTTGTAATTATTGAGCACAAATTACTCATAACTAGATCTAATTATTCAAAGTAAAGAAGTTACCTGTGTGTATGGTGCCGCAATCTCCTCTGTTGCTCCCATGGCTTAGTCTAGGTCGAAGGAACCAATGTCCTCCCACTTGGAGGATGGAGACTCGGCCCTAAATAAATGTACATTAAAAAAATAAAGTCAACAATGTGTAATTCGAAGTTAAATATATTAAAAAATACGATATCAAATAAAATACAATAAATACTTGAACATTAAATAAAACAATAACTAACTTGGTCCATGTAGCTCTCTCTTGTTGTTGTGTAGTGCGATGGCAAGAATGACCACAGTGAGAACAAAAGTGTGCCATTGTTCCAGTCGAACTAGATGGCCCCTCCTGGGTTCCACCTATACCTGGTATGTACCGACCACCACCCATAGACCATGCAGTTGTGTGTGTCTCATTGTTGTCCTCCCGACTCTATGAAGACATTGCCACAAATGTGGTATATGTAAGAAAATGACGTGTGACATTTCTAACTGAGTCATCAATCTCATCTAGGCCGCTACCAAACCCAGGTGGTTGAGGAGGGGATTTTGGCTCTCTCCTGGGTGCAGGAGGTACTTTGAGTGGGTTATGGCGGGCCTGAGGTCGATCTTGGGCAGTGCCAAGACCGACACCCTGAAACTCAGTGATGTTAAAATAATTGACATGGTATCCTAGCTCAAACTCAACCCACAATTTTGTAAGAAAATACTGTGGGACCTCCAAATTATTGCATAGGGGCCTGTCAAACACCATAAACCATCTCTTTCTCCAGTTATCTCTCCAGGGCTGGTAAATACACCAGTCCATGCAAAACCATCTCTTCCTCACATCTAGAGGTTGTCTTGTCCTGGGATCTATGAATTTGTTGTACAATTGTGCTTTCGTGATGTTGAGGTCTTTAATTTTTTCTTTGGATATCCCAGTGGAATAGTAATCCCTCATTCGAGCCCTGTATTGGATCATATTTGTGATCTCACTGTGGGCAATGTTGATGGATTCAATGATGTTTTGCAGTGATGTAGCCAAGGAAACCCGAGAGGGTTCCTTGGTTCTCTTCAATTCATCACTTAATACCCTTAATTCATTTAAATCTTGATATAATTCATCCTCGGGGTTTTCAGATGGTTCATCACTAGGTTCATTGTCCATTCCAATGTTGATGTTATCTTCTCATGGTTTAGTTTCATTGGTTTCCTCTTATGGTTGTGGTGTGTTTGTCATTTTTTTAGGTGTATTTAATTTGCAATGACAATTTGTTGGTTTTTTAATTGATTGTATTTTTTTTAATTTAAAATTGTAATGGAAAACAACAAAAGCAACAAAAAATTGATTGGTTGAGAACCTACCTAGAGGAAATAGCAGCAACGAGTGGAGGTTGAGTTTGATGCTGAGTAGGAGGTTTTTGGGTGCTCTAACATGCGCTCACGTGGTCTCTATATCGCCACTCCACGCTCACAGGTTTGTTATTGTGATAACAAACCCGCAGTCTATTTTTTCTATTATAAAAAACACAGGTGCACGCACACGTTAATGACGCGTGCGCACATATATTTGTGTACGCATTAATAACGTGTGCACGCACATTTTGTCCACGTCAACTCACCAATGTGGACGATCGGCATTACCGAAGCAAGGGCGCATACGCATGTTTGAATGTGCATGCGTGCCCTTGTTTTTTTCTGGTCACCCGTTTCCATTGCAACCTTTTTGGGTACCAGCTTCGTGTGGGTACCCGAAAGTTGTTAGTTTCTTGGTAAGATTCTCAAACACTTGTGAATCATTAAAAACATGTACCTATATGCATTTGTATTGCTCTCTTAAAATGATCTTTAGCAAGGTGTGTGCATAAATGAGGTGTTGGTTGTCTCTTGTAATAGAATGGAGAGCTAAATGAGAATCAAGGTGTTGATGGGCCCTCATATTAACGGTGATTCTATTTGTCGTGGTGATGAAAAATTTCATTGTTGTTTTCCAAGAATATTCCTAGAGTATGGTGAATTTATATGTACTACTATAGTTAGAGTGAGGTACCAAACTACCACCAAAAGAGGGCTTGTTATGTGATTGTTTATTAAAATTTATCTCCTATTTAGTATTTTTTGTATATGTTTTCCTATTACTATATATGGTTTTATACTTTATCAAAAAATTCACCAAGACTTCACAAAATGTTATAATTTAGTAAAAGATTCGCCAAGACTTTACAAGGTTTTATAATTTACTAAAAGATTCACCAATATTTTACAAGGTTTTATAATTTAGTAAAAGATTTTCCAAGATTATATAATTCAATGAGAGATCACCAAAAAATATATATATACATAATATAACATTGATAAAATAACCCTATTATTTTCCTATATATCATGAAGATTCACCCATTTACTATATATATAAATTTAAGGGGATTCTTAAAATTTTCCTTAATAGTATATATATAACTTCTTTAGTGATAAAAAATTACTTTAAAAAACATAAATCACTAAAATCCTATAAAATCCATTAATAAAACCCTCTAGCAATTATTTGGAAACCTTAGCTATTATCATCTACACATAGATACTTTTTATTCCAAAAAGGAAACACCTTTATAATCTACACAGAATTTGAAACTTCAATGTAAAATTTAAAAATATGCCTTTAAAATAATTCAAGTTACGAAGAGTTATTTTGTTAAAAGTAATGTCAACTCTCTTAGGGGGAAGTGAAAATTAATAAATTAATTATAGAATTTAAAAATACCCCTTTAAAATAATTCAAGTTACGAAGAGTTATTTTGTTGAAAGTAATGTCAACTCTCTTGTGAATTAATTATAAAATTTAAAAATATCCCTTTAAAATAATTCAAGTTACGAAGAGTTATTTTGTTGAAAGTAATGTCAACTCTTTTGTGAATTAATTATAAAATTTAAAAATACCCTTTAAAATAATTCAAGTTACGAAGAATTATTTTGTTGAAAGTAATGTCAACTCTCTTAAGGAGAGTGAAAATTAATCTATGTTGTGAAAAATAGAATAACAACTAAACAATTCAACAATACGTCCTTAGTGTTTGTAAGTTTAAAAACGTGTAAAAAGAGTTGACTTTGTTTAAAAACGTGTAAAAAGAGTTGACTTTGTTTTTGATCTTCTAGTTTGAATTATTTTCAAAAGATCTTTTAAAAAAAATTAATATTTAAAAAGATTTTTTCAAAAAAAATAATATTTAAAAAGGATAAATATTTACATGAGTTATGGTATAATCTTAATATTTAAACAACTAAATAAAATAATAAATAAGATCAAAACCTTTTGCTAGTTATTATTTTTTATAATACCTATATTAAAATCATTTGAAACACAAATTATTATATATCTATTTTAATTTAGAATTTATTAAAGTGTAAACCTTTTTTAAAATACAAAATTTAATAAAAGATTTGTAATTCAAAGAATTGGATTCTTTTTATTACTTAAATATTATTAATTTATTTTTAGTTTTGTAAAAAAATAATATTCAATCAACATACAATCTAATCAATATCACAATAACAAACATCCATAATTTTAATTTTATTATAAATATATAAAAAATTAATTCTAAGTAACTCTTTCCATTGTTCCCTCTCCAAGTAAACATTCTACTACTCATTTTAGGAAATAAAATGACTTGACATTTTAAATTAATTTAAATTCGTTTTCCTAAAATGACTTGAATTTTTAAATTAGTTAAACACCTACATTATATTTTAGATTCTACTTAATATTAAATATTATGGATGTTCGTTGTGCTTATAAATATCTATTAGTTACTTTGATGTAATGAATATAAAAAAATTATTTTCAAAAGCTCCTATCAATAACTTTTGATAAAATTCTTATTCAATTTAGGAAAAATTTTATCATTAAATTTGTTTACTAGTTAATAAAAAATAATAATTTAAAAAAAATGTTGTGTTAAATAACTTAAGATAAAATTCCTATTCAATTTATAAAAAAATTCAAGCATTGAATTTATTTATTAATTAATAAACAATAAGTGCTATGTGAGAGAACTTTTAATTAGTGGAGGATCTGCAATCACTATGATCTTGAGTTATATATCATCGTAGGTTACAATTATGTTCCTTTACAATAAGAAACTTTTACTATAAATTGTTAATCATTTGTGGATTAATTTTGTTATTATTTTATTTTAAATTTTTTAAGGAATAAATAGAAAATAAATTTGTTATTTATTTATTTGTTTAACAATTTTTTTTATTTTAAACAAATTTATTTTTTTAATATTAAACAGAATTCTCCCTACTTTAGATTTTTTACTTAGATAAAACCAAACTCCACTCAAACCAATCGATCTACCTTACAAACTATCCTTAGGATATTAATATAATATTAGTGTCTTAAATATAGGGTTATAATATTTATATAGCATGAATTATTTTTTATCTAGAATATACCATTTCAACGTTCTTCATATGGAGATGTGGTAGATGACGAGGGGTTGAAGTAAAAGTGCTTTTTGAGTTTTTGATACCATCTTAGTGGGAGTTTATGTATGCAAATTACTTTGTAATTATACATAATATGGATATCATATTATAAAATTAAATGTTTGAATAAATTGATAATTTTTATCTTTTAAAATATTTTAAGAATTATTATTAAAATTCACTTGTTAAATTTGTGAACTATTATTCCATATAATATTTTAAATCACTTTTGAAGTAAAATGTGTATAGCTAGGAATTACTAGTTCATATTTACTACTTAATTAAAAAAATACATATAATCAAACCATCAATCCATAGTTATCTATTAAATTAAATTTTCACCTTATTATATTATATATTATGTTTCAAATTTGACATATGTTGCAAGTTGTTTATAAATGTTATTTTAAAAGTATGAATAACAACTTATATTACAAATTTAAAATATACATATTTTTATGTATATAAGATATCTACTTTTACATTTGAATGATACTAGAAATTATCT
This sequence comes from Larix kaempferi, assembly GCA_027924585.1. NCBI lineage: Eukaryota > Viridiplantae > Streptophyta > Pinopsida > Pinales > Pinaceae > Larix > Larix kaempferi. The sequence continues at coordinate 15,595,608 of BSBM01000249.1, forward strand.
TTACTTATTTTTTCTTATCAAATTCGTATTCCAATTTTTGATAGAATTTTTTTTTTCTTTTTTTTTTTTAATTTAATATGTATATCTTTTCATTATTAACTTAATATGCATTTCTTTTCATTTTTATTTGGAAATAACATTTTTATTAAAGTACCACTCTTAAATGTGTAGTCATTACTAATATACTCAACCATATTTAAAAATATGATTGTTGTTATTATTACTATGTTAAATACCAAATTTAGGTAAGAAATCCATGTAAAACCTCAAAAATATTACCATAAGTGGGATTCTCGGAGAAAAGTAGTGCGTTTCGGACAGCGCTAATGGACATACAAACCCAAACAACAAAGGGGATTCGTCACCTAATAAATTAATAAATGAAACTTGACCTACATGTGCCTTCCATTTAATTTCGACTTCAACTATAAAAATATTCATATACCTACACCTCCAAATTCATTCGATATTTGTGCAATCGAGGGAATTACACATAAGCAAGAGTTACCTATATATTACCGAGAATGTGCCCACGAATCTCATACAATTCCAGGGGTATAAAAATAAAATCCATTATGCTTCTCAATTCTACTTCCCTAAACGTTGAGGTCCAAAGTCTTCCAAATTCTTTGTGATTTTTAAGAATAAGAATTATTATATTTCATTTCATTCCATAACCCGTCTCGTCGTCTGTGTATAGTCTTGTCAAAACACGTATCTATCGTAAGACCCTTTTCAAGTCAACCATCTACGAGTGTTATTTTGTTGCTGTGCAATATTAAATTCTGGCGGTGTTGTTATTCAAGGTTCAACGAAATACACATTTAATGTTTTGTAGCTAAGTTAATAGTGTTCATTAAATATAATCACTAATTTTAATTTGTTCCCCACACAAAAATATATATTCTTCCATTAAACCATCCTAAAACTTTAATGTAAACATGAAATAATACCTCACCTTGAGAGAGTAAAGTCCATATCAACACAGTCACAAACAATAATAATAAACCTTCTATGTCACCGTTTGAAGTTTTTACCTAATAGACATTTATAATTATATTAAATTAAAGAGAAATTAATAATAATAAAAATATATTTATTTAATATTTTACAAAATATAATAATTTAATTTAATTATATTTATAAGTGTTTATATTTTAGAATTTGAGGTGAATTATAGCCGATATTTTTCTAAAATTGTACGAGGACGAAACAAATGTACTATTCATATTGATTATATGGTAGTCAAATTGATTCTACTAGCAGTAAGAGTGATTTTATGGAGTCATTCAAAATTAACAATTATAAATAAAAATTAATTAAATAGGCGGTAGTTGATTAATGGATAACCATGATAGATAATAGAAGAATGTGACAAATAAAAAGAATATAAAAAATAACTCATGCTTGATGCATGAATGCATGGATAACTTGTAATAATTAACTTATGGTGACTCTTAACTTGTGGCCTATCATTGTTCACCACTTACAAATTAAGTGGATGTGCTATCCAATTAGTCAATATAGGAATAATCATATAACAAGTCAATAAGGACACTTTCTTTTCATTATGAAATTCAACTCAACAATTAGTATGTAACCAAAAATAATCAAAGATAGTAAATATTCAAATAAATACTTTAAAAAATTTATATGAAGCTATATGTTAATATTTAATATATATGATGTATTACTTTAATGCAAATTTATAATATTATTTATAAATTAATTATATATTATTATTAAATCATCAAATCCAATTTTGAATTAGAAAAAAAAGGTTCATAGACATATTCAACTTAATATAAACTAGCACATCTACTTAACTTGTGGTCAATGAACATTGATAGGTCACAAGTTAAGTGTCATGAACAAGTTATCTATTACTTGTTTTTTATGCTTATTTGTAATCATATATTGTATATGCCTTAACTACTAGTTATTTTTTATAAGCTATTAGTTATCCATGCATGAGTTACTAATTAATTTTTATATTTATTAGTTATCAATACATGAGTTACTAGATAATTTCTATATTTATTTTTTACATAATACACTTGTCTCATTCTTCTTAAATATAAGAAAATCATAAATTATATTCCACCTCAAATTCAAAGATATATTTAACAGAAATACATTTATAAAATTCAAATATAAACTTTCAAATATATTAGGTACAAGTACTTACACAATAATAATAATAATACAAAATTTGAAGTAGACGAGCTGCAATTTTTACTTCTTTTTTATCAATGCATGTGTCTCATAGCCAGTCATAAACTCCCTTTATATATTATTATATCACTCCGCGAAGAAGCACAAGTTTAGGGAATATTCATCTAAGGTACAGGTGTGAACTCGTTTATAACTGAGCTGGAATCTTCTTAAAAGTCTTCCAGTGACTCATTATATCCTTGTGTCATTATAAATATCTATTATCTCGTATCCTTAGATTTGCAGTAATCCCTATATTTATCCATATAGGTTTCCTTCATCTGCTCCCATGACTCTATGCTATTTGCAAAGCTTGCAGTATATTTTTTTCTTAAGATTTAAAGATTAAATCTTTTACAAATTTCACATTTACACGATTTGCATATCCCTACATTTACACCATTTTTAATCATTATTTGAAATAAAAAAAAAATACCTAATCCTTCTGAAAAGATGGTGCTCCTATTAAAGCTAAAATACCATATTTCTTGTAATACAAGCTTAAAGCGATTCACTGTGGACGACTTTACTCGGTAAAATATACACTGAAAGGCTCGACCACAGTTGGCTTGGCTTATGGCATACACTTACTTATACGTGTTCCGGCGATTTTTCAAACCATGTGATACTGACGAACGTATGTGCGGCGATTTAAAAATATTTTACGGATTTAGAATATTGGTTTTAACTTAGATATTATTCAGCATGCTGCAATCTATTTATCTATTTAATGGGGTTGCGGTGGGTCGATTGATCCTTGGATCTTAATTGTTATAGCCATTTAATGAACTAATAATGTTTAGACTTCTTCAACTTAATTATTAATTATTATTAATTAATTAATAATTAATGAAACATAATTTAATTCTAAAATGTTATACAATAATCAAAATTTCAAATACATACACGTTCCTGCGATTTTTCAAACCATATCACCATGTCATGCAAACGACCATATGTGCGACGTTTTAGAAATATTGGAACGCGACATTTTACGGATTTATAATATTGGTCTTAACATCGAGACTTCTCCGGAGCAATTAATTAACAAGACTTGGCATCTACGTCTCACCAATTTAGTTATAAAATGTTATACGACCTAAATCATTCAATTTTTGTGGTTGTCCTGGATTTAAATATTAACAACAATGTTCCACGATCATGCTTTATTTATAAAACGTTCATTATCATCCAGCTCAATTCCAAGTTCCAACCATTTTAAATGTTAAAGTCTAACGTCTTCCAAATTTTCTGTGATTTTAAAATCTGCCTCTCTGGCTGGCACCTCATGATGATATTCGAGGGCTCTACTGGGAGCGAACCTAACCTCATGCACCGGACACAGTTCTCGCGTATCCCGTATGCGCCTCGGGGTAGGCGAGAACCGTGTCGGCAGGTATCGGCCAGTGGCCACCACTCAAATAGAAGGTGCCCCGCAAAACGTCACCCATGAACTCATATTGGAACGTCGGCGTCGGCGATGATTGCTGTATTTATAGCGGTCACAGATGGTGCTGTTCATTGCAGAAGAGTTTCTTGGGAACTGCATCCATCCTTCTTTCATTCCATACCCTGTATTTGTCGTCTGTGGATAGACACTTACGAGCAATCATTGCCTGTAGATTATCGTCGACATTGCAATGGAGCCCGTGCAGCGCATAAGCAACTATTATTTAGTGGGCATACTTGCAACGTTGGCTATTCTTCCAATATTGTCTCAAGCTCGCTGTAATTACCCGGCTATATTTAATTTTGGGGATTCAACTTCTGATACGGGCGCCATCCATTTTGCGTTCCCCTACAACGAGCTTGCAGAGTATCCTCCCTATGGAGAAACCTTCTTTGGCCAACCCACAGGCAGATACAGCGACGGAAGACTGTCCATAGATTTCTTAGGTACGTTAACTAATTCCAGTTACTAGGTAATTGATGCTGCTGCTCATCTTTGTAACCCTAAATATATATTTAATTGTTGAACATGATTGATTTTGCAGCCACGGCACTGGGATTACCGCTCCTGAGTCCATATTTGCAGTCCGTGGCTTCAAATTTCGGGCATGGAGCCAACTTTGCTGCGGCAGGTGCCACTGCTCGTGACACCGATTCCTTCATTGCTCCCGTCAGTCTCACTGTTCAGATCAATCAGTTCAAGGTTTTCAAGCAACAGGTTCTGGCCAGCATCAACGCAAACGGTAGGTAGTAAGTATAATGTTCTAATTATACGTCTAAATAGTAATATCGGGTGCAGAACTGAATTGAATGGAGAATTTGACAGGTAATGTAAGCTATCTCCCAACCGCTGAAGCATTCAAAACCGGGATATACACGGTAGAGATCGGGGGAAACGACTTCAGTTATGGATACATGACTCTCAACCTCACCACGGCCCAGGTGAAGGAAACCATTCTTTCAAAGGTTGCAAAGTCTGTTGCAGGAGCTGTGCAAGCTTTGTACAATGAGGGCGCTAGGACTATACTGGTGAAGGACGTGGCACCGCAAGGCTGCGGGCCCTTTTGGCTCACTTTTTTTTCCCATTCCTCCAACGACTTCGATAAGCACGGCTGCTCCATCTCCTACGACGACGCAGTTCTATATTACAACACACTCCTCAGAGCTCAGCTCTCCTCCCTCCGCACACAACTCAAAGACGCCAATATCATCTATGTCAATACATACGACATCATCTACGATTTCTTCGCCAACCCCTCCAATTATGGTATTCTTCTTTTATATTCTGTACTAGGTATTAATTCTGTGTATATTCCAAATAGTATATGAATGAATGATACCATATACTATCTTTATATCAATGCAGGGTTCAAGGCCACCACTAAAGCATGCTGCGGAATTGGAGGCAAGTATAACTACCAGTATAACATACAGTGTGGAACCAATGGAACTATCAATGGCCGCGCTGTGAAGGCCGTGTCCTGCTCCGATCCAGCCTCGTACATCTGCTGGGACGGTGTTCACTGGACTGACGAAGCCAACAGACTACTCACCAAACAAATTTTGAGTGGAAAATACTTTGAACCATCCTTCTCCCTCGCCAACTTCTGTGATCTCCAAGCCATCTGATGCATTATTTTATTTCTTGTTGAGGATTCCTTATTCCATTGGTTTGTTCGATGAATAATAAAGAACAGAGCAGCCTTGCAACTTGTTTCAGAAATAAATAAATATATTACTCAGTCCTATCACGATTGAGATTTTCTCTTCAATTTCATTTTTTTGGCAGCAACTTCGAATCAGGAAGCTTCTGCAAACGCATTTTATGATTGAGATTGATTTTTAGTATAAAATTCTAACAACATGACAGCTAATACTTAACCTGGAACGAAACATCCATTGATTTATTACCCTCCAACCCTATTTTCAGTCAACCCATCACAATATAATCTATGAAATTGCTTTACTAAAACATAAACATGCATGCGCATAACCTTTTCACTCAACCTAAAGCATTTTAATCTTTGTAGTTATAGTTAAACGCCACTTTTTGAAACATTTGTTTAATTCCCCTCTCCTATGTGTAACCTAAACTTTATTTCTGTCATAATAAAACCCAGGCTTTTTTTAACTCGGATTGAAGTACGTATCGATGCCAAAAGTTAAACTTAGAGCGAGAGTGATTCTGTTCCAAGTAATAGAGCTAGTGGAATTATACCCTGGTAACTTAAGCCGTAGAACAATAATTTTTAAAGCCATCCTGTTACAATGGGAATGGAGACTCTCTGTTTATTATATTAGGATACTATATTTGAGGACAAGGCTAGTTATTTACTACTTTAGGGTAGCTTGAACTCTATGGGAACTTACTGCTAAGGCACTCTATCTTTCTTCTCTTTCTTTTTAAAAAGAATGGACACAAGCAAGTTTCTTCGCTATAGAGCTGCTCAGAGGGCACAAGTTTAAAAGAAATGCTCTTACAAACTGATCTTTGTAAAGGTTAATTAACAACCCTACCAAAGGGTTAAAGTGTGAGCCGGGCAATCCGATCCATCCTAGCGAAGTTCCGAAGCAAGCCAGAACATAATCCATTCACAGAAAGAAGCCATAACAGCACATATATTTGCTATTCACAAATAAGCCAAAAGCCATTCAACCAACCGTTTATTGTGGAGTTGTAGGTAAATTTGCTTAATAAAGGGTATCGTCTACAAATGGATAAGCCTGCCTGACCTTCCAAATAGTGGTAATTTAAGTACATAAAAATGGCCTATGCAGCAAAATATGCATGCTCATATCCTTAACAAGTTATGTTGCTGCCATACAGCAACGTTTTCATCACAGTCAAACATTCATCGCGTCGAGATTGGTGTAGAGCAAATCGAAGTAGGCTAGCATCATCATTTATCAAATGAATGCCATATGGACCAAAGCACAACAATACACTAAAAAATTCCATCAGGACAGAAAAGCGAATATTTGGTTTGATTTTCAAACAGGAATTGTCTGTTCGACTTGAGGTGCAGGAATAGAAATGGAATGTAGCCGGAGAAGTATATGTGACATTCAAACCGCCCTCGGAATCCAGGCAAAGGAAGAATGGTTAAAGGTGCACTTTTTATTGATGAGATTGCAACAATTTTGATAATTTGGGTAGTTTTAAAATTCTACATATAGTTATGATTTTTGAGATTGCATAATGTTCTAAACTGCAATTTCAAAACAAAACAAGATGTTGACCAAATTTAATAAGAAATACCCAACGTTTTAGTTGTTTATCCCACACAAATGTAAGCTGTCAAAATGTATAAAATGGTGTGGACAAGCTAAAGAATTTCTATATTCTAATTCTAATTTTAGTAACGGGTAGATAAGAAATTTTATTTTTATTATTAAAATTAATATTATATATGATATTGAGATTTAGGGTTATAATGCTTATCGTAACAAAAAATTTATTTACATTTTTTTAATTATTTTGATAAATCATTTTATTGGTTTTTTAACCCACATAAATGATGAACATTTCAATTAATTACCTCCTCTTACTCAATATCTCTTAATGCCTTCCACCATACTCACTCTCATAAGGAGAAGATTAATTATACAATTTAAAGACATTTGCGAGAGCTTCGCCAACTTTTGGTGTGCTTAAATACTACTTGTGAGTCAAGGTTGATCACCATCTCTCTAGGGCACAAATGAATTTGCTAACTTTGCCCATTGCATGAGGTGGAGACAAAGGCACACTATCTCTCTAGGGCACAAATGAATTTGCTAACTTTGCCCATTGCATGAGGTGGAGACAAAGGCACACTTTATTTAAGTTTTGAGTCGGCTCATTTTTTTTTTATACGTGCTCAAGGAGATTCCTATTGACCTTCTTAAGATATCCTAAACATCAATGACTTACTTTGTAAATTAGAAAGGCCTTTATCCTCTCTACCACATGCTTTTCACCTTTTCATCTTGTTTGGGATATTACTCTCCAAAAACTCAATGAATTCATGCCACTCACTATAAGATATTATTCGACATGCACTTGATGTTAAAATACGTTTTTTTATTGAAATTTTAATTTTTTCATGTCGTGGGTGCATCAAAAGTAAGCAGTGTGGGTATGGGTTGGATGCGGAATTAAAATCTGCATCCAACGAGTGTCCAATGAGCTATTCATTGGCATCCCATTTCATATCCCATGGGCTATGTATTGGGCGCCCAAAGGGTGCCCGGGGGTGGAGCTTCGCTCCCCCGTGGTTCCCTTTGGGTTCCCGAGGGCTCCTCCCCATTGCCAAAGGGGCATAGCTCCTCCTCGCTGCCAAAGGGGCACGTCAAACCCACCCCTTTGGCAGGAGGGAGGATTTCCACTCCTCCCCCTGGATGCCCTTTGGGAGCCCAATGCATAGCCCGTGGGCTATGCAATGGGCTGCCCATTGGCTACATAGGGTCATCCCTTTGGGTGCCCAATGCATAACCTGTGGAAATGCGGAAATGCGGAATCAATTTTAGACAGATGGAAATATGAATATGTCATCCGCAATCGAAAATGCGAGAATGCGGAAATAATTGTAGAAAATTTATCGTTCCCGCAATCTGCAATTGGAAAGTCAGAAAACACCATAAATCGTAGATGCGGTAATGTGGGAGGACTCGTTGGATGCATAATTAAATTATGCATCCAACGAGTACCCATGTTGCATACTTTTAACAACATCCACTTGTAACACTATTGATGCATGGACAACTTCCCCTCCTTTATATCATGTTGAATTTCAATCTCAAAGTTACGTCACTCTGGAGAGTCTTTTTTACCATTTACAAAACATGCATATACTCTATATGCTATTAAGTTCACTTTCTTGATTTGACCACAATGGTCAATGAATAACATAAATTTAAATTGCGAAATAGAAACCACAACAATGCATTTTTTTTTAACATCATATTTCAATAAATGTTGCTTTTTTATGGAAAAAATACAAACAACCTACACCATATGAACATACTAGGACCAATAATTTATGCATTGTTATTGAATTGTCGCTAAGAAAGCATCTTGTATTAGAATTTTTAAGGATTTTTTCATCCATGAAGACAACCTAACATTTGATGCCCTCTTAATTAATGTGAGGAAATATTTCCCACTTGTCTTCTTTCATGGCATAAAACTCTATATCCATAAGAAATTTTTTATCTACTTCATGCGCCAATGGCGAAGTAAACAAATGTGAGTGCATGAAGTTGGTGAATTTTTTAGATGCAATCAAAGTTCTAGATAACTAACTCACATGGAAATCAATAATGCACTCATGTTTATAAGAAATAGGCCTCTCCAACCCCAAAAGTAATAACCTACTTGACACACAAGACAAGTGAGAACATCGTGCATGCATTATTGGGCATAGAAATTGCACGTGCGATTTGTAAGCCATGGATGAAAAACACATGCATGATTTATAATTCATGTATTAGAAAATGTGCATGCAATATATTCTTTTAAAATGCTTATGGTCCTACCACAACATTCTTTCAATCGAAAATCTGTTTAAAATAGAGTGTTTCAATGAACTACCTGACAATCATTTATTGCAAGGGTTTTTTATCATAACTTTATGATTGAAAGAGCACCAAAAACAAGTTATCAACATCAATTATTGTGAGAATGGGAAACACATGTAATAGAATAAGAATATCAATGTGAAAAAGAAGCCATTTGAAATCATCCAAAAAATTAGACAAAAATCAAGGGAAGAAATGGTGAATCAGAGGCATCCAATAAACAATGCTTCATTTCCAATCATAGTAGATGTCACAAGTCTTTCTACCAATTCGTAACGAGATAAATGTAAACATTCAGTAGAGGAGCCCTCATTTTCTACAACAATGAATGAAAAAACACCTCGTGGCCCTAGTCAAGAAGTAAATCATGGTTGTTCATCAGGGGATGTCTCAATTCTGAGTTCAAGTCATTTTCAAACAAATATACCACCATTTAAAAATCAAGTAGGTGAGGAAGCGTATGCAATTTTGGCTCGGTGTGGTTATATATATATATATATATATATATAATGAAATTGGAGATTCAATTAATGTAGAGAATTTTGGTGAAGACATTCCTTGGGTCGAGAACCTATTGTTTAACAAGTAAATGTTCTTGAGAACACTCATGAGGATTTCCAACCACTTCCATTTATCTACCAGTAATGGAATGAAGTGCCACAAGCTCCTATTGAATCACTATAGCCTCTCGGTGATGTGTTCCATTCTACAAATACAAAGTTCTCTTACCTCAATTGAGGCCAGTGCACCGAAGAAATCCAAAACGTATCCAAGGGGATTAAAGTGTCCTCACTTACCTTAAACCTGAGTTATCTAAATGGATTATTACTTATCAAACTCAAAAAATAATTAATAAATACTTTGATTCAAAATGTGATGGAGGCAAATGCCGACCTTAATTTAATTTTGTTAAAATACAAGTATTTTCTTGTTATTAGAAAATACTTAGCCATTAAGGTAATAAATAATTATATCCCAAATACTCATATTGTCAAAATACTAGTATATTCTTTTAAAACAATTGGTAATAAAACTCATTCAAAACATCATAATGCGGCTTTTCATGTATTTTCACAAGCAATTCTAAATAAGAACACAAAAAATGTTCATTTGTTTAAGCCTGCATTGAATGGCCTCTCAACCTTACTTATTTAATTCAATACCATAAATTACACTAACTAATATGAGAAACATGCTTATAATCATGTCAATAACAAATAATTGAATTATAGCATTAACTTAATCATTAACATACTTAAAAGTACCTTTTTGAATGTTGAATTTATCCAAGAATGTAGTAGTATTTCCAAAGTAACAAGCCTTCACCCTCCTTTTATTCCCAAAATGGAATTATACCTCCATGCCAACTAGGATCCTATCCAACTTCATAGATCTAAGAAACCTTTCGGTTTCTTGGCCTTCCATGCACATGACTCTAAGAACATTAATGCATGATATCTCTAAGAACTTGGTCCATGAAAAAAAATATTCCAAGAATTATTCCACCTCTCAAGAAGCTCAACCTCTCTACAACTCCAAATAAAAAGAACTCCCCCAACTCCTCTTCACTCTCTCTATTTGTCAAATTTTCATGCACATCTCCCCAAGTATCCTCAACCAATCTCATTTATGGACCATCAACCACCCCTTCTATATTGTAGGGAAAAATATATCTAAAATAAATAATGAATTGAATAACAATGAATATAAAATATAAAAATTATTTCCTTTCATTCTAGCTTATAAATGAATTTGATATTTTCCCCCAAAATTTATGGCACCCACCATACCTATTTATTTTTTTCATATCAGCAATTAATGAAATTCAAGAAGGGTATTTTATGCTACTACATATTTATTTGTACTCAATATACTCTCTACAATCATTAATCATTCATTCAATAATGAATACATCAAATAATTATACTAGTGTACATGCACAATGTACGTATACATAGCTAGTGTATACAGACCTGCACTTGTAGTAATTATAAACAATCACTGCCTCTAATGCATTGTTTTTGTATGTTCTCATTCTCATTCAAGTGTGCTAGATAACAAATCGAAATCTCGGCATCTAACAATCACACTAGTTTACAATAATTCAATACAAATGACACATCATACTTGTATCATAACACGAGTAAAGAAAGACTTTAGCACACAAAAGTAACATATTTTTTAAATAACTAACTCACAACATCCTTCTAATTTACTTCAAACCATCCTTCCTCCCAAAACTACTTCCATCTTCCACATCCTATCCTTTCCTCTACTGGAATATGTTGGAGCATCAACTATATTTACCTAAGTCTAGATAGAACCCATAAGTGGAAGTGTTGACTATATTGACCAATATTTCCCAACATGCAACTAGAAATCATAATTACGCAAGTTGGGGAGAATGTCTCAACACAACCCTCCCACCACTCCAGGCTGTGGAGGATACACCGTGTGAAATGCTTCCACCCCTCCTAATATAACTAGGGTCGACATGCTGTACTCAACCATACTATGCAATTATTGTTCTTATAGTCACATCAGTGAACAACCATTTTGGGCAAGCTATGAATCGTATTAAACCCACACTTACCCACATATCATAGCAGTGTTTGAAATCATAAGAGAAAATTTATAGTACACATTACTTTCATGATGTCAACGAAAACCAATTTACCTTATTACTACACACATTTGACTACTACATACCACATCATCTTGTAGGTTAGATAATCAATGACATAAAAACCATTTATAATATAACCATTTCACATGTAAATCATGTTATGTACTACTATTCAGGTAAACAACACATTTTTATTGTAGCTTGCATCATATCCATATACATCCATAGCATAAACTGAACTACTATCCATGTGTCTAAATTTCACATCTTAATCTAAATGTTCAAAGTGAATCACATAACTATCATAATCATGAAAATAGAATAGTAAAATCATATGTTGTGATCACATAAATAAGTGCTCATGTATACATATGTAATTCCTATACTAGTCTAATATAGTCCAAATAAATGCTATGTGAATTAATTACTAAAATGAATACCATTAGAGTTATGATTACCCAAGACTGAAAATTGAGGCGTTACACACACCCATCCTTCAAGAAAATTCATCATTCATAATATAAAGAAAGTCATGACACAATTTCTCTAAATGTCTTCCATGATAAAAAAAATATTATGATCCCCAAAACATTCACTTGATCAAAATATGCCAAAGCCATCTATAAGTAAATTTAAGCCATCACATAATTATAAAAATTTTTATTCAAAATAAATTTAACATATGCTTAATACCTAACTTACTCTATGATGACATATATGTTATATAGCATTTTATCTTAACTTATTAATATGCATATATACTTATATCATTGTCCCCATTTTATTGTTTTTTTCCTTGTCGACACATCTGCTTTTTAGCATAGGATTTCACATAACAAAAACCAAACGAATATTGATATTTCTTCAATTTCGAAGTCTCTCATGAAGTTAAGTACATTAAAAGTTTAATTTCGTAGAAACCTAGTTCTAGTGGAACTTGATGAATCGGTTGCTTTCCCTTGTCTTATAGATATATGTTTAATTAATATATCAATAATTAAAGAAGAATGAACATTGTATATGGTGGTATTACTTTATTTTCATTTTTAATATAAAGATTTAGATTTTTATAATAAAAATGATATTTATATAAAATTATACCATCCATATATGTTTATGTCTAGATTCTTAATATACCTTATGTTTATATGTTAATATCATGATATTTATATAAAATTATATCATCCATCTATGTTGATGTCTAGATTTTTCAATAGAATATTTTATGTTTATATTTTAATACAATGACCTATGGTTAATTGACAACTATAATGAATTGTCAAAAAAAACTCTAATAAGATAGAAATTCATTTATTTATTTTTATTTTTTTACTAGTTCAATTTCTTAGTCTATGTTTTATTTAGAATAGAGTTTATATACCTTACTCCTTGATGACCTCTTAAGAATAATAAAATAAAAATAAAAACATATCCTCAATCATTAAGCTTATTTATATTTTAGAAATTCTAACTTATTTGATCAATTTAATAACTAAGTGTGTTTTTTTAAGTTAGACAAAACACCATAACATGGTAAAACCCTTTTATGTGAAGTATTTGTATTGAATCAACTTATACTTTCTTTTATATATATATAAAATAACTAAGTATACTTATTTAAGTTAGTCAAACCACCATAACATTGTAAGAGCCTTTTATGTGAGATACTTGTATTAAATCAATTTATATTTTTTTTTCATATATATATATGAATTGGATGAAAATACAACATTTATTTTTTTACAACTATTATGTATATTTTTTTATTTGACTGTTAAATTATTTATTATATTCTTTAACATTTATTGAGTACAATTTCATTATTTATCTTTTACATTAAAATTATTTAGTTATTATTTTTATTTTATAATTAATTCTTTTATGTATGATTATATTTCACTTATACCTATAATATTCCATCCCTCGAGCTTGCTCCACTAATACTGGTATATTATTATAATTTTATTAAATATTAATTTATAATTTTGTATTTTGTATTTTATTTATGTATTTACTTTATACCATGTTATCTATATACACACGGATGCTTGTGTCGTTTATAACTCAATGCACTGCATTAGTGATTACTACTATCATTTTTATTTATTATAGTAGTAATAAATACACAAGTCTTTTGTAAGTGGATGCTCGATGGATTTAAAATTTCAGTTAAGTGACCAACAAAATATAAATGTTGTTCAAATTTGATTTATGGTTCCTTGACCAGCGTTGATGGGATAGGATTATAGATTTATTTGATATAAATATCATATAAAATCATTTTATATTGACAATATGGTGTATTCTGTTATAAATCATCCTGAATTAAAAGAATAAATTAATTGATTGATTGATTAAGTTGAGCTTTAAGTTACACTTGTTTTACTATCTATTTATTTTTATTTTATTGTTTACATATGATGACATGATACCACTACCTACCCTATATAATAGTGATATGTAAACATTATTATATTGAAGTTTTCCCAACAAAACGAAACTTAGACCTAACCATTCGGGTGATTAGCATGATACCACTACCCACCCCTATATAATAGTGATATGTAAACAATAAAAAATTCGGGTTTGATTTTCAGACAGGAATTGTCTCTTCGACTTGAGGTGCAGGAATAGAAATGGAATGTAGCCGGAGAAGTATATGTGATATTCAAACCGCCCTCGGAATCCATGCAAAGGAAGAATGGTTAAAGGTGAAATTTTTATTGATGAGATTGCAACAATTTTTATAATTTGGATTGTTTTAAAATTCGACATAGAGTGAGATTGCATGGTTGTTTAAACTGCAATTTCAAAGCATCTGCAAAGCAAGATGTTGACCAAATTTAATAAGAAATACCTCAACGTTTTAGTTGTTGTTTATCCCACACAAATGTAAGCTGTCAAAATGTGTAAAATGATGTGTACAAGCTAAAGAATTTCTATATTCTAATTCTAAGTTTAGTGACTAAGGTTGGTATATAACAAATTTTATTTTTATTATTAAAATTAATATTATATATGGTATTGAAATTTGGGGTTATAATGTTAATCATAACAAATTTTTTATTTATATTTTTTTAATTATTTTGATCAATCATTTTATTGGTTTTTAAACACACATAAATGCTGAGCATTTCAATTAATTACCTCCTCTTACTTAATATCTCTTAATGCCTTCCACCATACTCACTCTCATAAGGAGAAGATTAATGATACAATTTAAAGACATTTGCAAGAGCTTCATCCATGCTTGTCAACATTTTTTTCCTTATGCTCCTCAACACTCTTAGCCCTACAATGGCATGTTATTTCAAGCATGTCCTTTCTAGATCTTTGAAAGCTTCATTGGTCAACAAGATTACCTTATATTCCATTTGTTAGATGGGTTTTGATTCCCTCTTGGCCAACTTTTGGTGTGCTTAAAGACTACTTGTGAGTTAAGGTTGATCACCATCTCTCTAGGGCACAAATGAATTTGTAAACTTTTCCCATTGCATGAGGTGGAGACAAAGGCTCACTTTATTTAAGTCTCGAGTCCACTATAATATTAGAGGGAGGCTCATTTTTTTATAGGTGCTCAAAGAGATTCCTATTGACCTTCTTAAGATATCCTAAACATCAATGAATTACTTTGTACATTAGAAAGGCCTTTATCCTCTCCGCCATATGCTTTTCACCTTGTTTCGGATATTACTTCCCAAGGACTCAATGCATTCATGCCACTCACTATAAGATATTAATCGACATGCACTTGATGTTGAAATTGGTAACACTATTGATGCATGGACAATTTCCCCTCCTTTATATCATGTTGAATTTCAATATCAAAGTTACGCCACTTTGGAGAGTCTTTTTCACCCTTTTCAAAACATGCATATACTCTATATGCTATTAAGTTCACTTTCTTGATTTGACCACAATGTTCAATGAACAACATAAATTTAAATTGCAAAAGAGAAACCACACCAATGCAATTTTTTTTAACATCATATTTCATTAAGTGTTTTTTTTTTATGGAAAAAATACAAACAACCTACACCATATGAACATACTAGGACCAATAATTTATGCATTGTTATTGAATTGTCACTAAGAAAGCATCTTGTATTAGAATTTTTAAGGATTTTTTCATCCATGAAGACAACCTAACATTTGATGCCCTCTTGTTTAATGTGAGGCAAGATTTCCCACTTGTCTTCTTCCATGGCATAAAATAAACTCTATATCCATAAGAATTTTTTTATCTACTTCATGCGTCACTGACAAAGTAAACAAAGGTGAGTGCATGAAGTTGGTTAATTTTTTAGATGCAATCAAATTTAAAGATAACTAGATCACATGGAAATCAATAATGTGCTCATGATTATAAGAAATAGGCCTGGGCAACCCCAAAAGTAATAACCTATTTCACACACAAGACATGTGAGAACATTGTGCATGCATTATTGAGATTCAAAAACGCATGCATGATTTATAATTCATGTATTAGAAAATGTGCATGAGATATATTATTTTAAAATACGTATGGTCCTACCACAACATCCTTTCAATAAAAAATATGTTAAAATTACAGTGTTGCAATGTGTAAAATGATGTGTACAAGCTAAAGAATTTCTATATTCTAATTCTAAGTTTAGTGACTAAGGTTGGTATATAACAAATTTTATTTTTATTATTAAAATTAATATTATATATGGTATTGAAATTTGGGGTTATAATGTTAATCATAATAAATTTTTTATTTATATTTTTTTAATTATTTTGATCAATCATTTTATTGGTTTTTAAACACACATAAATGCTGAGCATTTCAATTAATTACCTCCTCTTACTTAATATCTCTTAATGCCTTCCACCATACTCACTCTCATAAGGAGAAGATTAATGATACAATTTAAAGACATTTGCAAGAGCTTCATCCATGCTTGTCAACATTTTTTTCCTTATGCTCCTCAACACTCTTAGCCCTACAATGGCATGTTATTTCAAGCATGTCCTTTCTAGATCTTTGAAAGCTTCATTGGTCAACAAGATTACCTTATATTCCATTTGTTAGATGGGTTTTGATTCCCTCTTGGCCAACTTTTGGTGTGCTTAAAGACTACTTGTGAGTTAAGGTTGATCACCATCTCTCTAGGGCACAAATGAATTTGTAAACTTTTCCCATTGCATGAGGTGGAGACAAAGGCTCACTTTATTTAAGTCTCGAGTCCACTATAATATTAGAGGGAGGCTCATTTTTTTATAGGTGCTCAAAGAGATTCCTATTGACCTTCTTAAGATATCCTAAACATCAATGAATTACTTTGTACATTAGAAAGGCCTTTATCCTCTCCGCCATATGCTTTTCACCTTGTTTCGGATATTACTTCCCAAGGACTCAATGCATTCATGCCACTCACTATAAGATATTAATCGACATGCACTTGATGTTGAAATTGGTAACACTATTGATGCATGGACAATTTCCCCTCCTTTATATCATGTTGAATTTCAATATCAAAGTTACGCCACTTTGGAGAGTCTTTTTCACCCTTTTCAAAACATGCATATACTCTATATGCTATTAAGTTCACTTTCTTGATTTGACCACAATGTTCAATGAACAACATAAATTTAAATTGCAAAAGAGAAACCACACCAATGCAATTTTTTTTAACATCATATTTCATTAAGTGTTTTTTTTTTATGGAAAAAATACAAACAACCTACACCATATGAACATACTAGGACCAATAATTTATGCATTGTTATTGAATTGTCACTAAGAAAGCATCTTGTATTAGAATTTTTAAGGATTTTTTCATCCATGAAGACAACCTAACATTTGATGCCCTCTTGTTTAATGTGAGGCAAGATTTCCCACTTGTCTTCTTCCATGGCATAAAACTCTATATCCATAAGAATTTTTTTATCTACTTCATGCGTCACTGACAAAGTAAACAAAGGTGAGTGCATGAAGTTGGTTAATTTTTTAGATGCAATCAAATTTAAAGATAACTAGATCACATGGAAATCAATAATGTGCTCATGATTATAAGAAATAGGCCTGGGCAACCCCAAAAGTAATAACCTATTTCACACACAAGACATGTGAGAACATTGTGCATGCATTATTGAGATTCAAAAACGCATGCATGATTTATAATTCATGTATTAGAAAATGTGCATGAGATATATTATTTTAAAATACGTATGGTCCTACCACAACATCCTTTCAATAAAAAATATGTTAAAATTACAGTGTTGCAATGAACTTCTTGTCAAACATTGTTGACACAGTTCTGTCAACACGGGTTCACTTCGCACTGTTGTCAAAAATCACCAACCAAAAACCCTTAAACACCGTCCCAGAAAGGTGTTACCCTTTCCAGCAACACTCGCAGAGTGAGTGAGGTCTCACCCAAGATGATTAAGGGGGCTGCAGGAACCATATTTCCGCAATGGGGGGAGGACATGCATCAATTCTCACTCTACGACTAAAGAAACTAGAGATTGTGTCTTCGCATCATGCTTAACAGTTCATACATTCATTCATCATTCGCATGTTCATAGTATAATCGACATTCGCACTAACATGATAAAACTAACATTCACATCAATAGAATCTACCAAACCATAGAGCTTTAAACATATCACAACTAAAATTCTCAATCATCATTCAACATGAACAGAAACATAAGAGATAACCATAGCTGAACATCTGCATGCATTAACTCATCAAAAACCTGTAGTACAACCTTCACGAGATAGTTCCAAACCACTTATCGCAGATCCATACAAAAATTGCCGAAAACAGAGCAAAACATTACACAATCCTCTTATCTTCTTATTCTTCGATTGGATCCCGCCTCTAATCCAGATCAAGATGCCCTTAGGCTTACAATTATAATCCTATTTATAGACAACTAAGGTGGTTACAAAACAGTCCAAATGAACCATTCTAACTAACTAAACCAATCTTGCACTTTAGTCGGCTCCTTGTTCTCCGCGAATGGTCCTTTATTCTGCGGATTGTCTCTCTTGTCGCTGTCGACTTCCGCACTTCATGCGGTCTAACCTCGTGCCAAAAGGACCCCAACACAAACTTATGGCTCACCCTCAAGCCACCTCAGCTAGACACCGCTAGTGCATTTACTTGGAACCGGAACTCATCATATGCAACGCTGATCTGGTCAAAAAATTCTTTTGTGAATACCTTGAGTGTTGCACAGTCTTGTACCTATTGTTCCGTTGGGTGCTTGCCATCCATCTGTTGTGCATGTTCGATATTCTTCTTAACCTGTGTCATTCCTGCGATTTCCTGTGTGGCCAATTATTCTGCCTTTGTTTTCAACTCATCTAGGTTCAACGTTCTTCTTTGTTTCCTTTCGCGTGCTTTAGTTACCCGTTGCTAGATTTCTTTCAGCTCTGAGCCCTTTGTCATCCACGTGAGTAAGGGCATCACCCAAAGCGATCCCTTCAATGTTTCAAGCAAAGCTTCTACCTGGGCAAGTTGCGTGTTTAGTTGTTGCAACTGCTCATCCTGAACTAAGCTTCCCCAAAACTCTGTAACCTCTTTCACAATTTTCTAGGCCGCCCTCTCCATTTCTGCAATCTTTGTTGCAGCCTCTTCTATCACACCCTTGCAACTTTGGATCTATTCATGTGGTGTGCCTGGTGCTTCCCTTGCCTGTAACACTTCATTTTATTTCCTCGGTTCGGTTATAACCACACCTAACAAGATAGCTTTCACTTCTGGTAGTATACCCTGATCTATCTCTGAGGCTTCGCATGCCTTCGCTATTGCCCTTTATAGACGACCTCTATATTCTATATCCTTCTCTTTCTCAGCTAGTGTTTAGGATTTCTCTTCTTGGAGACGTTGTGCCTCCATCTCGTTGGTGCGCACCTACTGCTTATACTTTACCATCTTGTCATGCATGGCGGCCTCATGGTCACGGATCTCTACACTTGCTACGACTTGAATCCTGTGTAGTGACAACATCGACGGTAGATTGAAATCTACCAATATTGAATCACACCTCCTTAATTCCAGCTCCAAGACCTCATCACCTATTTCCATGGCGTTTGGCTCGATTTGTACCATCCTCGGTTGTGTGTCGACCTCTAGTTCGACTCTTCTTGTCGAAAAACTTGGTGGGACATCCCCATGTGCTACACTTGACTCCAAAACTACATTGGCTAGTGTGGATAATAATTGGGTTACCTAGTGGAAGTATTATGTTGAGTGTTGTGTGGTTTTCGCACGGTTTTCTTCCACGATTTCTGTTATTTTCTCCAGGAGCTTGTTAACTTGCTCTTTAGGAAGACCACCACTTTTGCTTCCTTATCCAGTGTCCATCCTATGCTTTGTTCTCATTTATTAACACTGTGCCTCTAGGTCAGAATCCGTTGGTGTGGTTGTTGAGGCTCCATCATGACTAGACATCTGTGACTGTTCTTTCACAGGATCATCTTCTCCTACGCTCTGTTATCGATTGATTGAACCCTTATCTTCTTCTAACTTCTTTGCTCTTGTTGTCAATTGGTATTTCACGTGATCTGATAGCTCCTACTCTGCTGCTGGGACTTTCTATTCTACCGGCCATCCTTCTATGATGGTGTCTAGTTCCTCGTCAGTGAGCTTGTACCATGTTGGTAACCACTTCTTCTATCTGTCTACTCTCACTTGAATGTAAATGGTTTGGGACTCAACTGATATTCTTGCAACCAATCGATGCTTCCTTGCTGCTTCTTCTATTATTCGTGGTATTGCTTTCGCGTCTTCCCTCATCATATCTAAAAACAAGTAAAATTGCACACTGTTGAACGCTTGTCATTCTTTATCAGTTGTTTCCCATAAATTCTGGTACCTTGCACCCTCTCGCAACCAACCTTTATATCCCTTGGGTACAATTTCTACCGAGAAGACGCCTATGATTTTGTGATTACCTTCTCAGGACTTGGTCCCCTGGCCTCTACTGTCTCCATACCTTGATAGTGCTCTGGCTCCCTCCATCCTACTAATGCGACTAGCACTAAGAGCCACAAAGATGTGAATGGCTTCGCTTTCTCCTGTGCGTCAAAAGCATCCTCCACCAACTGACTTAACAGGAATTTGAACCAGTTCATTCGCACTCCTACAACGCATTGTTCTGCAGGGGCGATGATGCTTGATGTGCATTCCTTCAGCCTGTTATTCCACACCATATTAACGGCGAGTATCTTTGCTCTGAACTTGATGGCTTGGTACTGAATTGTGTCGATGAGGTATCCTCAGGAGTTTTTGTCCACCCTGTACTTCATTTTCAGATTTGCCGCAAGATTCTTGTCGTTGTCCTTTCCTTAGAAGAACTGGGACGGGTCATCTCCATCCGTTGGAAGTCCAGTGATTCTTGAAATCAAGTCGACTGTGACGAGAATCTTCTTGTGCAACCATAGGTATCCTCCATGGAAACAAGCGAGCAATTTTTTGATGCACGCATTCACCTCCGTCATCCTTCCAAAGTGCGGTATTTGGGTGAGGCCCAGTAATACCGATTTCTCTAATCCTAGTGCCCACGATGCTGGTTCTTGCATGATCGGGCCTCTTTCTCCATGCAAAACATTAATGTATGCTTCCATGCATTCCAGGTGGTTCGTTAGGTCATGCTCACTATACGGTAGTTTATGTAGGTTTCTACGATCTTTCCAGCGTGAGCAACCCCTTTCATTATCGACACCATTGTGATCTTATATTTTGAATTCTTACCTATGTGAACCGTTGGTTTTCCCGCCTTGCTTGGCAGTACATACCTTGGTATCATTGGGCCATGGTGCTCTCCTCTTGATGTTGATTTCTTTTGGTCAGCACTCGAAGTGCCTACTTTGCCTTCGGCCAAGCGTGCTGAATTTCGGGTCGATTTCTTCAACTCTCGACCGATATCTAGAGGCTGATTATCGCTTTGCTTATTCCTGAATGGTATTTCAGACATGACTTTTGGTTGCTCTTGCAAGACTAACATTGGCTCTGGCCGTTCGGTGTTGGTGCTCGAAATGTAAACTTCCATGCGTGACTCTACAAACTCTTGCTTAACACATGGTGCATCAAAATGTCCCTTTTCCCTACATTTATAGTGTTGATTGGCCGCATCCAACCGATTTTGGACCATGATTACCAAATCCAACATCGATTTTCCAAATCCGCCACATGCATCGGGTATTAATTGCCATTTTTTTCATTTTTTCCATTGTCCATCGTGGCTTAACTACTACATTTATGACCGTATTTGACCCGCTTTCACTGAATCTTGCACTCTACGATTCCCTTGTCGACAGATGCTCCCTTGTCGACAGATGTTGAACTTCGTCTCATCTGCGGTACTCTGCGGTAACCTTCAATTTTTTTATGGGACCGTAGTGGATTCTGCAGCACCAGTCCTTTGCTGGGGTCGCTCTCGTTGATCTGTGTCATGCTTTTGGGATCTTAGGTTCAACTGATAAGGTGACTTCTTTCTTAAATTGACACAGATCCTGACTTCGCCAGTTTTCTTATCTTGGACCACAATTGGGATGATCCACTCTGATTCCTCCACTGGTTCTATAATTTCTGCGTCCAATGCTCTCTCGAGTTCAACTTGCCACCCCTCCTTATACCTTGGATTCAACCTAGAGGGTTGTTGCTTTACTGGCTTCGCATCAGGTTTCAGTGGGATTTTCATTTCTCCTAAGTCCCCAGAAATTCCTTTCATCTCCGAGAATTTCGTTGGGAACAAGTCCTGAAACTCATGCAACAGGCCAGTCATCTTGGCAATGGCCGAGTCATCCCAATAATATTTGTTTCTCGCAAACTTGGGATTCTACTCTAACCCAATGTTCACTTTCTTGATTTGCAGTGGCTGCTGAAACTTGTCGGAAGGAATTTTTGGTGCCTCGACACTGCGACTTCCTTCTGACTCTAGTATATACGTATCCCTCAGGTCATCCTCATCATTCCGTTCTCCTATTATGTTGCATAATTCCATTAGCATTTACAGTGTCGCAGTCCACCGAAGTCCCATAGGTTTCTCTGTTGGAACGACGTCGAATACTTTCTAACAAATCGCCTGTAATGCACTGTGGATGAAGGGGTTTTCGCCGGAGAAACTGAACGTTTGGCTAAAGCCAATAGTTAGATGTTCCCATGATGTTGTTCCGTGTCGCAGTTCTATTGCGATATACCAACTTCGCGGTACTTCATCCAGTGTGTGAATGAATGCGTGGACCCATTCCTGTTTCTCCCGTGGTACCCATTGGATTTGACATTCATTCAAATGCTCCTTTGGATCTCTTCTGCCGTCATACTTCCTTCCTCCATATCCCGCAATGTTTCTGAACCTAACCTCCATTAGGTGTCGACATAATGGCCAATTTTTTATACTTGACTAGTGCGCCGTCCACCATCGCGTTGGTGTAGTCTTCAGGGATTCCTCCAAGGCCAGTAGTCATTGTGGTCCTGCCACTTTTTCTAATGTATATGTAACTTCGGAATGTATTTCATCAATGTATTTCATATATATTTATTGTACCCTTATTAGAGATGTGTTATTCCTCTATAAGGAAGTGTCGTCATGTGGATTGACAAGTGTCGCAAGTGTGTGTACTTGCTGATGGGTTATTAGACCACCATGTGTGGGGTCGGCCCTGAAATATATATATTATAATATGGATGTACCTAGCTAGACAAGTCGGCCCCATAAGGTCACTAGGCAAACAGGTTAGTATAAATAGAGATCAGGTGATCTCTATTTAGATCATTCAGAAAGTCATCTCTCTCTCACTCAGAAAGTGGCGCACTAGTGAGGAGGAGGATCATCTTCTACTAGGAGACTATCTCAGTGTATTTTGGTTGTACTTTGGTTGAGCCATTGCTCTCTCTATCTCTGAGGAAGTTGTGGGGTTTTTCACCTTAGGGTTTTCCCCACGAAAACTATGTGTCTCTTGTCTCTCATGCTTTTGATTCTTGTGATGATTGTCATGCTTATTGTGATTGTCATGCATTGATATACTGTATATGTTATTCTCTCAGTGAAGATCCTAGAGTATTGTGAATTAATGCTCAAAATTTAACATGGTATCAGAGCTAACCTGAGAAGAAGACATTTTGTAGTGACGAAAACTTGAGTTTCTTGTTTATTGGGTTTCTCTCCATGGATTTTGGAAAAGCAGTATAGTAGATTAACTCTACTAATCAAGGCGCATCTATCTGTCCAATCAAAATTCAATTCTGAGCATTTTCAGTTTTGGCCCTAAAAATTAGGGTTTCCACAAAAAATAGGAATTTCTAAAATCTGAAGACACAGCTGGAAGCTCCTTGCAAAAATCGAAGTTTAGAGCTTTGGATCGAGATTTGTGGCTGGGTAGATCTCCGGGAAACTCAAACCCTAATTCAGGGCTCTCCCTAGTGAACCCGGAAGGACAAAAAGGTAAATCTGAAGGGTAAAACTTTGATGATCTCAAATTTTGAATGTGCCAGGCTGATCAACTCATCAAAGCGCATCTTTCTATCCTTTCAGAAAATTGAAATTCACATTTTGAATTTTTAGGGTTTTTCTTACAAACCCTAATCCGGGACTAGATCCAGTTTTTAGCTTTTCAAGTGGTAAGACCTAAATATTTTCTATTTCCATTTGAAGTACTCTTTAAGATGTCTCACCACACCAAGCTTGAGGATAATCTTGAAGGGGTTGATAACTTCCGAGCTTGGAAGTATAAGATTGGGTTAATCCTGGAAGAGAATGAGTTGGACTCATATATAAAAGAAGACATCCCTATCCCAGAGGATGAAGAGGCCAAGGATTTGCATAAGAAGAACTTGGTCAAGGCAAAGAGAATCATTGTTGATTCTATCAAAGATCATCGCATACCCCATGTGTCTTCTCTAAAGACACCCAAGGAGATGTTTGACTCTTTAACCAAACTATTTGAAGGGAAGAACATAAATTCGAAGATGACTCTGCGGAATCAATTGAAAGGGGTCAAGATGTTGAATGGAGAAACCAATCAATCTTACTTCTCCAAGGTATCTCAGATCAAGGAGCAACTTGAAGCTGTAGATGAAGTAGTGGACAATGGTGAAGTTGTTATGACCACTATGAATGGCCTACCTAGGTCATGGGACTCCTTTATTCAAGGAATCTATGCAAGAAATAAATTGATCTCTTTCAATAAACTATGGGAGGAATGCTCTCAAGAAGAAGCTAGACTTGTAGCTCGTGAGGAAAAGATGGGAGGTGAAGATCAAGCCCTCACAACTCAAACCAAAAGAAGCAATCCCAAGAAGGAGCACTCTCGCTACAAAAGATCCTATCAAAAGAATAAGAAGGATCTAAGATGCTTCACATGCAATGAGAAGGGTCACTTTGCTTCAGATTGTCCCAAGAACAAAAGGGATAATAACAACAACTTCAGCAAGAAGAAGAAGGGCAGCAAAAGAAAGTTCCATGCTCATGCTGCCAAGGATTATGAACCTCCAAAGAAGAAGGCTAGGGCAGAAAGTGATGATGACTCATCAAGTGAAGAAGAGTATGTTCTAATCTCTGCTCTCACAGGTAGTATCTCCCATGGTTGTAATGATTGGTTGATTGATAGTGGGGCTTCCAAACACATGACTGGGTTTAAGGAATCTTTTGTGAATCTATCTGAACATGAATCACCCCATAAGGTGAAACTTGGGGATGATTATCAATACCCAATCAAAGGAAGTGGTGAAGCCTCCTACAACCTAGATTCTGGAAAATATTTGAAGATGAAAGAAGTTCTTTATGTATTGGGCTCAAGAAGAAATTACTCTCCATCTCTGCATTGGATGCAAAAGATATGAGGGTTGCATTTGTGGATGGCCAAGTTCTAATGTGGCCAAAGGGAAAGACCATAGATGGTGCAATGGTGATTGGAGAGCAAGAGGGAGGTTTGTACAAATTAAAGGGACAACCTGAACATGCCATGGTGACATAAAGACAAAGATTCATCCATAGTCATGGATCACATAGAGGTATGTATAATTTGTTTGTGCAAAAGTTAACTAATGAGTTCTGCAGGTCATTAAAGAGAACAAGAACACATTGCTAGACATAACTAGAAAATATGGTGACCAGGTATGTGTTTCTTGTATCATATAAGTATGCATTGCATGATTGATGATGATTGTTCATAAAGTCATAAGTTTGAATAATCATGGGTATATGCATATTCTGTGTCTTACCTTAATTAATGATATGACTAACCAGAAGAGTCATAGGTTTGAGTAGTTACAGGTTTAGACATGTTATGTTTCTTATGATATGACTAACCATAAGAGTCCTATATAAACCTTGAATGCTAATGCTTATTATTTCTGTTTGAAATGATCATGACTATACATGCTTGAGATTATTGTGTTTTAATAGTATACTAATGAATGTATGATTTTGTATAAGATCACAAGGATAAAACAATCATGATACTAATAAGCATACATAGGGACCAAGGATGAATATGAGTTCAAGAACAGGTAATCCAGGAAGAAAAGATCAAAAGGGAGCACACTCCAGTGGTTTCTGCAAGGGTGCATATATTCAGAGGGAGTTGTCCATCTCTCTACATTCCACAACAGAAAGGTGTAGAAAGACTCCAAGGAAGCAAAGACTCAGAGGGAGTCCACCCAACAAATAAACAAAGATAAGTATTTTAATTATCATTTCTTGCATATTTGTTTGCTTAAATAAATTTGTTCAATGATGTATATGCTCATGTTCCTAGACTTAGGATATGTATTGTGCATATTAGAATGATTGCATTAATGAACAGTATACTACTAATATGCATGTGTTGGGTAAGTGGCCTATGGCACTGTACAACATTCCATTGCTACTTATCTAGAATGAAACCTCTTTGCTGACATGTTGGGAGTAGTGCAAACTCTTAACAATGTTCTAGTAGAGACTGGAAGGCATCTAGAAAGTTATGGAACATGGATAAATGTTGTATTGAAGCATTGGCTAAGATAATTGCATGACTATATGACATATTTCTTTATGTGTAAGAATTTGTCTGAAAATTATGAGATGTTTCTAATCATGCAATTTAACTTGTTTTGTAGGAAAGACCGTATACCTTCACCTACAAAAGAACGACTACAACATTTGTTTAAGCAACAAAATTATCTATTGAAGATATTGAAGTTCCCCAGGACACGAGAAGAATGCCATGATCCGTCGATCATGAAGAATGATGTTTGGGATGTAGTCCCAAGACCTGAAGAGAAGTTTTTTTATGACTTCCATATGGATCTATCAGATCAAGCATGCTGCAGATGGCAGCATAGAGAAATATAAAAGTGATGAAATAGAAGATACATCAGATGGATTTCAAGACAGCCTTCTTGAATGGTGTAGTTTGAGAAGAAGTGTATGTGGAGAAGCCACTTGGTTCTGAGACACATGACAGGGAGTCATATATGTGCAGAACTTGGTATGGTAGGATAGACGACTTTCTATCCAGTTTGGGCTTTACCAAGAGTAAAGTGGATTCCAACCTTTACTACAAGGTTGAGGAAGGAAATCCAATGATACTACTTTTGTATATGGATGACTTGTTCGTAACAGGTGAGGATAGATTGATTGCCGACATGCAGCGGAAGCTTGCTGCTGAGTTCGATATGAAAGATTTGGGAATGATGCATTATTTCCTAAGTATGGAGTTGTGGCAGAGTGCAGGTGGGATCTTCCTTGTTCAAGGGAAGTACACAGTAGATATCCTGAAGAGATTCGGGATGATGGATTGCAAGGCCATGGCCACACCTATGGCATCGAATCTAAAGCTTCTATGTGATGCTTCATCTGAGCCGGTTGATGTCTCTATTTATTGTCAAATGATTAGGTCCTTGATGTACCTGACGAACACGAGACCAGACATTTGCTTTGCTGTGAACACATTGAGTCAGTTCCTGACAGATCCAAGGAGTGTTCACTTGGTTGCTGTAAAGCATGTTCTAAGGTACCTGAAGGGTACAGTGGATTATGGGCTCAAATATGAAGCGAATCAAAAGTTTAACTTGCAAGGTTATGTTGATTTAGATTGGGCTGGCAATGCTGCAGATAGGAAGAGCACATCTGGATGCTTCTTCAATATGGGATCAGGTATGATCTCTTGGTTTAGCAGGAAGCAGTCCTACATAGCATTGAGTACCGCTGAGGCAGAGTATGTTGCAGCCTGCTTAGCTAGTTGTGAGGCAGTATGGCTATAGAAGCTACTATCTGATTTATTTGATCTCATGTTGGATGCTACTGGTATCTTTTGTGATAACCAGAGTTGTGTGAAGCTTTCAAAGAACCCAATGTTTCATGATAGGTCGAAACACGTAGAGATCAAATATCACTATATCAGGGATATGGTGCAGAGGGGAGCTGTGAAGCTCCTGTACATTGCAATGGACGAGCAGATTGTAGATGTGCTGACGAAGCCACTAGCTAGGGTGAAGTTCGAGTACTTCAGGGAGAGGCTTGGCATTCTTCAGATTGATGACACTTCGAGGAAGAAGTGATAGACACATTTGCTGAAGCCATTCCAAGCATGTTGGAAGGAGGATCCTTCACATGGTTGTGGATGTAAGCGTTGGATGATGTGCATCAAGATAATGTTCTGGTTTTTGCTTTGTATGATCAATTGGATCATTTATATGTATATGTATGTACGCATCATGTTGGATGCTGGATATGATCAGTTGGATTATTTATATGTATGTATGCATCATGTTGGATGTTGGATATGATCAGTTGGATCATTTATATGTATGTATGCATCATGTTGGATGTTGGATATGATCAGTAGGATCATTTGTATGTATTTTGTATATGCATCATGTTGGATGCTTGGACCATGTATCTGTATATGTATCAGGTGGATACATTGTATGATTAGGTGGATCATGTATGGTGATACGTATCATGTATTTGTATTTGTATCAGGTGGATACACTGTATGATCAGGTGGATCATGTATGATGATATGTATCAGGTAGATACTTGGTATGCGTCAGGTAGATGCATTGTATGATCAGGATGATCATGGATGATGAGCTTCAAGATGTTGCTCCAGATGACATGCAGCAGGATGTTGCAGTGATGATGATCAGGATGATCATGTGTACATCAGGATGATGTACGATGAGTATTAGGTTGATACTCTATGGCCGTGGATCAAGTTGTGCAGATGAGCATATAATTTGGCCCTGGGAGATTTGCAGATAGTCTTTTGAGGTTTTTTCTATGGCATATAATTTGGCCCTGGGATATCTGGCAAATTCTCTTTCGAGGTTTTGCTATGGGAGGACATATAATTTGGCCCTGGGAGATCTGCAGATAGTATTTCAAGGTTTTTCCTATGGCATATAATCTGGCCCTGGGATATCTGGCAAATGCTCTTTCGAGGTTTTGTCCTATGGCATATAATATGTCCCTGGGAGATCTGATAGGTTGGGCTGTGTGCCCGTAATAAGTCCTGGGATGCTCTTGCGAGGTTTTGCCATGACCACATATAATATGTCCCTGGGAGATCCTATAGGTAGAGCTGTGTGCTCGTAACATCCTGGGATGCTCTTGCGAGGTTTTGTGGTGACCACATATAATCTGTCCCTGGGAGATCCTATAGGTAGAGCTATGTGCTCGTAACAACCTGGGATGCTCTTGCGAGGTTTTATGGTGAGGTAACATATAATATGGCCCTGGGAGATCCTATATGTAGATCCATGTGCTCGTAACAGCCTGGGATGCTCTTTCGAGGTTTTGTGACGCATGTAATAAGTCCTGAGGATTCCATAGTATGGCCAGTGATGACGAAGACCTGCAAGTGGTGGGCCTACATCCAGTATGAAAAAGGATTGGCTCTGTAGAACTTCCTATGACGAGTAGAGTTAGAGATTGGTTGATATAGAAGCAGCAGTGACGATGATGATAACGATGCATCGATGATGATGATCCCGAGAAGAAGACTTGTCTAGCAGATCTGTGTCGATAAATACCTTCCTAGTTAAGAGGGAGTGTTGATGTATATGTAACTTCGGAATGTATTTCATCTATGTATTTCATATATATTTATTGTACCCTTATTAGTGATGTGTTATTCCTCTATAAGGAAGTGTCGTCATGTGGATTGACAAGTGTCGCAAGTGTGTGTACTTGCTGATGGGTTATTAGACCACCATGTGTGGGGTCAGCCCTGAAATATATATATTATAATATGGATGTACCTAGCTAGACAATTCGGCCCCATAAGGTCACTGGGAAAACAGGTTAGTATAAATAGAGATCAGGTGATCTCTATTTAGATCATTCAGAAAGTCATCTCTCTCTCACTCAGAAAGTGGTGCACTAGTGAGGAGGAGGATCATCTGATACTAAGAGACTATCTCAGTGTATTTTGGTTGTACTTTGGTTGAGCCATTGCTCTCTCTATCTCTGAGGAAGTTGTGGTGTGGGGTTTTTCACCTTAGGGTTTTCCCCACAAAAACTCTGTGTCTCTTGTCTCTCATGCTTTTGATTCTTGTGATGCTTGTCATGCTTATTGTGATTTTCATGCATTGATATACTATATATGTTATTCCCTCAGTGAAGATCCTAGAGTATTGTGAATTAATGCTCAAAATTTAACAGAAATGTCAACATTTCAACAAACTCATATAAGAAACATCATTAACTCTAAAAAAACAAGCATAAATGATACAAGAATAGGTTCGTAACTTACTAGTTTCTGCACAATGAATGATGACATTGGAGTTCCATCCTTCCTTTTATGGCATTTCGTTGACACAGCAGTCCTAGGTATATGCTTATCATTTGGACCGCGAGATTGATACTAGTATCAACAAATACAACAATCTAGTTAGCTATATTTAAATTTGTTAATTGTGAACAAATAATAGAATTGGTTACAACTTACGAGGTCATATTCAACCGAAAAGTAACCTCTACGGCTAGAATTGTGGGTCTCTTGTTCTAATGCCCTATTTTCCTTATTTTATTTTTCCTTCTCTTGCAACTCAATAAAAAAATGGATGCTAATATTATACTTGATTGTATGCGAGGATTCAAAATCAATGATGATAACATTCAACATTGTCTTTCATTTTTAACTTGAATTTAGGGTCAGATCGTATTCTAACAAATTCAATCCAATCAGTTTCATTTACTCCAATAGGAAGGTTTGCAATCCTCTCCTCATATGTTTGGTATTTCAAATAATATTTCTTATACAAATTATATCTATAGGTTATCAAGTGCTAATATATTGCTTTATGACACCATTGCTCTGTTGATGGATCTATTCAATAGGTATGCTATAATAGATAAACAATACATTATTAGATACAAGCATTATTTGAAATTAAACCTATCACACACATGCTCAATATGTATCAAAAAAATTTAGAATAGGTTGATGCTCACATTGATTGCACTCCACATGTATTTCGTTTGCACTTCAGGCACTTATTTCCATTCCATGTGCTTGATGCCTAGAATTTCCCTTGCAAGGACACTTAAAAATGAGGAGAATTTCTTGTTAAGATATTTAGACACTTACGAGTTAGTTAAGATCAACTTGTGTAATATATCCGTTAGGGATAGTGTGTTTCTTTAGTATGCATTTGTAAATACTTAATTCGACGGTCACGATATGTTTTCGACATAGAGTGATCCGACGGCTCAACTTATCTTAGATCAAACCTAACCTTGATCTGTGGCTTAACACCCGATTGGTCCATGATCTCTATTTAAAGAGCATGGAGGGTCATTGTTTAGTTGATTGATTATGAAAAGCTCATTTGTAACTTTCTTTCTTTGCATAATAAATTGTCCCGTAGAAGCTATTTGGCCGGGGCCGTGGAGTGTTTCCCTCAAGAGGGTTTAAACCACGTCAAAACATCGATGTGTTGATCTGTGATCTGTTTGTGTGAAGTGGCTGCTCTTGGTGTTCGGTCCTTTGGTAGTACCCTGTGTACCCGAACATGGTATCAGAGCTTTTATGAAGTGCCGCTTCCGGTTATGATCTAGATCTTGAACTGCTGTTGCTGAAACTCGAAAGGGTTTCTAGTTCTGGTATTTCTGTGCATTTCTGGGCTATGGGAGGTGTTCCATTGCGTCCGGAGCGTCGTTTCCATTGGTAAATAGTTTTCGTTTGATCGAAAACGGTTCCCGGTTGCTCCAGAAACGCGTATTTCATCAGATCTGAAGGTATAATGTTACAGTGACGCATTTTTTTTATTTCGTTTTTTAAAAAGAAAAATCTCATTTTTCATCTTTTTTTACTGTTATATTTTTTTTGGGGTTCGGATTGTTGCTTTCCCATCTGCGTATGCTCTTTGTCGTGCACCTTGAGCGATCTCGGCAAATCAGAAACAGAAAGGGAAAGGGTTTTTCTCGGCTGCGTATGCTCTTTGCCGTGCACCTTGCACGATCTCGGCAAATCAAAAACAGAGAGAAGACATAGACTTTCCAAGCAAGCTAACAAGATGTAAGTCCACAAGTGTGGAAAAGTTTTGTTTGTTTCGTTTTGTGGTTTGTTTTGCAGGAAAAAGGGCAAGCACGCAAACCGAGCAAGAAGAGTACAAAAAAAAACCCCTTCCTCATTCCCATATTTTACATACCTTTTAATCTAGCTCACTTGGTTCAAAGTTGCTTTATTCCTTAATAGGTCTTGAATTCAAGTCTTAGGAAGTTACTTTTAAAAAGAAAAGTGCATGCAATTTCTATTTTCAAGTTACTTTATTGTAAAAGTGCATCTCACTTAAATAATAAAAAAATAAAAATACAAGTGAGTCACTTAAGTTTTTTATTTATTGTTGCACTATTTAAAAGTAATATCATTGTAAAAGTGAAATCACTTATTTTACAAAAATGATTCACTTAAAAGCAATTTTTTTGTAAAGTGATTGTCAAAAGGTTTATCTTGGGAAGAGGGGGGTTCTTTTTTTGCTGGACATTCTCTAGCTGCTACGTCACTATTGGGGACATCTTCAACAGTTTCTTTGTTCAAGCATAACTTCATCATACAGAGTCAAATTTCAGTGCCGTTTTTTTTTAAACCGCCTATTTTTTCAAGCTCTTCACATCCATACTGTTGGTTTCTGCTTTTAGAGCCATTAATTTACAAATATGGCCCCCCATTGTGATATTCTACTTAATAGTTTCAACTATTTCTCATGGAAATCTCGTATGGAGGATGTTCTACGAAGTAGGGGTCTTTTCAGAATTACCACAGGGAAAGAAAAAGAACCAACTGATGATGATAAGAAAATAAAATGGGCAAATAGATGTGATGAAGCTCATGGATTGATTGGGATGTCAATCTCTACTGATTTGTGATTCCACATATCTGGAATTGATGAACCTAATACTGCTTGGGACAAGTTGGAATCTGTGTTTGGTAAACACAATGAAATTCGAGGTCACCAACTCGAAAATGAGTTGATCTCTTTAAATCCAAGTGACTTTTCATGCATTCAAGATTATTTATCTAAGTACAAAACTCTTAAACTCTTATGTGCAGAATGTAAGATTGAGAGGGAAGACAAACAATGCATTTATCATATTCTTTCCAAACTTGGACCTGCATATTCTGTTTTTGTATCTACATTTTACTCCATGAAAGCATCCTTGAATGCATCTAGCTATCAAGAGCCAAGTCTTGAATCCTTTTGTGATTCCTTGATTAGGGAACAAGATAAACTCACTCATTTTGGAATAATCAACAATGCAGATACATCTGGGAAAGCCTTATTGTCCCAACAGAAAGAAAAGTCCAAGCCTTCCAAGAAAGAAACTTTTCGCAATAATAAGTCTAACAAGGGTCCAAAACCCTCTCAGTCAGCTCCTTCTTTAAAAAATGACAAAGGATCCAAGCCAAAAGGCAAGAAGACTGAGCGTCATTGAAACTATTGCGGGAAAGATAATCATGATGAATGTAAGTGTTTCAAGAAGATGGCAGCCTTGGAAGCAGCAATGAAGAAGCACCACATCAGCCTAGATTCACCTTCAGAATATTCCTCTCATGGACATGCACTTTTTGCTTCTGGTTATTCTTATAATGCATCTTCTTCTTCTACTTCAAATGAATGGCTCATTGATTCTGGAGCATCTTATCATATGGTTAAGGATCAAGCCATCTTTTCTACTATGCATGAATGTAACACCAAACAAATATTTGTTGGTGATGATAGATCTCTAAGTGTTGTAGGAGATGGAACAGTTCCAATAGATAATGGTCATTTTAGTGATGTACTATGTGTTCCAAGAATTTCCTGCAATTTGTTATCAGTCTATCAGATCACTCATTCTGGTGAAGGTAAAACTGTGACCTTTACACCTCACCAAGTTGTAATCAAGGATTTTAAAGATCCTCAATAGGTCCTAGCTACCGGAATTGTTGATGATATTACCAGGTTGTACAAGTTTAACAACTTTGGGTCATCACCTTTCCCTTCAGTTTTTGTTGCTCATAGTGACAACTTGAGCAAACTTTGGCATGAGCGATTTGGTCACTTAAATTATCCCTCATTGCAACAACTATGTAAAGAAAATATGGTGACAGGTCTTCCGATGGTATCTTGCAGAGATGGTGTTTGCTTCGGTTGTGTACTCGAAAAACATCATCGGGATAGTTTTGACAAACGTGCCTCTTGGCATGCCTCGGTTCCCTTGGAGCTTGTGCATAGTGACCTGTGTGGTCCTCTTCCATCTGCTTCCTTTTCTGGTTTCAAATATTTCTTAACTTTCATTGATGATTACACCAGACGCACTTGGGTTTATTTCCTAAAACTTAAGAGCGAAGTATTTAACATGTTCTTGGCCTACAAGGCCCTTGTTGAAAAACAATATGGTCATCAAATTATTAAGTTAAGATCTGACAATGGAGGAGAATATGTCAACAAATAGTTCACTACTTTCTGCACTAAACAAGGCTTCCAACAACAACACATTGTTCCATATACACCACAACAAAATGGTGTAGCTGAGCAGAAGAACCGCACTTTAAAAAAAATGGCTAATTGTATGATCCAATCTAAGGGACTAAGTCTTCAATTTTGGGCTAAAGCCATTAATTGTGCAAATTACATAGTTAATCGCACCCCCACTAAAGCATTACAAGGTATAACACCGGAAGAAGCATGGAGTAAAACTAAACCTGATGTAAGTCACTTCCGTGTGTTTGGTAGTGAAGCATGGGCTCACATTCCGGATGAAAAACGGAAAGCATTGCAGCCCAAAAGTGAAAAGTGCATATTTGTTGGATATTTTGAAGATGTAAAAGGTTATAGACTTCTTCAACCACATTCTCATGCTATAATCATTAGAAGAGATGTTAAATTTGATGAAAATCTCTTGGCTTGCGAGCCTAACTCGGCGATTGTGCCATCTTTGGCCTGTGAACCTGATTCGGCGTTTGTGCCTTCTTCTTCTTCTTCCAACTTCCTTGATAGGTTTCCAACTCCAGTTTCTGATGATAACAGTGAGGATGAAAATCCACCTCCGCCTGCTCATGTTCCTCCAGTTGCACCAACACAAGTGCTTCCTCGATGGGTCCGTTCAACATGTGAAGCAGCTGGTGATCTTGCCGGTGATCCTAGAGATCAACGTCGAACACGTTCTCAATTTCAGTGAGCCTTTTCTCTTTTGGCTCAAGTTTTCGAGAATCATGATCCAGAAACTTTTGCAGAAGCTTCAGGGAATCCAGATTGGGATGCAGGCATGGATGAAGAATATTGTTCCTTAATGGCGAACGATACTTGGGATCTTGTACCTCTTCCAAAAGGAAGAAAACTTGTCAGATGTAAATGGGTCTACAGAACTAAGTATGCATCAGATGGAAGTGTTGAAAGACTTAAGGCAAGGTTAGTTGCCAAAGGTTTTTCCCAAGTTGAAGAGATTGACTACAATGAAACCTTTACTCCCATCACAAAAATGAACTCCATCCGCCTTGTTCTTTCCCTTGCAGCCTTACACAACTGGGAAGTCCATCAAATGGATGTCAAGTCTTCCTTCTTACATGGTGATTTACAGGAGGAAATTTACATGGAACAACCTCTTGGCTATGTTCAGAATAACTCTAGCCTTGTCTGCCGCCTTAAGAAATCCTTATATGGCCTTAAGCAAGCTCCTAGAGCTTGGTATGCCAAAATGGATAACTTTGTCCTTGACACTGGTTTTTCTAGATGCCATTCTGACCCCAATGTCTATACCAAGAAAGTAGGAAACCATCTCATCATACTTGTTCTATATGTTGATGACCTTATTCTTACTGGTAGTGACCCTAAGCTTATAACCCATGTGAAATCCAGTCTTAAACAAAATTTTGAAATGTCAGACTTAGGACATTTGCATTATTTTCTTGGTCTCCAAGTCCTACAAACCAAAGAAGGAATATTTCTTTCTCAGTCTAAGTATGCTTGTGACCTTCTTCGTCGCTTTCACATGGAAGATTGTACACCAGCCCCTTCTCCCTTCCAGTCTGGAGTCAAACTTTCTGCCACTTGTACTTCACCTGAAGTCGATGCCACCTTGTATCGTCAGCTTGTTGGTAGTCTCTTATACTTGAATCATTCCCGTCCTGACCTTTCCTTTGCCATTGGTCGTGTTGCCCGTTATATGCAGACACCTCATGAAAGTCAATGGAAAGCAGCTAAAAGAATACTACAATATATTCAAGGTACAGTTCAGTTTGGGATTCATTACAGTACAGGGGGGAAACCTTTGTTGGTTGGTTTCACTGATTCAGATTGGGTCGGCGATCCTAATGATCTAAAGTCTACTGCAGGTTATGTTTTCAGTCTGGGATCTGGACATATTACTTGGGCTTGTAAGAAACAACAAGCTCTTGCTCTTTCTTCAGCAGAGGAAGAATATCGAGCAGCAGTTAATGCCAGTCAGGAAGCTTTATGGCTTCGACAGATCCTTTCAGAGTTTGGATTCGAGCAGCAGCAGCCTACTCCACTTTGGTGCGACAATCAAAGTGCCATCAAGCTTGCCAAAGATCCAGTTCTACATCAACGCAGCAAACACATTGAGCTACATATGCACTTCATCAGAAATCTTGTTCATGATCGGGTTCTTGAAGTGCTCTTTTGCCCTACAGATGATCAAGTTGCAGACATCTTCACCAAGTCTCTTACAGAAGCGAAGTTTTCTAAACTTCGATCTATGTTAGGAGTTCAGGAACTTGTCATTAAGGGGGGATAGGCTCTAATGCCTCCTTCCTTCTCCTAATAGTGTCACTTTTGTAAATCCTTCAATCCTATCCCAAGTTTTTCTTAAGGGGGGATGTTAGGATATTTAGACACTTAGGAGTTAGTTAAGATCAACTTCTGTAATATATCCGTTAAGGATAGTGTGTTTCTTTAGTATGCATTAGTATGCATTTGTAAATACTTAATCCGATGGTCACGATATGTTTTCGACATAGAGTGATCCGACGGCTCAACTTCTCTTAGATCAAACCTAACCTTGATCCGTGGCTTAACACCCTATTGGTCCATGATCTCTATTTAAAGAGCATGGAGGGTCATTGTTTAGTTGATCGATTATGAGAAGCTCATTTGTAACTTTCTTTCTTTGCATAATAAATTGTCCCGTAGAAGCTATTTGGCCGGGGTCGTGGAGTGTTTCCCTCAAGAGTTTTTTAAACCACGTCAAAACATCGGTGTGTTGATCTATGATCTGTTTGTGTGAAGTGGTTGCTCTTGGTGTTCGGTCCTTTGGCAGTACCCTGTGTACCCGAACATTTCTATGAATGTGTACCAATAGGTTGGGCCCTCTCATTAAATTGAATTTCAGGAAATGTAGTTCCCTCTACATTGGTTCCAAAGAGACATTTTTTTGGTCCTCTACCCCTTCCTTTCACATTTATTGCAATACTAGCTTGGGTAGATGCATTTGCCCCTTCTAAACCATGCTCTTGTTGTGGTGGTTCCTGTTCCAAAACATGAACTTGTTGTGATGGTTCCTATTGAAAATTTTCTGGAAAAACAAACTAGTACCCCTCTTGAGACAATGACAATGTGAAATTGATAATAAGAAGACTTGAAATACTTATATAGGACATAAAAAGTTTAGAAGTGATCATACCTTCCAGTGGTTCTTGCACATCTTTCTCAAGAATATGTGCGTTAGAATTGGTATCGACACTATAAATAGATTCGCTTTGTAATGGGATAGTGGATGCTTATGCTATATTTTGTGGGAATATTTTTTCCATATTAGAGCCTATGGTCAAGTATTTTATGAAATTTCTTAATACAATTGCTTATTGATTAAAAAATAAATAATAAGTTACCATCATGTTTAAAATATTTACTTGAAGTTGCGCCACATATAACATTGTCATTTGTTTTGGTAATGCGGCCTGACTTTGTTAAAAGTGATGTATTGCAATGTCTTAATTTAATCCTATTAACTCCCTACAAGTATGGATTGCAACTCTTGCTCAAGGAAAGTTAGACAAATTCTAAAGTATAAAAGAAAGGACAATAATTGTTAAAAAAATATTGAAGACCAAAACAAAACAAAATAATGTATTACATTGATATGGACATCTGCAAATAAACTGTATAACAAAAAAATCATTTTTATTAGCACATCGTTGAAACAAGACAACTGACACAATCCTGAAACTTAAATAGGATTTATGAGCATTATACAAATATCTTTAACTCATTCCTAATAAAATGTCTAACAATGTATACTAAAATATATAATACAGAATACAAAAAAATGTTGTTTAGTACTATACATAATAGACTCTATTCAACCTATTCTTCAATTCAATGGTCTAAGAATGTAAAGTGATTACTAGTCACAGATTTCTCAAACTGAGGTGAATTTCCAAAAAATCGTTGTTGAAGCTGAAGCGTTTGGAAGCCAGCTTGAACTAATGACCACTAGTGGGCGCATGGATGAAGAAAACACGTTATATTCCGATGCAAGAAATTGAGGAGATGCATGGTTCTTCTGAATCCCTAAGCGTCTGAGTTGTTACCTTTCTCCTAGCTAGGGTTGTAGCATTCCCACTCTTTTTTCCCGAGTCTTGATTCTTGTTAGGACTTATAAATTGGGAATCAAGTTTAGGATGAAAAATTTAAATGAAATTGATGGTAATCAGGACTCATCTACTAAATAAAAATTACAATAATGCATTTATTAAGAATCACTACTGCCTAGGCGTATAGTAAATTGGTGAAACCGTGAATGGATTTGTGATTAACTAGCACCTGCACAGATGCGCATTAATTGAAATCTCACTACTTTGTATCCAGTGAGCCAAAACATATTAGAGACCATATCATAATCTAGCGCAACAACTGTGGGAAAATAGAAATTTGGTTTTGGATGGATGGATCAGGAACTTTGCCCCAAGCCTACGATATATAGTTACTTTCATATGAACTTACACACTCAGCTCATTATTTGGAATAGGATTGGTCATGGCGGCATTGGTCTTTGAACCGTTGGTTGCGGCTATTTATTTGTGACTGATAATGGCATCATTATGTTAACCCACAATTCCAGCCAGCACCTAGTGGACAACCAGGAGGACACCCGTAAAAAATGAATTTGTTGGAGGGACCACTAAAAAGGGGAGTTATAGAGGCAGTCGAAGAAGTGGTAAATTTACTAGTTAAAAGGTGGCGTATCAATGTGACCGGTCAACTAACTGACTGAATAGGAACTGTGCTATGGGTTAGGTTGTACGAAATTAGAATAATGGATTTTCAGAGCATTTACTAAGTTCCACGGATCCGTTCACAATAGTTGGTGCTAGAGCTTGCTGGCTGGTGGGATGAACGAGATCACTTATCTTGCTGGCTTGGGATGAATGGGAGGATGGTGGGCTAGTGGGATTGGTTGGGCTTGTTTGTTGATTAGATAGTAGGTCGGTGGACATCTCTAGATAGATTGAAGGTAGTTTTATGCCTCTTAATGATTTTTTTTCTTCCTACCTAGTAGGAGCTAGGATAGGAGAAGGTAAAAGTGATGCAGGAGCATCTTTCTTTCGTCATCAAATTCTAAAGTTAAGTAGACCTAGGTTCTTGTTGTTAACCCAAGGAGGGGTTTATTGTAAAAATATTGTAAATTCTAATGGTTATGAATTTAGTCTTAGAAGGTTCTAAGATAGTTGTGAGTGTCAATTAGGAGTGATAGTCATTTGATAGAGTCTTGATGTATTTAGGGATGATTTATTCGGTTAAGATAAAATCAAAAATATGTTTTAAAATTTAGTTACAATATTTCAAGAATT
Organism: Larix kaempferi; assembly: GCA_027924585.1. Classification (NCBI taxonomy): domain Eukaryota; kingdom Viridiplantae; phylum Streptophyta; class Pinopsida; order Pinales; family Pinaceae; genus Larix; species Larix kaempferi. Next base: position 15,635,719 of record BSBM01000249.1, read on the forward strand.
AGTTAGTAAACTAGAGGTATTTTATATCCTATATATGTATTGTAAGCCCATAGGCAATAAGAAGTTCGGTTGGTTGGTCATTAGAAAGGTTGTCCCAAACGCATAGTAGAGTCAAGATTTGATATGGAGCATGTACAGTTCTATTATTTATGAATAGATAAATTCATCAATAACTGTGTGTTTTACTCTTACGCGGTCTATGTGAAATGTGTTTGAGTTTGATGGATGTTGCTTAATAGAAAAGTAACTAACATGTGCATGGTCGTGATAAGTAGGAAGTCTAACTGTGTGAATGATTGTAAATGAAGGTTTGATGGAATCTACATCTGATTTGGGTAAAATATAGAGTATTTATTTGTGAATGAATGATCATGATGTCTATATGTTTTCTTAGATAATAGCTATAGGAATACGAATTTCTTGCATAAGGGTTGGAAAGCAAACTGTGGACTGGCGATAAATGGTTGGGCATAATATCATGGGAAAGTTCCTATCACTGGTTGCTTTAAATATTTAGTAAAGTATTTGCCTGACAGGGAGGTCTGCGTAGAATAGATGGAGTTGAAATCTTTGTGTGTTCCAAATCCATTAAAACTGAGTTTTCCCTAGATAAACATTATGTGTGAGTTTAGCCAATAGTACTGGTGCAAGGATAAAAATAGAAGATCAAAATACTATTGAGAAAGGATTTTAAGGGCTGGTGCAAGGTAATGATACCCAATTATGACACGTTAGTTGCAATGACATTCTGGAAAAATAGAAATCTTATCATTAAAATGAATTATTAGAGCTACCTAGAAATTTTTTTTGGATTAGGTGTAAACAGATGAAATGTAGAAAAAAGGATGACCTTTCATAATATATAACTTTTATTTATGGAAAAGTGGTATAACCACCCCAAAATGTCATTATTCAAAGATTGGTGTGTTATTTTGTTTCTCAAACATAATGCACATGTTTTTGTTGAGCCACCCGTTTGCTATGTAAATTTTCAATTTACAAGAAAAAAAATATGTAGAGGCGTAGGCAACAGAAGAATCTTGTGCAGGGCTATTTTTCCAAAATGTTAAAAGTCAATTTTATATTTGTTTTAAATTACTGAAGTCAGTGAAGCCCTAAAACGACATGGTCAAGTCTTGAGCCACTATATCATGGTCTAAAAAAATCAAAATACTTCGGGTTCTCTTTTGTTTTCGAAATAGGTAAGCCACTCAAAAGTTATAGGAAAAATAAACGACCTATGTTTTCTACAAATTTGACATGAGTGCAGTTAAAAATGAATTAAAAATAGAAAACAACAACAGATCTATTAAAAAATTATATATTTAGAATCTGCACATAGAGCTCGACAAGCATGTGCAATTTCATCTGCAGTGCACTCGTGGAGCTTATCTGGAACTAGTTGTGAAAAATTGAAAGTTACAGCATTTGATGTTTTCTGCTATAAATCAGGCATAAATCAAACCGAGCCTAAAGGTGCAATCCAAATCTAATTCCAAGCTTGCAAGGGAACCAAAAACAATTTGAATTTAGGAATGCATGCACAAGTACATGCACGCGCACCCGTGACTGACAGTGCGCACGCGTTAAGAACAGCGCGGATGTGTCCTTGTGCATATGCACTATTGTATGCCTTTGTATGGTTTATTTAATTTCCTTTGTCAAGGGGATACATGAAGTTGATGAAGATGTGATGATGAAGAAGATGACGATGATGGAGATGTTGATGAGGAAGGGGGAGATGACAATGATGTTGAAGATGTTGATGATGATGTTTATGAT
>BSBM01000249.1:15640000-15692500 GCA_027924585.1 Larix kaempferi
TTGTTGATGATGATCATGTTGTTGATGATGATGAAGATGATGATGATGATGATGATGATGTGATGCATATTCGTCATCATCAACATCATCATCATCTCCATTAGTCATCATCATCATCATCATCTTCATCATCATCGTCATCATCATCATCATCATCTGCATGCTCATCCTCACAATGATGATGATGACGACGACGACGATGATGATGATGATGATGATCATGCTGTGGATCATGTTGTGGATGATGATGAAGATGATGATGATGTGATACATATTCGTCATCATCATCATCTCCATTAGTCATCATCATCATAATTATAACCATATTCATCATCATCAGCATCATCATCATCATCATCACCATCTTCATCATCATCATGATCTTCATCACCATCGTCATCATCACCATCTTCACCATTATCATCATCATCATCATGATGAAGATGATGACAAAGATGATGATGATGACGATGAATATGGTGATGATGATGATGATGATGATGACTAATGGAGATGATGATGATGAAGATGATGATGAATATGATGCACATCATCCTCATCATCATGATCATCTTCGTCATCATCATCACCACGATGATGATGATGACAAAGATGGCTATGATGAGTACGATGAGGATGATGAAGATGTCGATTATGATGATGAAGACAATGATCATCGTGACCATGATCATATGATGATGGTGGTGATGGTGAGTATGATGAAGATGGCGATGATGATGACTAATGAAGATGATGACAATGAATATGATTATTTTGATGATGATGATCATATTCGTCGTCATTATCATCATCTTCATCATCGTACTCATATTCATCATCATCCACCACCACCACCATCATCATGATATCATCATCATCATCATCATCATCATCATCCTCGTCCTCACAATGATGATGATGATGAATATGATGATGATGATGATGGTGATGATGATGATCATGTTGTTGATGATGATGAAGATGATGATGATGATGAGGATAATGTGTTGCATATTCGTCATCATCTTCATCATCAACATCATCATAAACATCATCATCATCAACATCATCATCTCCATTAGTCATCATCATCATCACCATCTTCATCATCATCATCAAATCATCATGACGAAAAACCGTATTTTATTGCAATTGTGATTCCACTTACAGCAGATGAACACTATTTGTAAAATCTTCCACGATGAGGAGGCCCTCCATGACTACTTGATTCTCCTTTACATATCATCATCTTCATCCTACACTGAGACAAAAAATAACAGGTGCCTTAGATTTTGATTAATACAGCAATGTAAAGAAGAGTGCTCTACAGATTACATGAAGCCAAGCTTATACCTTCGGTGATATGCGTTGCTAGCCTTCCATAGGGGTGGGAGTATCAAGATTGTTATCCTTCCCCATAAATTAAGTACAAAAATATTTCCAAGCAAATAAAACTAACCATCAAAGTGCATTCTATCACATTTGCATTGCCCTAAGAGAAGAAAATCTGATGGTAATTATGAACAAATATGACATACTACGATCTCACAATAACCCCGCCTCCGAATAGTCTTTATACAACATTAATATATATCTACTATGTATTTAATTATTCTTGATGTAATACATATGTTTCTAATTGATTCACTTCATACTTGAGCCCATAATCCACTGTACCCTTCAGGTACCTTAGAACATGCTTTATAGAAACCAGGTGAACATTCCTCAGATCCATTAGGAACTGGCTCAACGTGTTCACAGCAAAGCAAATATCCGGTCTCATGTTCATCAAGTACATCAAGGACCCAATCATCTAACGATACATAGAGACATCAACTGGCTCAGATGAAGCATCACATAGAAGCTTCATATTTGATGCCATATGTGTGGCCATGGCCTTGCAATCCATCATCCCGAATCTCTTCAGGATATCTACTGTGTACTTCCCTTGACCAATGAAGATTGCATTCTGCCACACCTCCATACCTAGGAAATAATGCATCATTCCCAAATATTTCATATTGAACTCAGCAGCAAGCTTCCTCTTAGTATCTACAATAAATCTGTCATCTCCTATTACAAATAAGTCATTTACATACAGAAGTAGAATCATAGGATTTCCTTCCTCAACCTTGTAGTAAAGGTTGGAATCCGCTTTACTCTTGGTAAAGCCCAAACTAGATAGGAAACTTTCCATCATACCATACCAAGTTTTGGGAGCTTGCTTTAAGCCATACAAGGATTTCTTCAATCTGCACACATATGACTCTCTATCATGTATTTCGAAATCGAGTGGCTGCTCCACATATACTTCTTCTTCAACTACACCATTCAAGAAAGTAGTCTTGACATCCATATGGTGTATTTTCCATTTCATTGCTACAGCCAGGGCAAGTACTATTATGATGGAAGTATACCTGGCTACAGGTGCAAAAGTTTCTTCATAATCTATTCCCTCTTTCTGAGAGAAGCCACGAGCTACGAATCTTGCCTTGTATTTCTCTACACTGCCATCTGCAGCATGCTTGATTTTGTAGATCCATTTGGAAGTCACAACAGACTTCTCTTTAGGTCTTGGGAAAACATCCCAAATATCATTCTTCATTATTGATTGGTATTCCTCAACCATGGCATCCTTCCATTCTTTCTTTTCCACTGCTTCTTCATAACTGGAAGGTTCTTTGTTCATAATGTCACAGAGTAAAGAAACATAGTTGGTATGTGATCTGGTTCTCTTCTTTGCTCTGTGTTCTTCTTCTGGAATGCCAAATATTTCTGCATCTTGAATGAGCTCTCTAGCCCATGCAGGTTTCCTCTTGTGAGAGTTATCCTCACGGGGTGGATCTACAGGTTCTTGCGGATCTTCAAACTCATGAACAACTTCTAGAATTGATTCAGTTATGGTAGTGTCTTGAAATCTAGTTTCCTTAGGTTCTTCATAAACTTCGATAGGTGCCTTCCTTGATTTGATGAATGCTGAGTTTTCATCAAATCTCACATCCCTGCTGACATCAATCTTTTTGAACCCTGGAAAGTATATTCTGTAAGCCTTCGAGCTTTCACTGTAACTGTTAACACCCAAAAAGTGCTCACTAGCTCATTTACCACATTATATGGCTCATTTGTCCATTTTCCTACCATTTTTCCCTTAAAATCCCAAAAAATCCCATTAAAATGCCTCCAAAAGGCCTAAAATGCCTCCAAAAGGCCACAAAACCATCAAAATAGCCTAAAAAAGGCTAAAAAACCCCCTTTTCCTCCAAAAATAGCAAAAATCCCCTAAAAAGGGAATAAAAAATATAAAATAATGAGGAAAAGGAGGAAAAAACCCTATACAGCTGCCCAAAACCATGTGTTTCCTAAAACCATGGGTCAGCACTCCACCACCAAAAAACTATAAATAGGTGATGGAGATCCCTTATTCCATATCCACAATCACAAGCACCCTTACTCTGCCAAAATCTCTCTCGAAACCCTAGTTCACCTTTGAACTAATTTCACCTTAAGAGCCACCTTTGGCCCATCCCCAACATTGGAGAAGGAGAAGGAGCATTCAGAAGCTTGGAGCATCCTCTTGGACACTGCAAAGGGCTTCACCAACCTTGACACTCAAGGTAACATCAATACAAAGTCATTCTTTCATTTTGGTGTTTATGCTTCATGCTTGTCTTAGAAATAATTTAATTTTTTGTTTTTGCATAATTAGTTTAATATACTGAACTGCTACTAAGGAGTCCATTCTCCTTAGTAGGTGCTCATTGGCACAAGCTGGGGGTAAAACCCTAGCTACAGTTTTGGCGACTCCCCTAGTTTTCGAATTTCTGGTTTCCGTTTTTAAATTTTTTTTCCTTTCGGCTGTCCCTTTCGGCCGCCGCATACCGCGTCTTTTTCCCTCTACAGTCGCGTCCCGACCGCGCCTTTCAGGCCTTTACCCGCGATCCGACCGTGGCTCTCAGACTGCTTCCGACGCTCTGCCGGCGGATTCAAGTCTGTTACCTGCGATCCGACCGTGGCTAATCAGCCTGTTTGCCGCGATCTGACTGCGCCTGTCGGCCTTTTTCACGCGTCCCGACTGCGGCTTTCTGCCTCTTTCGGGCGTCCCGACTGCGCCTGTTAGCCTTTTTGCCGCGACCCGACTGTGTCTTTTTCCATTTTTCCTGCGTCCCGACTGCCATTGTTGGCCCGATAGCCGCGACCCGACTGTGTCTTTTCCCCTGTTTCCTACGTCCCGACTGCCTCTGTTGGCCCGATAGCCGCGACCTGACCACCGCTGTTTCCCTCAAACCCGCGGTCGGCCTGTTCTGATCCACCACAGACCCGCGGTCTGATTTCTGCTCTTTTCCTGTTTTGAGCCCAGCCCCTTTTGCTGCAATATTTTCTGCATTTGAACAGCCCTCTGTCCCACCTGCAGCCCACTTCCTTACAGCCTTTCTGCAACATAATTTCTGTTCCTTTTACAGAATCTTTTTAAAATTTCAGTATTTTTATTTTCAGAAAATTTTGCAAGTTCAAAGAATCAATTTCAGCATTATTGATAGATTGGAAGTTGCCCTCCCTTGTGGCACTTCTATTTTTGGGATCATTACCTCACGAGCACACACTCTGTCACATAAAATCAAGTGAGCCTTAAAAAGTACCTAACTAAACCAACATTCTAACCCCACTTGGGGAACACAAAAGAATCATTGTAGTTAGGTAGGATCAGGGGGATAGGCTTCCAATAACACCCCTTGGTTATTTCACTTGAGACATAGTTGTTGTCCAAATAGGGAACCAAAATCCCCTAGTACTTTTTGGCACGGTCACGACCAGTTTATCAGAGGGCCTCTCCCTTAGGAGGGTTGAAGTCGGGAGACTGGTTCCGGAGGCCTGAGTGGAATACCGCACTCCATTCAGTAACCGAAGGGCTACCTTTCGCGGTTCGCGGGATATCCCTGTATAGGGGTATTGCGGTCAACGAACTAAACGGCAGATTCACCTTTCTGGATGTGTCATGAACGGGGTATCTTAGTTGCCATTATTCTAGGATTGACTACCCGGTGTCCCTCCCGGTAGGGGGATATCATAGCCACTTGGCTTTCCTACTCATATTGTCTGACTTGGATTTCATCACCTTGCAGAGGATATGTTTAGTTGAGTCAGAATACTTTTAGCTAGATGTTTGCATGCTCCTTTACCTCCCTTTGGTCTAGTGAGTCCACCATTTTTCTTTTCTAGGAAACCTGCTGCTTGTTGGTATTCTGACCATTTTTGTTGTTACTCCACCCATTGTCGCACAGCTGTTGCAGTGGGTGTTTTGAGTTGGTTGTTGGCCTGAGTGCCTTGCTTTTTAGCTCTCCTTCTGCACACTCGGTTGCATTAGGATTTTTGAGCTGTTTTTATACTCACCTCAACCCACAGAGACTTAGACACCATCTGTCACCATTGAGTCCCCGAGACATTCTCGGCGCCTCAGGGGCGAGCCCCCACAGCACGGTTCTCTCGACACCACTCGTCATAGATTCCGATCATTGTCCGTTGATACCACTCATCACAGATCTAGAGCCTTGTCACTTGACTCCACCCGTCAGCGACGTAGGTCTCCGTCACCAGATAGTGACGCACCTTACTTTACCTCTGATTCTGACGAAGAGTCTGAGAACCCTATTTATACTGCCCCTACTAGCCCCATGGCTGGCACGACTTACACTCCATTTGTCATAGGGACCATTGGTGGCACATCCACCACTACACCAGTTACTACACCTGTTTTTGGTATGCCCTCCATGGGGCAACCATCTACCGTTCCCCTCACGGTACCTATTCCCACAGCGGGAATACCTATCCCCACTACATCAGTGGCTCACACTACCAATGGTGGTGCTGGACCATCCTTCACTACCTCAGTTCCCCCACTTGGGGGCACCACCTCACATCTTGTCCCTCCACTTGGGGGCACTGGCCCCAACTTGGTCCACAGCACTACTGTGTCACAGCCTTCTTCCAGTTTGCCGTTCATGGCTAGCCTCAACCTACCTGACCTGGCCAGATTGACCAACGATCCTATTCGACACGACCCTATGTGGCCTCATATGCCTACCAAACTACCCTCTGACATCCCTAAGTTCGAGGGTAAGGCCGGTGAGGACCCACAAAACCATATCATGTCTTTCCACCTATGGTGTTCCTCTAACTCCATCGTGGATGACTCTGTTCGCCTCCGTCTCTTACAGCGCACCTTCACTGGCTCTGCAGCCAAGTGGTATATTGAGCAACCTCATGGGACCCACGCCACCTTTGCTTCCCTGGCCTCGACCTTCCTGCAGTTCTTCCAGTTGCCTGTCCGCTATGACGCGGGCGTTGAAATCCTTCTATCTTGTAGACAAAACACGGCTACCCATATCACGGACCACATCCATGAGTGGCGTCGACGCCGTAGCTTATGCAAGATCAAACTTGACGACCGTATCTTCCTAGATTGGTTCCTCAAATCCCTTCTCCCTGTTATTGCTAAGGATGTAGCCTCAGAAAGACCCCAGTCTGAAGAAGAAGCCATCCTTAAGGCACAACAGTTCGACCTCATTTATGCCCAATCGGGTTACCTTTATACCATTATACCTGACGCCCCTCGCGGCGAGTCCTCCCAGCATGATGCGCCGGGGGCATCCCACGCTGCAGATGGTATCATTGGCCGTGTTTCTTCGCATCCCCAACCATTTTCTATAGCACGTCCTACCCCTGGCCCCGACCTGTCGAGGGCTACCTCCCAGTCGGGAGCAACCAACTCATATGCTCCCATGACACATCACCATGCCCATGGACCCTCATGTCCACCTCAGTGCTTTGGGTATGCGACTCCTGCTTATGCTCCTCCAGTCGCCCCTCAGCCTTACTACCATCAGCAGACTGCCCCGGCTCCTGCGCCTTCACAAGCCCCACCAGCTTATTATCCGCCACAGGCAGCCCCTGCGGCACATCCACAACCTGCTCCGCAGTCCTATCAGCAACCCCCTCAAGTTGCTGCACCTGCTCAGCCTCAACCTACATATCATCCTCCGCAGCCTGCTCCTGCACCTGCGCAACCTCAAAATCCACCTGCTGCCCAAGGGCAAGTTTACGCCCAACATAACCCGCAGCAAAACCAGAATAACCAACGTAACCAGGGCCAACAGAACCGCGGCAAGGGCCGTAATCGGGGAAACAACCAACCTGCAGACCAAGCTGGTCAACCGGCTAATCCCCCTGACAACAATAATGCGGCCCCCGCTAATCAAAACCCTGATCGCCCGCCCAAGCAGGCCAAAAACCCCAATCTGCGAACAAACCACCCTTGTTCTATTTGCGGAGTCTATGGACATTACACCCATGCTTGCCCACACTTGGAGCGAGCTCGGCAGCTTTGGGTTGACGAGGCCCATCGCCAAGGGCATGCGGCTCCCCAAGCACCGCCCAACCCCCCCCAACCTCAGCAACCCCCTTTGGTGCTGCAAAACCCCTTACCGACCCAAGGCGTGGTGAACACTCAGCCGTTGGCCCCTCAAGCTAACGTGCAACCCCAACAACAACAGATCACCTACGCTGCTCCTGATCAACCCATGTTCGACTCAGGTACCCACCACTTACTGATGATGTCATCTGCTGACGTCAACCTACAGACCCGTCGGAACCAATATGGCTCCACCTCTGAAGCCACTCCCACGGATAAACCTACTAACGCTCATCCCACCGATCAGGCGTTACGTATACCTCCGCCTCCCATAGACGGCGCTGCGAAAGCACCTCGTTTCCCACTTCGCCGAATCAACAATAACCCTAACGCGCGTGCTGCGTCAAACTACAACATCGTAGACGACCTAGCCCAATCTCCCGCAGCCATGTCTGCGTTAGAAGTCTTGAAGAACTGCCCTTCCCAGCGCAAGACTTTACTTTCCGCCATCGGGGGGATTGACCCAACTGATTCGCATTTGATGGCGTTTGATTTAGACCAGTCTGAACCACGCCTACCTTCCAGCTTAGCCTTCCAAGTTACAGTCTCCGTTAGGAATCTTGTTATCCATCGGTGCATCATCGATGAGGGTGCTTCCACATGCGTTATGTCTACATTTGTATGGCAGAAGCTAGGATTCCCTCCTCTCCAGCAGTCCACCACTGCGTTACGTGCCTACGACGGTCGTTCGGCCCCAGCCCCAAGGCCTCCTGCCCAACGTTCCTGTCCAGTTAGGTGGTAAAACAGTTCTTATTGATATAGAGGTAATCGATGCCCAATTGGATTACAACCTTCTACTTGGCCGCAGCTACATGTATGCCATGCGGGCGGTTGCCTCTTCTGTCTTTCGCACCATGATGTTCCCCCATGAAGGACGCGTGGTTAAGATTGACCAGCTCACCTACTATGATCCCAGTGCTCCGGCGGCACCGGAAAATGTTCTCCCCATGGTTGAACAACCTGTTTCCCCTGCCACCACCTCGTTTGTTTCCTCTACGGGGCTTGGAGTCTACTCAGACGCGCCGATGACTTCCACCTTTCACTCCATTCCTCCGCCGTCATCTACGCCCGAAGTGTCTGATTTATGTACCTTGTCCCACGACAACCTACCACTTAACACTCAACCACCCTTGTTGCCTAAACCACCATTGGTACCTAGCCACATTGGTGTTACACCGATCCATACGATCCCCTTCCTAGTCCCTCCATCGGGAGTAGTAAGTGCCCCGGTCATGGCTACCCTTAGCCTCCCTGGGTTAACCTTGGGATTACCTGTATGGTATCTTTCGCCTCCCGTTCGCCCGCCGACACCTGATGTCGTCCTCCAGCCGGTGCAACCCATGGCTACTACCACTCAGCCACCTCCCGGTGTCTCTACCCCTTCGTCCTCCACGACACCTCCTCCTCCTCCTCAACCCACTGGGGGCAGAGGTCCACAACCTTACACTGCTGTCCCACCTCCCAAGACAGTCAAGAACCCTCCAGTGTTTCGTGCTCCTCCCAAATGCTCGCTGTGTGACGAGTTGGGCCATGCGACCCACCAATGCCCACAGTTACCCGCATTGCAGAAGCACATGCAAATGCTCGATGATGACCCCAACATCCCAACTGTCGAACTAAACCCCACTCCTAAGCCTAAAGATAAGTCCCTACGTACCAACCACTCCTGCGCCATATGCGGTATTTACGGGCATTATTCACATCATTGTCCCGATCTCCCAGATTACAGAGCAGCTCTTTATGAGATGAACAATCTGGACCTTGAGACGGCACCACCTACCATTGAGGAGATCTACCCCCCGGTCTCTCCCCCTTCTGAAGAGGTTAATATCATCTACATGATCTCTTCAACCAACACTTCCACTACCCCCTCGTCAACCGATTTGACGACACAAACTTTCCGTACCGATGAGGAGATTCTTGAGGCCCTTACCGCCCCGGATTATCCCTGGGATGATATGCATCATCGTTCCTACTTCATCCCAGAAGCGTCTTCCTCTAGCTCCGCTACCCAATACGCGGTTGAATCCAAAGACTTCCTCCCCACCAAGGTCGACTGGTTCAAGGAACCTATTCCTGCTCCGGATGCCTTCGAGGAGGGCAACATGGCCAACATCTCACCTATCATCCAAGTTGATATTGCTGCTCCAGGTCGTGCCCCTGAACTCATTACTTTAGGAGCATTCTGCAGTAAACAAGAGATTGAGGACTACATAAACCTTTTCAAAGAATTCCGTGATGTCTTTGCCTGGTCCTATACCGAAGTGCCTGGTCTTGACCCCGCCATCATAGAACACCACCTTGACACCTCTGAGTCAAGGGGCATAATAGATTACCTCGACCTTGGGATAGGGGGCATGCTCAATCATTCTGGACCTTCCCCATCACATCTATCTCAGCACGTCAATGAACCCATTGTTCAAACCCACACATATGTGATCCACAATCACAAACCCCATGCACATAGCATGGGGGCAGGTCATTAACCCTGCTCACTTTTTCACACTTGTGATCTTAACCATTTTTGAGGTCACATATCACTTGTATATTTCATTTTTTCCTTTGACCATTCTGGAGTCCTTATGACCTCCGTTTTTCGCACCATTTGCACTACCGGATTCATTTTTCCGCACTCGTGATGACGCTTGAGATCATTTCTCGCTCTCACCAGGACCAATTTCAACATTGTGTCCCGACACCTTGTCACCCCGGTTTGCGTGCCACATCGGCCGTTACCCATTTTTCACATCCTTTATATCGCCGGATTCATTTTTCTGAGCTCGTGATGATGCTTGAGATCATTTCTCGCTCTCACTTGGTACAATTTCAACATCGTGTCCCAACACCTTGCTGCCTCGGTTCGCGTGCCACATCGGCCGCTATCGGATTGTTCCACATGTTTACATGAGCCATTCACTCCTGTCATACTGCAAACGTTTCGTTATTTTGCCACCATTTCATCTACCCCGCAGGGAGGTCCATCAGTGTTCCCACCTACCCTCGTTCTTGGTCATCATTACTAAACCTTGATTGAACACTTCCTCCTTGCCTGGCCATTCCTTTTTGTTCGGTATAATTTTATCCCTTTTTCGGGCCGGACAAGTCCTTTACGAAAAAGGCACTTAGGGAGTTTCCGTTAAGCTCTTTTCTGACTCCTAAAAGAATGAAAAGATCGCCGAGCAATCTTGCTTCCTTTCATGCTCGTTAAAGTACCTGAAAGGGCGTCTATCTGGTATAAGTTTAACCCTTTTCCGGACCTGGTAGACTAATTACAAAAAAGGAATACTCTAGTCACACCGGCTAGAAGAGTTCTTCATTGCATCCTTTTATGCTTCTTTGGGCCTTGGAGACTAAATCTACGAAAAAGCAACCCCCTGGAGTCTTCTTACTTGCTTTCAGACTCTCTAAAATTGAAAGCAACCACGAGCATGCACTGTCCTGGGCTCGTAAAATCCACACGACAGTACCATTCCACTACCTCAGAGTCTTCTTATCGCTTTCAGACTCCTTAAAATTGAAAGCAACCACGAGCATGAACTGTCCAGGGCTCGTAAAATCCACACGACAGTATCATTTTATCCACCCACTTCTTCTAGTTCCTTAACCCATGAAGAAGTATCCTCCCGTGCCTCATGGCACTATGATCGATCATCTCGGCAGCACCCCCAATCAGGTCGCCTTTGTTCAGAGTATTCAGCAGTCTTCTGCCATTTTACACCAGCTTGAGTCTCCCTCAGCCAGTTATCCTCCCAGATCCATTACAGCTATGATCCCTTTCCCCTCAGTCAATTTCATATGCTGCCAGATCATTTCCATTATCATACTCTGAACAAAGGAAGTTTGAGTCCACCCACTCTACTTGCCCAGTTATCCCCTTGTAGTTCGGTCAGTCCTGCCATCAGTACTATCACATTTCGGTCTTGTACCTCGCGCTCCTGTCAAGGAAACATCATTGCCTTGATAGGGGCAGGTCTCCCTCTGTCGACGACAGCTCCTCTATTCCAGAGGATAGGCCCAGAGGTCCCTACGCCTTGGACTTATCACCATCTGTGGTAGGTGCCTACGGATCATTCCGAGAGGAGACATCATTGCCTCTCCGAGTGGTTGTTCCTCACATGCTCGACTTCAGCACCTTGATCGCATCGTTGAGGATCGCGTAGGATTATATCCCATCAGTTTTTAGTCGAAGACCCTGGATTTCCCCCGACTCTAGCACATTGGTGAGTCACTTCGGAACGCCCAGTTGTATGTTCCTGTGGATGTCCGGGCTGCGTTGGCGTTTGTATTCGGCAGCCATCCAGTTTCATGCTTCCTTGAGTACCCAGTTTCAGTTCCAGTTCAGTGTACCATGGAGAGTATGACCCCAGTCACTATGATCCAGCAGCTCATCAGTTCCTTTGGTACCACACTCAGTAGCACTGTTGATTGTTCCGGTGCACCAGTTCTGCAGTTCACACATGATCCGCTCAGCAGTATGTCCCAGATTTTGTGTCCCCTCTGGACCCTTATGATGTACACAGTGGCTATGTATCTTTCAGGTCCCCTTTTTCGGGCCTCACAGTTCTGTTCATGTATCTTGATACGAGCATGGGTATGCCCGCCTCGTCCATATATTGAGATTATTCCTCAGTCAGTATTTGAGGTCATGTATATTTCAGGTCCCCATTTTTTGGACCTCATTGTTATTGTTATGTTATATCCTGATACGAGCATGGGTATGCCCGCCTCGTCCATATGATCAGATGATCCCTCATCCATTATTGAGGTTATGTACTTTTAGTTCTTGCAGTTGTTCGGGATCGTTGTTCCGGGCTTCAGTTTGTTTCTTCTCTTCTCTCCATACCCAGGAAAACCATTCATGACTTATGATGTCCATCGGCCATACGATGAGCTCCTGACCTCGCACATCAGGGGGCAATCTGTTAACACCCAAAAAGTGCTCACTAGCTCATTTACCACATTATATGGCTCATTTGTCCATTTTCCTACCATTTTTCCCTTAAAATCCCAAAAAATCCCATTAAAATGCCTCCAAAAGGCCTAAAATGCCTCCAAAAGGCCACAAAACCATCAAAATAGCCTAAAAAAGGCTAAAAAACCCCCTTTTCCTCCAAAAATAGCAAAAATCCCCTAAAAAGGGAATAAAAAATATAAAATAATGAGGAAAAGGAGGAAAAAACCCTATACAGCTGCCCAAAACCATGTGTTTCCTAAAACCATGGGTCAGCACTCCACCACCAAAAAACTATAAATAGGTGATGGAGATCCCTTATTCCATATCCACAATCACAAGCACCCTTACTCTGCCAAAATCTCTCTCGAAACCCTAGTTCACCTTTGAACTAATTTCACCTTGAGAGCCACCTTTGGCCCATCCCCAACATTGGAGAAGGAGAAGGAGCATTCAGAAGCTTGGAGCATCCTCTTGGACACTGCAAAGGGCTTCACCAACCTTGACACTCAAGGTAACATCAATACAAAGTCATTCTTTCATTTTGGTGTTTATGCTTCATGCTTGTCTTAGAAATAATTTAATTTTTTGTTTTTGCATAATTAGTTTAATATACTGAACTGCTACTAAGGAGTCCATTCTCCTTAGTAGGTGCTCATTGGCACAAGCTGGGGGTAAAACCCTAGCTACAGTAACCCACAAAGATACCCTTCTTTCCTGAAGGATATATTTTGGTCCTCTTTTCCTTTGGGACATGAGTGTATACTAGACAACCAAATATTCTGAGATGGTTGACTTCAGGTTTCTTACCAGAAAAGACCTCTTCTAGTCTCTTGTTGTCCAATATCTTGTGGGGTGTTTTGTTCTGCACATATACAGCTGTTCTAGCTGCTTCTGCCCATAAATGCATAGGTAGATCCTGGTCATGCAGCATTGCCCTTGATGCTTCCATGATTGTTCTATTCTTCATTTCCGCAACTCCATTCTGTTGTGGATTGTAAGGAGCAGTCAACTCCCTCTTAATCCCTTAATCACTGCAAAGCTTCTTGAAGTCACCTGAGGTGAATTCTCCACCATTGTCGGATCTGAATGTTTTGATCTTCTTGTCAGTTTGATTCTCCATCAAGGTTTTGAATTCCTTGAACTTATCAAACACCTCATCTTTGTTCTTCAAGAAGTATACCCAAGTATTCCTGGAGAAGTGATCAATAAATGAGACATAGTAGACACACTCACCTAGAGAACTGGATGACATGGGACCACATACATCTAAATGGATGATTTCCAGGATATCCTTTGCCTTGCTTTCACTGCTTGGGAAAGCCTTCTTAATGTTCTTACCTTTTTCACATCCTTTACAAACACCTTCATGTTTGGTCTTGATTTCAGGAAGACCCTCTACAGCCTTTCTTGCAATTGGAAGTGCCCTATAGTGCATATGAGCAAGTCTTCTATGCCAAATTTCACTTGGCTCCATGGATTCAGGCACCATGGCATGTTCAGGTTGTCCCTTCAATTTATACAAACCTCCCTCTTGCTCTCCAATCACTACTGCATCATCTATGGTCTTTCCCTTTGGCCACATTAGGACTTGGCCATCCACAAATGCAACCCTCATACCTTTTGCATCCAATGCAAAGATGGCGAGTAAGTTCTTCTTGAGCCCAGGTACATAAAGGACTTCTTTCATCTTCAAAGATTTTCCAGAATCTAGGTTGTAGGAGGCTTCACCACTTCCTTTGATTGGGTATTGATAATCATCCCCAAGTTTCACCTTATGGGGTGATTCATGTTCAGATAGGTTCACAAAAGATTCCTTAAACCTAGTCATGTGTTTGGAAGCCTCACTGTCAATTAACCAATCATTACAACCATGGGAGATAGTACCCGTGAGAGCAGAGATTAGAACATACTCTTCTTCACTTGATGAGTCATCATTACTATCATCACTTTCTACCCTAGCCTTCTTCTTGGGTGGTTCATCATCCTCGGCAACATGAGCATGAAACCTTCTTTTGCTTCCCTTATTCTTCTTGTTGAAGTTGTTGTTGTCCTTCTTGTTCTTGGCACAATTGATGGCAATATGTCCCTTTTCATTACAGGTGAAGCATATTCTTCTTTCTTTGAAGTGATGTGAATATTTCTTGGAGTTAGATGGCTCTCTCTTGGACTTCCCTTTCTTGGTGTGAGCTGTGAGAGCTTGATCTTCATTCCCCATATTTTCTTCTCATGCCACAAGCCTTGCTTCTTCTTGTGAGCATTCTTCCCGTAGTCTGCTAAAGGAAATCAACTTTTTTCTTGCACAGATTCCTTGAATGAAGGAGTCCCATGACCTAGGTAAGCCATTCAGAGTGGTCATGACAACTTCACCATTCTCCACCATTTCATCCACTACTTCTAGTTGTTCCTTGATCTAGGAGACCCTTGAAAAATAAGATTGAATGGTTTCTCCATTCTGAAACTTTACTCCTTTCAATTGGTTCCACAGGGTCATCTTCCGATTTATGTTCTTCCCTTCAAATAGCTTGGTCAAAGAGTCAAACATCTCTTTGGGTGTTTTTAGAGAAGACACATAGGGTATGAGATGGTCTTTGATAGAATCAACAATGATTCTCTTTGCCTTGACCAAGTTCTTCTTATGCAATACTTTAGCCTCTTCATCCTTTGGTATAGGGATGTATTCTTTTATATATGAGTCCAACTCATTCTCTTCCAAGAGTAACCCAATCCTATATTTCTAAGCTTGGAAGTTATCAGCCCCTTCAAGCTTATCCTCAAGCTTGGTGTGGTGAGACATCTTAAAGAGTACTTCAAATGGAAATAGAAAATATTTAGGTCTTACCACTTGAAATGCTGAAAACTGGATCTGGTCCCGGATTAGGGTTTGTCGGAAAAACCCTAAAAATTAAAAATGTGAATTTCAACTTTCTGAAATGATAGAAAGATGTGCCTTGATGAGCTTATCAACCTGGTGTATTCATAATTTGAGATCAGCAAAGCTTTACCCTTCAGATTTTGCTTTTTGTCCTCCCGGGTTCACTAGGAGAGCCCTGGATTAGGGTTTGAGTTTCCCGGAGATATACCTAGCCACAAATCTTGATCCAAAGCTCTAAACTTCAATTTTTGCAAGGAGCTTCCAGCTATGTCTTCAGATTTCAGAAATTCCTATTTTTGTGGAAACCCTAATTTTTAGGGCTAAATCTGAAAATGCTCAGAATTGAATTCTGATTGGACAGATAGATTCTCCTTGATGAGTATAGTCAATATACTATACTGCTTTTCCAAAAACTATGGAGAGAAACCCAATAAACAAGAAACTCAAGTTTCCGTCACTGCAAAATGTCTTCTTCTCAGGGTAGCTCTGATACCATGTTAAATTTTGAGCATTAATTCACAATACTCTTGGATATTTACTGATAGAATAACATATACAGTATATCAATGCATAACAATCACAATAAGCATGACAAGCATCACAAGAATCAAAAGCATGAGAGACAGGAGACACAGAGTTTCCGTGGGGAAAACCCTAAGGTGAAAAACCCCACAACTTCCTCGAAGATAGAGAGAGCAATGGATCAACCAAAGTACAACCAAAATACACTTGAGATAGTCTCCTAGTAGCAGATGATCCTCCTCCTCACTAGTGCGCCACTTTCTAAGTGAGAGAAGTGTGACTTTCCGAATGATGAAAATAGAGATCTCTCGGTCTCTATTTATACTAACCTGTTTTCCCAAGTACACTATGGGGCTGACTTGTCTATATAGATACATCCACAATATAATATATATTTCAGGGCCGACCCCACACATGATGGTCTAATAACCTATCGGCAAGTACACACACTTGCGACACTTTGTCAATCTACATGACGACACTTCCTTATAGAGGAATAACACATCTCTTATAAAAGTACAATAAATATATATGAAATACACAGATGAAATACATTCCGAAGTTACATATACATCAACAGTGTTTGCCTCCCATTTTCATTTATTAATTAATAATAATGAGTCCTTACATTCATTTTTGACCTATTTGGTCATAATTACAAACCTGTAATTATAATTTAACACAAAGTATTTTTTTTTTTTGCAAAAAGGATAATAGTAGAAAATAATTATTCTCAAAAATTGGGTAGGTAACATACACCCCCCCTTAAGCCTCAACATCGTCCTCGATGTTGCTTTATTCACTCCTTGAGTGTTCCTAGAACAGAGTTGGGTATGCAGCCCGCATACTACTCTCCAACTCCCAGGTAGCCTTTGTTGGGCTATAGTGCTTCCATTGCACTTTTACTTGGCCAACCATGCAGTTATGGAGTAGAGTTTCTTTCCTTGCGAGAATACAATCCGGTTCCACTAGAAAATCATCGCCTTGTTCCACCTGAACATTATTCCAATTTACAACATGAGTAGGATCATGCACATATTTCTTTAAAAATGAAATGTGAAAAACATTATGGATTTTGAGGTTTGAAGGTAGGGCTAATTGATATGCCACATGTCCAACCCTGGACAAGATTTCGAAAAAACCACAATACCTAGGTGCCAGTTTGGCACAACTTCCCAATTTTAAGGAACTCTTTTTCGGCCTTACCTTAAGAAAAACATGTTCACCAACCTGGAACTCTCTATGAGTTCTTTTAAGGTCTGCTTGACTTTTCTGTCTATCCTGGGAAGCTTTAAGATTCCCTTGTACTTGCTTCACGATTAATTCTAATTCCTGCAACAATTCGGGCCCTAAGGTGACCCTGCTAACCGGATCACTCCATGACACCGGTGTGTTACACTTTCTTCCATAAAGGATCTCAAATGGGATAAGTTTGGATGAAGCATGGTAGTGATTATTATACGTAAACTCTGCTAAATGCAAGTAGTATTCCCACTTGCCAAGTTGATCCTTAACATACATTCTGAGCATATCTTCCAATATCTGGTTCACTCTTTCAGTCTGTCTGTCTGTTTGCGGATGGAACGCAGTGTTGAAATTTAAGGTGGTGTTTAACCCCTTAAACAAAGACCTCCAAAAATTACCTGTGAACTTCGAATCTCAATCTGAAACTATTACCTTGGGTATGCAATGTAGTCGGAAAACCTGCTTCATAAAAATTTCTGCGATATCAGGGGCTTTATGGGTAGTTTTGACAAGGATAAAATGGGCTGCCTTGCTAAGTTTGTCTACTACCGCCATGATGGAGTCGTGTTGTTTTTTATTCTTTGGTAACCTAGTGATGAAATCTATACTTATGACTTCCCATTTCCAGCTGGGTATAGGATGTTGATGTTCCACCTTCACTTTTTGACAGTCAAAACACTTAGCTATATACTCCGCTACTTCATCCTTCATCCTGGGCCAGTAGTACTCCTTCCTTAGCATTGTTATGGTTTTCTGGTAACCTGGTGTTATAGCTTGAAATGACACCTCTCCGTCCGTGACGACACTTGCTTCCCTTGGTCGCATGACGACACTTCTTGAGATCAAGTTCAGTCACACAACAGGACATTTGTGGATGGAGGAGTCATTTGGGACACTAAAAATGGTTGAAATTACCTCATTCTTGACCCATTTGATGTATATGACCCTTAGGAACATTTTTCCAGACCAAACCATCTTCTGAAAATGAGCAGAAAAGCCTGTTTTTGGCCATTTTTCAACATGAGCGCGACTCCACTGTTATAATAGTAGCGTGTGTACGTGACTTTGTCAGGTATATTCGGAACCTTGCATATAGGTTTAGGATTCCCCACTGTTATGTTGCATTTGAACCTTTTGCCATCCGAATTCGCCATAGGGTCGAACCTGTTGGATATTGGTGTGTTATCCATCTCTTTATGCATTGTGCACCAGTCCGACAGCAGAGCCTACCTAACATGGGTTACCCTAGTCAGCACCCTTATGCCATTCTGGTGCCCATGCTGAGTTTTTCTCATAGGCTCAGGAGCCTTTTTAGATTTACCATGACTTTGAGAAGAAGCCTCATATCTTTCTTCCTCATATATTTCTGGCCACCCCTGATAAGGCTCCCATCTTTGTGTTCAAATTGCATATGCATCTATTATGATCCCGCTTGCGCTAATGAGCCTGAAGCCGGCTTCCACGCTTTTAGCCCGTTGTATAAGCCTCCATCTCTGATCTTGTTTCCACTAAGCCATGTATCATTTTGCCTTCGCAGTTTGACTCCTTTTACCTGGAGGAGACACACCCTGAGTGTCCTTATCTTGCTCATGTTCCTTGCATTAGGCATTGCTTTGTTCCATGCGCTTGGAGCTAGTTTTGCATGTCCCTGACACTCGTCTCCTCCCATTACGAGCAGTCTTCCACCTTTCTTTCGAGCTCGTTAAAAACAGTAAGGAAGTTATGAGCATTTCTTTCATCTTCCCTTCGAGCTCATTAAAAACAATAAGGAAGTTGCGAGCATTTTCCTATCTCCTTTGAGCTCGTTAAAAACAGTAAGGAGGTCATGAGTTTACTTTTCCGGACTCGTTAAACCTTTACGGAAAAGATACCTATGGAGTTCTTTTAAGCCCTTTTCAGACTCCTTAAATAGGAAAAGTTTTCCGAGCATAGTTGTCTTTTCGGGCTCGTTAAAATAACTGAACCGACATCCACTTAGGTATAGAATTACCCCTTTTCTGGGACTTGGTGGATAATTTACGGAAAAGGTATACTCTAGGTATACTCTTGTATGCGCTAGAAGAGTTCTTCTTCCATCATTTTACACTTTTTTAGGGAAGGAGACTAACTTTACGAAAAAGGACTTTTGGAGTCGTCTTTAGGGTTTTCAGACTCTCAAAATGTGAAAACACCAAGCGAGCACATACCAATTCGGGCTCGATATAAAATCCACGGATAGGTGTATAGAGGACTGTTTAAGTTTTTCAACTCTATAAGCAAGAAAACACCGCCGAGCACAGACCAATCCGGGCTCGATATAAAATCCACGGATAGGTGTATGGAGTTTTCTTCTAGGTTTTTCAGACTCCTTAAATATGAAAATACCGTCGAGCATGCTTTAGTTCTTTGTCAAGCTTGTTAAAAAATGAAAAAGGAAAGGGAAGGGAAGAATGTCAAAATATCTTTCAATATGATGGCAGCAAGTCAACTATCTCCTTGAACAAAGCACCTGTTTTGAGTCTTTCAAACAAGTTGGGTTCTAGTGTTGGCCTTAGGATAAACCTGATCTCAGAGTTCTTACTCCTCCGTTTGGTTAGTCTTCCAACCATTTGGAGAAACTGTTAATGTCTCCTACATTGCAGATTTGCATCGTGGTCCCTTTGTGTTAAAGGCTGCCTAAGTCACTCTTGTGTCGTGCTCACTGTTCAAGGATATAACCTGTGTCGGCCATTCTGCAATTGCCTTGACCTCATGTGTCGGCCATTCCTTGGTGTCAGTATGTTTCATCATGTGTTCAGTCCTACTCCAAATCAGATCATACCTATTGAGTGTCCCTCGTGTTGGATGATGGAGGATGCATTAAGGCCTCCCTTCCAACAGACTTCTTCCCATCGACTTCAGCTCATTGTGCTCTGGGAATGAAGTTTAGAGTTTCAGTTAGTACCTTGGGGATTGCAGTCATTAGTGGCAGTTTCCCTTGCTATTGGATAGATGGGAATACATTAATGTCTCCTATCCGATGGATTCTTCAAGTGTTCGACGGCAAGACCATCTATTCGCACTTGCTTGAATGTACTAGGTACCTTGGGTTCCATTTTCATTATTGGTGGACACCCTCAC
Organism: Larix kaempferi; assembly: GCA_027924585.1. Classification (NCBI taxonomy): domain Eukaryota; kingdom Viridiplantae; phylum Streptophyta; class Pinopsida; order Pinales; family Pinaceae; genus Larix; species Larix kaempferi. The sequence continues at coordinate 15,660,158 of BSBM01000249.1, forward strand.
ATTTGTTAACGGTATACATCAATGACCGGTAATCAAACGATACCTCCCATGTTCGACATCAACTCATTTATTCGCATGGATAGGTTTGTACCTTGGGTTGTTTTTTGGATGAAGACCTTGGGATCCTCGATAGCATCACCTCATTTATGTTATCGCCCAAGTTGCGCAAGACTGGGCCACACTCTTTTTGGGCTCTTGATGAGACATAGATCCAGCTTGTTATCTATGGCTATGTTCTCCAGTTTTGACATAGATCCACCTTGTATTTATGTGGCTATGTTCACACTTATGTTCCTCATGGATCCACGCTTGTATTTTAGTGGCCATGATATATGCATCAGTATTTGGATCATTATTGTATCCTCTTGGAGATCATGTTCCACCATTTGACCATGGACAGTTATCCCAAGGATAAGTTTGTCTGACATTGCCTTTTCTTTCAGGTACTTCATTTGAGCCTATGATTCTTGGTTTCTCCGTTCCTCCATGATTCAACTCTTTATTATTTATAATGTATTTCGGCCATCGTTTCCCACACTCCCTCTGACCTCATACATTAGGGGGCATATGTTATAGCTTGAAATGACACCTCTCCGTCCGTGACGACACTTGCTTCCCTTGGTCGCATGACGACACTTCTTGAGATCAAGTTCAGTCACACAACAGGACATTTGTGGATGGAGGAGTCATTTGGGACACTAAAAATGGTTGAAATTACCTCATTCTTGACCCATTTGATGTATATGACCCTTAGGAACATTTTTCCAGACCAAACCATCTTCTAAAAATGAGCAGAAAAGCCTGTTTTTGGCCATTTTTCAACATGAGCGCCACTCCACTGTTATAATAGTAGCGTGTGTACGCGACTTTGTCTCATTCAAAGTAGCGCCCATTTCCATGTGTACGTGACTTTGTCTACTATAGAGTAGAGTACACACCTGTTTTGGTCAAAATCTCGAAATTTGAGTAAGTTAAGTTGGTTGGGAAACCTCTTGAGTGGTTGTAACTTCTTTTCCTCTTCCTCATTGACTATATAAGGAGGGTAGAAGGGTCATGTGAGAGGACCAAGCCTAATTGCAAAGTTATGCTGGAGGAATGGAGACCCTCATCCCCCTCTCTTGTGCTTCAGTTTTGGTAAACCCTAGTACAATTGCTTAGAGGTTGGGATCCTTGGAGAACAGAAGCAGGAGACCTTGAATCTAGGTTTCATGAAGTGCCAAGCTTGAAGGAAGGTATAATTGTATGTACTTGCTTTCATTCATCAATAAAGATCAGACGTTCTTCTCTTTCCAAATATGACCTATTAATGTCTCTCAGATTTTATTACTATTTGATTATAGTTTGATGTCTCTTTATATTATGGATATCAGTATTAGATATGTAGTCAAATGTATTTGAGAAAGGTATCAAGTTGTTTTGCAGGTCTGGGCATTGCAACATTGGATAAACATTGAAGAGCGAGGGAGGCAAAGCTAGGATCAACCTTCTGAATAAGGTGCCTACATATATAAACCCTAATCTCTCCATTTATTTGTTGTACTTGCAGAATGCTTGTAAGTCTATCTTTATCACCGTAAGTTGGTAGTTTCTCCCCTAAACTATAGGTGCATTTTCCCCACAACACCTGGGTGGCAAGAATAGTGGCTTTTGTGCATCTCATCCAAAATCAGAATTTTTACCGCTGGTACGTTTGGTATGTACAATCTGTTTTTGTACAACAGTAAGCCATTTTCCTTCAAACTGAAATCTGTTACAAAATTTTCAAAGTTGTTTTCTACTGTCTTTTCCTGTAATTTTATATATTCCTCATCCTCCTTGATTCCTTTGAAAATATGTTGCATATGTGCTGATGGAAAAGTGTATCCTTGCATTACGACTTAACGCATCGACCACTTTATTCTCCTTCCCTTTAATGTGCTGAATTTCAAAATCATACTCACTCAGAAAAGTTATCCATCTGGCTTGCCTGGCATTCAAATTTGTTTGATCTAACAAATATTTCAGCCCCATATTATCCGTCATTAAGGTAAATTTTATGCCGATAAGGTGGTGACGCCACATTTTTAGAGCATGAATCACTGCTAACAATTCTAGGTCGTAGGTGGAATAGTTCTTCTCATGAATCTTCAGTTTCCTTGATTCATATGCTACAGCATGCCCCTCCTGCGTTAGGACTCCTCCCAGTCAATCATTGCACGCGTCTGTGCATACTACAAAATCTTTATTAGGATATGCAATCCTCAAAATAGGCGCTCAAGTCAATAATTCTTTTAACTTTGCAGAACTGTCTGCACACTTTTGCTCCCAGACAAACTTCTTTCCCTTTTTCTGCAGCGACGTTATGGGGTTTGCGATCCTGGAAAACCCTTCAATGAATTTTCTATAATAACTAGTGATGCCCATAAATGATTTCACATCTCTCACATATTTAGGAGCTGACCATTCATTAATGTCCTTTATCTTGGCAGGGTCAACCACAATCCCTTCCTCAGAGATTATGTGTCCCAAGTACTGAATCTTGTCTTTGTAAAAATCACATTTGCTAAATTTTGCATACAACTGGTGCTCCCTCAGAACTTGCAGAATGATACGTAGATGTTCATCATGCTCTTCCTTGTTCTTCGAATATACCAAAATGTCATCGATAAACACAACTGCAAACTTGTCTAAGTATTTGTGCAAAATTTTGTTCATTAAGCACATAAATACAACAAGTGCATTAGTTAGTCCAAACGGCATGACAACGAATTCATAGTGTCCATAACGAGTTCTAAAGGCTGTTTTGAAAATTTCTTCATCCTTCACACGGACCTGATGATATCCTGATCATAAATCAATCTTCGAGAACACTGTTGCTTTGCGTAGCTGGTCAAAGAGATCGTCAATGCGGGGCAGTGGGTACCTATTCTTGATCGTCATTTTATTCAGTTGACGATAATCTATGCAAAGTATTAGGGTACCATCCTTCTTCTTGACAAAAATGACCAGTGCTCCCCAAGGGGACACGCTAGGTCTTATATTTTTTTTATCGATCAGCTCTTTCAGCTCATATTTTAACTCATTCAGCTCCAGTATATTCATCCAGTATGGAGATTTAAAACTTGGTACAATGCTAGGTATTAATTCAATAGTAAAATCCAAGTCCCTTTTGGGAGGTAAATCTGGGATCTCTTCAGGAAAAATGTCTTGGAAATCCTGCAAGACAGGTATGTCTTCTATTTTCAGTTTTTCCTCCTTAGTACTTTTCTCATCATGCACCGCATTCATAGCAAACATCTAACACCCTTTTCTAATTGCCCTTTTTACTTGCATGGCTGAAATCTGCCGAACAGATGTTTTTCTGGGGATGCCTTTTACCTCTACTGTCTTTCCTTCATCATCCAGGCAATTGAATCTTTTTTCATAACAATTTAGAATGACCTGATGGTTTTCTAACCAATCCATACCGATTAGGATTTCATATGACCCTAATGGAAGAATATTTAGCTTAACCTATGTTGTTAGTTGATTCATAGATAAAGCACAATTTTCCACAAAATAAAAAACCTTCCTTTTTGTTCCTGTTGCTAATCTAACTAACCAGAATTTATCGAATTTCTCTATTTTCAAATCAAGTCTTTCTACCACAACTAGTGATATATAACTTAGACTAGCACCAGGGTCAATTAAAAGAGAAACTGGGTGGTTTTGCAGCATACCTTCAACCTCCACCATTGAGACTTGGTGTTCTGCTTGTCGGTTGTCTAATGCTGCACTAATTCTTGGTACTTCTCTTGCCACATCTCCTACAACAGCTTCAGACTGTATGGAGTGAATATGGTTGGCCGCCCGTTTTCTGAGGGGACAGTCTAAGGCATAATGGGGTCCTTGGCACTCATATCATTTTATAGGTGGCTTCTGTTCATTGGTCCTGGCAACATTGGGGACATTTTTGGGTGCTGTAATTTTTTGCTGTTGATTATTTCTGTTTTAAGGAAATTTTTTATTCTAAAAATTTCTCTTCTGGAAACTGGAATTGCTGCCATATCTAAAATTCTTCTTCTTTTGTTCAAAGTTACTGGGTTTTGGGTTTTTCTAGTTAGGTACCCCTTCTCTTCTCTTATTCTGGTCAAAGAAAAAAGTGGCTTTCCTCATGGTTTCCTCTAGGGTCTTAGGGTTATCGTACTCTATGTTAAATTTTTTGAATTTACTTCAATCTGATCTAGGATCTTAACTGAGAGAACAACATGTACAGCATATCTAGCAGCAGATCCTACTCCTCCATAAGTGCGCCACTCCTCATTGAGTGCATGAGTGAGAAGTGAGTGAGTAAATAGAGTGCCTCCCGCACTCTATTTATACTTGACTTGACTTGCCTTTTTACCTAACTCATGTAGGCTCGAACTTAACCACATAATATAATGCTGACTGGGCCGACCCCCAATAGGGTGGTCTAATAACCCTTTGACCCACATGGCCGACCCCCAATAGGGTGGTCTAATAACCCTTTGACCCACATGACTTATACAGGGCCGACCCCAAACAAGGTGGTCTAATAACCCATCAAGTATAAGTTACGACACTTACAATATAAATAATGACACTTCCGTATAGAGGAATAATAACATCTCTATAGGAATACAATATACATATATGTGAAATACATTCCGAAGTTACATATACATCAACACTCCCTCTTAACTAGGAAGGTATTTCTCAGCACAGTTCTTCTAGCACAAGTCATCTTCTCTGGATCATCGTCACTGGATAATCGTCATCGAGTCATCATCATCGTCACTACTGCTGCTATCTCAATCAATCTCTGAATCTACTCGTCATAGGAAGTTCTACAGAGCCAGTCCTTTTTCATACTGGATGTAGGCCCACCACCTGCGGGTCTTCATCATCACTGGCCATACTGTGGAATCCTCAGGACTTATTACGTGCGTCACAAAACCTGGCTGCAGCATCCCAGGCTATTACGAGCACACAGCTCTACCTGTAGGATCTCCCAGGAGCACATTACATGTGACCCATCACAAAACCTGGCTGAAGCATCCCAGGCTGTTACGAGCACGTGGCTCTACCCGTCGGATCTCCCAGGAGCACATTACATGTGATCTCACCACAAAACCTGGCTGAAGCATCTGAGGCCTTTTTCATCCTGTCCAGATCTCCCAGGAGCAAATTACATGTGGTCATGGCAAAACCTGGCTGAAGCATCTGAGGCCTTTTTCATCCTGTCCAAATCTCCCAGGAGCAAATTACATGCCATAGGACAAAACCTCGCAAGAGCATCTGCCAGATATCCCAGGGCAACGAATTACATGCCATAGGCAAAACCTCGAAAGACTATCTGCAGATCTCCCAGGGCACAAATTACATGTCCTCCCAAGCAAAACCTCGCAAGAGCATTTGCCAGATGTCCCAGGGCACCGAATTACATGCCATAGGCAAAACCTCGAAAGACCATCTGCAAATCTCCCAGGGCACAAATTACATGCTTACCTGCACAACCTGATCCACGGCCACAAAGTATCATCTGATACTCATCATCATCACTGCAACATCCTGCTGCATGTCATCTGGAGAAGCTCGTCATCCACGATCATCCTGATCATACAATGCATCCATCTGATGCACACATAGATACATGATCCACACAATGTATCCATCAACATACATGATCTACCTGATCATACAAAGATACATGATCCACACAATGTATCCATCAGCATCCATGATCTACCTGATCATACAAAGATACATGATCCACACAATGTATCCATCAGTATCCATGATCTACCTAATCATACAAAGATACATGATCCACACAATGTATCCAACAGCATCCATGATCTACCTGATCATACAAAGATACATGATCCACACAATGTATCCAACAGCATCCAACATGATGTGTTCATACAAAATACACACACATGATCCAACCGATCATATCCAGCATCCAACATGATGTGTACATACATAAATGATCCAACTGATCATATCCAGCATCCAACATGATGCGTACATACATAAATGATCCAACTGATCATATCCAGCATCCAACATGATGCGTACATACATAAATGATCCAACTGATCATATCCAAGCAGAAACCAGAACATCATCCTGATGCCCATTATCCAGCGCTTACATCCACAGCCATGTGAAGGATCCTCCTTCCAACATGCTTGGAATGGCTTCAGCAAATGTGTCCATCACTTCTTCCTCGAAGTGTCCTCGATCTGAAGAACACCAAGCCTCTCTCTGAAGTACTCGAACTTCACTCTAGCTAGCGGCTTCGTCAGCACATCTGCAATCTGCTCGTCTGTCGCAACATATAGGAGCTTCACAGCTCCTCTCTGCACCATATCCCTCATATAGTGATATTTGATCTCTATGTGTTTCGACCTGTCATGAAACACTGGGTTCTCGGACAGCTTCACACAACTCTGGTTATCACAGAAGATACCAGTAGCCTCCAATGGGAGATCAAATAACCCAGACAGTAGCTTCTGTAGCCATACTGTCTCACAACTAGCTGAACAGGTTGCAACATACTCTGCCCCAGCTGTACTAAGTGCTACACAGGACTTCTTCCTGCTAAACCAAGAGATCACACCTGATCCCATACTGAAGCAACACCCAGATGTGCTCTTCCTGTCTGCAGAACTGCCAGCCCAATCTGAATCAACATAACCCTGCAGGTTAAACTTTTGATTCACCTCATACTTGAGCCCATAGTCCACTATACCTTTCAGGTACCTCAGAATATGCTTTACAGCAACCATGTGAACACTCCTCAGATCCGTCAGGAACTGGCTCAATGTGTTCACAGCAAAGCAAATATCCGGTCTCGTGTTCGTCAGGTACATCAAGGACCCAATCATCTGACGATACATAGAGACATCAACCAGCTCAGATGAAGCATCACCAAGAAGCTTCAGATTCGATGCCATAGGTGTGTCCATGGCCTTGCAATCCATCATCCTGAACCTCTTCAAGATCTCTACTGCAGACTTCCCTTGTCCAAGGAAGATTCCATCACTCTGCCACACCTCCATGCCAAAAACAAATAGTGCATCATTTCCCAAGTTCTTCATCTCGAACTCGGTAGTAAGCTTCCGCTGCGTGTCGGCAATCAATCTATCTTCACCATACCAATTTCTGCACATATATGATTTCCTATCATGTGTCTCAAAACCAAGTGGTTGCTCCACATACACTTCTTCTTCAACTACACCATTCAAGAACGTTGTCTTGAATCCATCTGGTGTATCTTCTATTTCATCACTTTTATATTTCTCTATGCTGCCATCTGCAACATGCTTGATCTAATAGTTCCATTTGGAAGTCATAACAAACTTCCCTTCACGTCTTGGGACTACATCCCAAACATCATTCTTCATGATCGACGGATCATGGCATTTCATTTCTTCATCCCAGATACTGGGAACTTCAATATCTTCAATATCTTCAATAGATATCTTTGTTGCTGGAACAAATGTTGTAGTTCTTCTTTTGTAGGAGAAGATATACAGTCTTTCCTACAAAACAGGTTAAATTGCATGATTAGAAACATCTCATAATTTTCAGAACAAATTCTTACACATAAAGAAATATGTCATACAGTCATGCAATTATCTTAGCCAATGCTTCAATACAACATTTATCCATATCCCGTAACTTTCTAGATGCCTTCCAATCTCTACCAGAACATTGTTAAGAGTGTGCACAACTCCCAGCATGTCAGCAAAGAGGTTTCATTCTAGATAAGTAGCAATGGAATGTTGTACAGTGCCATAGGCCACTTACCCATGTATATTAGTAGTATACTGTTCATCAATGCAACTATTCTAATATGCACAATACATATCCTAAGTCTAGGAACATGGGCATATACATCATTGAACAATTTTATTTAAACAAACACATATGCAAGAAATGATAATTAAAATACTTATCTTTGTTTGTTCGTTGGGTGGACTCCCTCTGAGTCTTCGCTTTCTTGCAGGAGCTGCTGGAGTCCTAATCTGCAGTAGCTTCTTCTACACCTTTCTGTTGTGGAATGTAGAGAGATGGACAACTCCCTCTGAATATCTGCATCCTTGCATAAACCACTGGAGTGTACTCCCTTTTAATCTTTGCTCCCTGGATTACCTTTCCTTGAACTTACATTCATCCTTGGTCCCTATGCATGCTTATTAGTATCATGATTGTGTTATCCTTGTGAACTCATATAAAATCATACATTCATTAGTATACTATTAAAACTCAATAATCTCAAGCATGTATAGTCATGATCATTTCAAACAGAAATAGTAAGCATCATTATTCAAGGTTTATGTAGGATTCTTATGGTTAGTCAAATCATAAGAAACATAACATATCTAAACCTATAATTACTCAACCCTATGACTCTTCGGGTTAGTTGAATCATCAATTAAGATAAGAGATATAATGTGCATAAAACCTGTGATTATTCAAACCTATACCTTCATGATTCTTCTGGTTAGTCATATCATTAATTATGGTAAGAAACATAATATGCCTAAACCCATGATTACTAACTTCAATGAATAATCATAATCAATCATGCCAAGTATACTTAAATAAAGGATCTTATCACAAGGTGAGATTCTAACTTGATATAGGAAAAACATACCTGGATTAGCATGCTAGCTATTTATGTCTAACATACTCACATGCTGTCTTCTTGTTCTTCTTCAATGACTTGTGCTAGTAACCTGTATATCTCATAGGTTAACTATTACAAAACCAAGTTATACATACCTCGTAAATGGATCTTCTATGAGATCCATGACAATGGATGAATCTTTGTCCTCATGTTATCATGACCATATGTTCTTGGACTGGAACATGATTTGTCTTTCTTGGTGTACCTTTCATGTTAGTAGACAACATAAACCTCATACAACACCATAATGCATTAGTACAATTATAAGTGTCAACACCCTAACCAATGAATATCTTCTATCATGCATTCATAATTTTGTTAAGGTGATACGACAAATCTAAAAACAAAATTGTACTTAACCGTAATAACATGAAGACAAACATACCATAAACTTAATCATGAACAAATATCGAAACATACCTTGATGAGTCATACCTATCGAGATCGCTTGTAAGACCTTAGCCTCATCTCCCTCTGAAACAGGAACTTCTTCACTTATGCAGATGATCAATCCATCTTCTTCTAGGATTAACCCAATCCACTTGATTTGCAAGAACTGGACCTGGAGATGGATATGGGTTTGTCAGAGAAACCCCAAAAATTCAAACTTTGAATTTCAAACTTCCGAAAGGATAGAAATATGTGCCTTGATGAGCTGATCAAGCTAGTATATTTAGAATTTGAAAACTGCAAAGTTTCACTCCTCAATTTTGCCTTTGAAACTTCCAGATTCACTGGATGTGACCCTGAACTGGGGTTTGATGAAGCCCACTCTTTTTCCCCATCAAAAGGTTTGATCCAAATCTCTAAGCTTCTATTTTCTGAGGAGCTTCCAGCCGTGGTCACAGATTTCAAAAATTCCCATTTTTACAGAAGCCCTAATTTTCCACTTTTCTGATCAAAGTCCCGAACTAAGGTTTGATCAAGCCCGGCCTTCTGCCCAACCAAAAATTCTGATCTTGGTCTCTAAAATTCTATTTTGATGAGTAGCATCCAGCCGTGGTCTCCGATTACAAAAATTCCAACTTTCTTCAAAGCCCTAAATTCCGGAAGCCATGAATGAAGGTACTTAAAAATAATTCTGTTTTGACAGAAATATGTACCTGATTGTTTCTGGTGTAACTCCCAAATTTTTGATCCACAGGGTCTGAAAAAGTTTTCTGAGATATCCTGACCTGTTATCTTTCCATCGTGACAGGTCTGACCTCAATTGGATTCTCTGAGAGAGAGTTATGCCAAATATCGCAACGTGACCTGTTTTGGTATAATACAGGAGTGCGAACTTGTACGGAGTGCCACGTGTCACTGTTTCAACTTTGGCCTTTGAAAACTTTTCCTGAGATAGCTCGGCCTATTATATTTCCATCCTGACAGGTCTGACCTCAATTGGATTCTCTGAGAGAGAGTTATTCCAAGTGTCGCAACATGACCTGTTTATGGGATAATACAGGAGAGCGAACTTGTACGGCGTGCCACGTGTCACTGGTTCAACTTCGGCCTCTGCAAAATGTTTCTGAGATAGTACAGTCTGTGTACTACCTGTCACTTTTTACTAAATTTCATTTGGAGCTTCCTATCCCAAGTTATGACCTTTTTCCCAAGGTCACCTGATTTTGACTCAGATCTGGAAGAGGCAGAAACCCTATATTGCACAGATCATAAATCACAAAGTACAACGAATTAGAGGTTGTCCTTTGGACACAAGGTACCTGGAGATTCAATCTTCGTCCTGTAACAATTTCAGATCCGAAAACTTCTCCAAAACAGATTTATAGAGAAAGTGCTATGATGACTGGTTTTTTCTATATCAATCCCTAGCATCGTAAGTGCAACAAGTGTCATACATGCCATATCATGCCTTCTTTCAGGCTAGCTCTGATACCATGTTAAATTTTCTGAATTTACTTCAATATGATCTAGGATCTTAACTGAGAGAACAACATGTACAGCATATCTAGCAGCAGATCCTCCTCCTCCATAAGTGCGCCACTCCTCCTTGAGTGCATGAGTGAGAAGTGAGTGAGTAAATAGAGTGCCTCCCGCACTCTATTTATACTTGACTTGACTTGCCTTTTTACCTAACTCATGTAGGCTCGAACTTAACCACATAATATAATGATGACTGGGCCGACCCCCAATAGGGTGGTCTAATAACCCTTTGACCCACATGGCCGACCCCCAATAGGGTGGTCTAATAACCCTTTGACCCACATGACTTATACAGGGCCGACCCCAAACAAGGTGGTCTAATAACCCATCAAGTATAAGTTACGACACTTACAATATAAATAACGACACTTTCGTATAGAGGAATAATAACATCTCTATAGGAATACAATATACATATATGTGAAATACATTCCGAAGTTACATATACATCAACACTCTATCCTGTCCTTGATGTGGAAGGGTAGACAACTTAGGTATCTCTGGACCATCGGTTTTTCTTCCACCATATACGGCACATATCTTAGTAGACTTAAAAACGTGTTGTTCGGTTCTTTCATATTCATCGTTCACAGTTTTAGATCATAAAATTCCTTGGATTTTTCTTCATAATACTGCTCAGATAAGAATTTCTTCTTGAAGTGTATTTTAAAGGTACTCCAACTCACATCTCGGTCTTTTACACCTTTTACCCTTTTAAGGTCTTGCCACCAAATATCTGCCTTCTCAGTCAGATTATAAATTGCCATCTTCGCCTTCAAGGACTCTGAGTAGTTGTAGATCTGAAAATACTTTTTCATGTCGGACAACCATGCTTTTGTTGTCTCTCCTTTTTCTGTCTCACCATTGAAAATTGGGGTTTTGATTTTCTTGAATTCTCTAGATATCTATTCGTACTGTCGATTCCTTTTTCTTTTTGGCTTACAGTCTCCTTCACTGCTGTCACTAGAGTAGTTATGCTTATTTTTACATGGATGTTTGGCATCTCTTGATGATGTTGAGTTGTTGTTTTCTTCAGCTGTTTCTGTTTGTTTGTTCTTGCCTTCCTAGGATAGCTCTTTAGTTTCAGAAGTATGTTCCAAGTTCTGTTCATATTTTGGATATTGGTCAAACAGTGCTTGCTTCAATTCTTCCTATGTTTGCAGGATTCTTTCATTGTCCTATTTTACTGACTGGATCCTTGCTTTTAATTCATGAAAAGCACGCAATAATTCTGACGAATCATTACCCCAATTGCCCTGGAATTGTTGTTCCATACTTGGGCTATTTTGCGGAAATATGCCCCTTATGTGTTCAGCTGATCCTTCCATATCTGTAAATCAAAGAAATTTTTATGCATAGGACAAATAATTTAAACTTGAGTTAGTGAAAATTTTCACAGTCATAAATTTTCTATTTGCGTGTTTCTTGGACCATTTTAAGGCCTAGAGTTCGAACATGAGCTATGATACCACATGTAACATCTCGATATTTTCATAAAATTTTAAAAAAAATAAATCGCCTTAAAAAGCTAATATCATAAAATGCGGAAATAATAATAATCAATATTCAGCAATTAATAAAAGTGTTGCTTGGTAGGAACAATTTAATGGTTGTGTCTTTTGTCTTTTAATGACGTCAAGAAAACCAATTAATGATTATGTACTTTATTCGTATGCTGGAATGATTGAAAATTATGATGCATTGGAAAACAGAATTCTTTTGACAAGTGCTGACAGTTTAACTTTTCTGGATGATGATGAAAGGGGTCGCACGAGGTGCCCCGAGGCTTACTTAGCTACTCCGCTAAAGCATTGTAATCGTACTTCATGCGCATATTTGCAGGTAAGAGATAGCGATAAAATTCAGTGTTTAATAACTGTGATATAGCTCGAAACTGCTTATGAATTTCGATGCTACAGGTATGGTCTCCTTCCTATTCTGTAAGATGAACCTGTCTATCTCAAGACTACAGATAACGTCTAAATCAAAGTGTGTTTGTTATGAATGTTTCCATTAAGTGTTGATGACTTTACGTATGGTCATTCCATAAATGCCTTGCGGCTGTTAAAGTAATTCTTTTATAAAATTGACGGTGACAGGTTGATGACAAAGGCGCAAGGTCTTAAGTCATACTATGGAGAGAGTGATAAGTTGGTTTTAATTTTCTATTGCCTGGGTAGTTAAAATGGTGATGCCTTAAGCCTTAATACCCTACCATGCAATGAATGCGATGGGTCCTTGGGTGGCACCATACCCTAACGATGTGTTGGTATATCTTATGGTTTGAACAAGCTTTATGAGCTCTACAAAGATCCCTATGTTGAACTTTATAATAGACTTTATGTGATGGGCGGAGTCAACCATGCCCTATGATTGCTCGCGACCTTGGTGGATATTCATATGCTATGAATGTGTTTCGCATTGGATTATATGGGATTGTATGAGACCTTTGTTATATGATATTGGAGATCGTTATACCTTGATAATACTTACATGTTAATGCTTTTAACGTTGATTCGTATGGATTGGAAGGTGGAATGATGGCCCTGCAAAAGCCAACGTACGAATCGAGGGTGTATTAAATGATTAGGTTTGTAATTAAATTACCTGGCCATCGTGTTAAGGATAGTGTTACGTGCACGTCTATGTGGATGTTTTGGCGTGTGATAAGGTTTGGCAATGGCTGAATTGTGACGGGCCTTCTGCCCTGGTGTCAACAGAAATGGAAACTCTGTGGCTTGGGAGGTGGATGAGCAATTTAATGCTACTCCTGCCACCTTCCAACGTGGCTTGATGAGGATGGATCTCCATTGTTGATCATTGTGTATTGGGATGAGTGAAGCCTAGCGTAACTTATGGATTCTTGTAACGTCTCTTGTCATTGTTCGGTGGTAGGTTTTGGGAGGTGAGGCCAACTGGCTGAGAGGCACTTAGGGTTTGTTGGTTTTTCTATCCTCCCTCAGGCTCGATCCTAAGACCGATAGCAACCTTGGTCTGTGAGTAAATGTTATCCATGGAATCCAATTCTGGAAACGATTGTGTGGTAATCTATAGGTGGGATGAGTGCATCTATTTCGGTGTTGTTGTAGCTTGCAAGTCTGGGTTTTTCAATTGAGTTGGAAGTTTTTCGGGAGGTATCCCTCATCGTGGTATTCGAACTTAGTGCTTCTCCTTTGCAGTGGATGGATACAGGCTTCGTCGACTCTCTGTCATGACTCAGGTATTGTAACGTGCAAGGGTTTTCATACTATTCTTTGTTGCATGCATTTCGTTCTCATGATCTGATGCTTAACTTATTGTGTGGTTGTTGGCAGGTAACCCTCGGTGAATGACAGGGTGTCGGAATAGTTGAAGGGGAAAAGAACTAAGCGAACCCACCAGTAAGCTTTGGTGGTATCCCTCCTTAGTGGTTCTCCTAGAATCGGACTTTGATGAGCAGAGTTTTGGTAGCATGCCTTCATGGCAGTGGCTTTGTCTCGCCTGCAGCGTTTGGGGAAACGTTATTGTTTTAAGCTTTAATGATAGTATAGATGATGTAAGGGTTTAAAATATATGGCCAGCCATTCCTGGGCTCAATGAGCTTCATAGGGTCGAACCCTCGTGTTAGAAACGAGTCTTATAGCTTAAATGTTTATGTCTGTCGTTTTTTTTTTGGTACTTCTGGGTTGATGAATGAAGAGATACGTTGACTGTAACTTTGTTTTCGGTATTTGTTGTGTATATAAATGGCATGGGGTTTCGCCTGGAACATTTGGAAAAGGAATGTGGCAACTGTAGGGTGTAACCACTGTTAATTTAAATGGAACAATAATTAACTAAGGTTTAATGGCTATGTTTGGTGATTTGAACTTCTCGTTTTTGTATCTGTATCTAAAATCCTGTTAAGATATTTAGTTTTTCATGTCTACGTATGGTGTTTTGATCTCTTCATTCTTGAACTTTGATCCAAGGAACTAAGGGTATGTTTAAGTTAATAGTGGATATAAGCCGATAATAAAAGGGTGTTGGTTTTGTTTGAATACTACTGTGATAATGCTAAACCCTAGCCTGTCGAGGTGAATGAAAACTGCTTGTCTATAATGATGTTTTTAAAAGAACAAGAGTAATAACTCTTGACTCTACAGTGAGATTGTCTATGGTAATGAAACCTTGATTTGGTAGCTGTTAAATGTTATAAATAATGATGTAATGAGAACATGTTGACCCCAGTTTGGGTGTAGATATACTGTAATTTAATCTGTCAATTCAATACTGCTATGTTTGTCTTTGTTTTTAATGACTTGGTATTCTGTGATGTAAATTCTATCACATGCAATTGATAATTTCAAAAAAAGAGAAAATAATAGCGCAATCGTCAGTTAATTTGATTGCTTATGAATATAACAGTTTTTCTATTCTAACTATATATTCCTGTATTTGTCCAATTTGGACCTCTGATGAAAGGATAAAATAACACAGTAGCTTTCTTTCTTTCTGTTCAAGATAATACAGTGAAAACAATATTTTGTATATGATTAATTAGATTCTAAAAACAATAAGAAGATAGAAAAATGGGAATATGGTTAAACAGAATGCATGCTATTGTTTTCTTTGAAGTAATTAGTAAAGATCAGTAACCCTAGTTGTTAACATAATGATCACCTTCAGAAATAAGAAAAGAACCTACTGCTATAATTAGTTTTTGTTAAGTTGTTTCAGTATATAGAATTGAACAGTAAGAAAAAACATTGCATGCAATGATCTCATCTACAGCTACTAAATATAAGATGCATGATAAACATAGGTCTATGCATGGGTGGTCTTTGGTTTAGATATTTAGATGCATGCAAGGTTTCACTTTTAACTGGGAAGATTTAATACTACCTCTCTGTACTTGAGTACAATGTAGCTCCACGCATGGGGAAAAATGCAGAGGAGTCATTTTATCAGTTCAACAATTCTAAATTAATTAGAATCTGACATTTTCTACTATTGATTATTAAATAACAATACTAAGCCATTTTCTGAGAGCATTCATATGATTTGAAAAAGAAAACACAACAAAATAGAACCTGAGTGTAATGGGAGGAACAAAGCACTCAAGAAACCTGTTCCACCCAGCCTGCTCCCTAACAGCCAAGATGTCTACCTTAGGACCCCCGAGCCTATCCACTGATCCACCAGGAGGAAAGAGGTTCTGCAGCTTAGGACTTCTACTTGCAGCAACAAGAAAATTTATATATCCAGCCTTACAGGCTTAGTAATCAATGGGACCAACACCAGCACCTCTAGTCTGTCCTTCTCATAACATTTGCAAACTTATACTTGCACTCTCCACAACCTCCCCTATTCGAATCTCTCGGCCATCACCTGATGAGCATGAGGAATGTTTCTGCAGAAAACATTGTAAGAGATTCCTTCTCAATTCGAATTGCCCTTTATAGGCTGCCTGGGTCTTTTGTAATTAACTGGTCATTAGTGAGCTACCTTCTCACCTCCCTCCACCTGGAGGGGGAAATGCCACAAAATTAGCAGGATTTTTCCCATACCAACAGCTAATGGTAGAGTGCAAATGCTGCCATCTGTCCCAATCATTCCAGCAGCTTCCATTCCTCCTAATGGGCCAGTGGATACTTTTGTAACAGTTTTCTTGAGTGTTTGTCTCCCATTTTCATTTATTAATTAATAATAATGAGTCATTACATTCATTTTTGACCTACTTGGTCATAATTACAAACCTGTAATTATAATTTAACACAATTTTTTTTTTTTTTTTTTGCAAAAAGGATAATAGTAGAAAATAATTATTCTCAAAAATTGGGTAGGTGACATTCTCCCTGGACTGGGAGAATGGTACAACTCTTCCTGCACTAGAAGAGTGGGTGGACATTATAACAGTTCCATTTTTATGTGATGAGTCCCACTCCCTTTCAATGACAGCATAGTGGGTAGAGCCCCTAAGGATTCCCACTCCTTTTTGATGAGGACACAATGGGTAGTATCCATGGGTTTTCATATGACACACCCATGATGAGTCCCACTCCCTATCAGTGAGGACATAGTGGGTAGAGGCCTTGAGATGGATAGGAACACAATAACAGTGTTGAGGGTTGGCCCTCACCTAAGCTTGTGAGAGGGATTAGATACCCCTCACCGTGTAGGCATTGTCCAAATGGTATGGGTGCACACATACTCCAACTCTTGATTGAGAGGGTCAACATACATGTGACAAGGTGATCCTATGGTGGGTGGTGTTGGTTAATGTGATGGATGTGAGACCTTTCCTATGTCATAGATGTTCCCAAGTCAAAGTCGTCAAGTGTACAGGATAGCCCCATGTGTTGGTTGGACCCTTGATGATGGTGGTATCCCTCGATAGTGGATTGAGTTGCTTTCCTTAATGGTGTTCCATGTTTCATAAGTATAGAGAAGTCCTTATGTGGTTGTGATCCCCTAACCTAACATTGGAATATTGGTTATGATGTGTGACCCCTAACTTAACTTGTTGGTTAGTGTAATGTCCCAAATTTGGAATTGGGTCACAATGGCCTAATCACATTGTCCCTATTTAGTAGATTTTGTCAAATTGATGCTAAAGTTCAAATAATTGCCAAGGAGGAAGATTACTAGTTTCCTAGGTTTGGGGTGGAAGCTTTGGGATTTGGAATAATGGGGATAATAAATGATGTTTGAACATTAGAATGGCATAAATATTTAATAAAGGAGATAAATAAATATATACAAGTGAAAATCAAAGTGGCATTTGATCATGAAGACACATGGAGGAAGTGGGACCCACATATGGCTAGATTTTCCCACTACACTTGGCATCATTCTCTCACCAATTCGAATTCAAGGTGAATGGTAACATACTTGGGGGAGTCCAAAAGGTATTATTCATGGCATGACTCATCCAAGGTTGAAATATAGAGGAAGAGTAACTCCCATGGAAGAGGAAGAGGCAATTTGGAGCTAGTGAGACACTTGGGCTAGATTCCCTAGCTCTATGACAACAATGATGAAGATGTTAAGACACCTATGACACAAATCAGACCTGAAGGCTGACATATGACATATATGACACGTTAGGGATAAAAATAGACTCCAATAAGGTACTAAATGGTGTTAGGGCAGCTAATATGCTTCCACATGTGATTTGGTGGAAGTGGGAGACTAGGAATTGTTGTACAAGTGGCGTTCTTTGGAATCTCTTACCAACTTGAGTTGGCATGAGTCTCTTGGAAGGAATTCGACCCATGGAGGACATTAGAACTTTATAAATTTCAATAACAAAGAATGAAACCAGCTTTTTATTATTTGTAGAATTTGCAATTGCATTTCTGTAGAGGGAGAGCTAGTGGATGACTAGTTTCTTGCCTTAGCCAATTTCGAGGGTGAAAGATTCCCATCCAAGTTGGTAATTGGAAAGGCCATTCAGAACTTTGATTTGGAGATTTAATGGATTCTTTATTTGCAGGTGTAATCTATAGGGCAGCTCATGGTTTCTTCTATTGCAGCACATTCTCTCAACCATTTCCAGTTTTGATGGCATATTCTTGATCCTTGAGGGAGGGCATTTTTGGTGAGCTATTGTACTCTTTAGGGGAGATTCTCATGAACCATTTATTTTTTAATATGAATTAAATACTATTTTATTCATCTCCAAAAAATTTTAGGTCTAAATTCCAAGTAGAAATGTATAAAACTCATTTTTAATGGAAGAACAATGCCATTTCTCCACTACCTTGTTGTGAGCCAATGTATTGATGATGATTTCGAATGAATGGATGATTCTCTGATGGATTTGTGATAAATGGACTTCCATGGATGTATTTTACAATTTTCATGTACTGTACTTGAGCATTTGAAGTATTTTTACTCAGTTTAATTGCATTGGGAGAAGAAATAGTGTCATTTCCCCAAGGGTCGAATTGGTGATTTTTGCAGTTGAATGGGAGAGGGTGAGAACAGTTGTAATAATCCATTAATGGTTCATATGAGACTTTAATAACATACTTAACACATTAAATATCTATTTTCATAAATTTGAGTGGGTTTGGAGGCATTTGGGAATCCATTTTTAGTACTTACCCCAGGGGGATTTGAACCCCAAATTACTAGTAAAATTGCATAATTGGTCCAGAATATTAAGAGAGTTTGAAGGGGTATTTTGGTGGCCATATGTCATCCATAAACATCATATTAAATTTCTAATATCATTCATACACATTCCTTGAATATTTGAAGGCATTTGGAGTCAGATTGAGACCTAGAGACCAATACTAGTCAAAGGAAAATCACAAGTAAAGTTACCTACATTGATCAGAATTGAAAGAGGATTTGTAGAAGTATTTTAAAGGTCCAAAGGAATCCATGAAATACATATTTATGTTCTAATATCATTCATATACCTTCTCAGAATATTTGGGATCATTTGGGTCAAATTTGGGACCTAGAGATCAAAACTAGTCAAAGGTCGAACTAGGGAAAAAAAGTGGAAAATTGCAATTTTAATAAAATTCCTAACAAAGGACATTACAGTGGTATCAAAGTATGGTCCTTGAACCTGTGTATTAGGTACATACATTCAAGAATAATAGGAATCCATATCTTACTATTATGATGAATCCTATGAGTACAATTCTTATGAGGAATATGCAGATGCTTATGAGCAATATGAAGCAGAATGTGAATGGTACGAGGAAGAGATGCCATCATGCGACACTTATTACAATTTCAAGAGAAATGAAGATTATTCTTATGACTTTAAATCTGATGAATATGAGTGTGTCACACCAACCAAGGATAAAAATTTCAAGAATATCTTGCTTTTAGCAAAAATACACAAAATACCATGTCTTTTGAGTACTTTGCTGAACATGTTTTTGAAAATAGGCCTAAACATGAAGATGTGGAGTTAGTAAAGAAAGGTTTATGCCCTTCTTGTAAAGAACCTTGGAGTGAGTATCATAAATTTGTGCATCTACTGATGGATGTTTAAACTATGAAGGAGTACCTACTGATGGGTGCTCACACCTCTATGTTGGTGACATAGAGATCACTTTTGAAAGTGTTGCTACAAGCCCAAGTTCCATTAAGCATGATAATGAAGACCTTGTAGCAGTTGAATAAGAACCAAGATCAACTTCCCCATCACCACTTGAGCTTCATGAAGTTGGTCCAAGCAAAATTGAAGAAGATGAGGAGGTTCATTTGCAAGAGCCTCATTTTCTTGAAGGGTCCTTAAAGATGAATGAAAATAAGATCCAAGAGTCCCTCATCATTCTCCATGACACTCAAGAATTGGTGTCAAATTCTTGTTGGAGAGCTACTTCATTGGAGGAAACATCCTTCCTTGAAGACATGGAGAAGATTCAAAGAGCAATGTGCCACATCAAAGGTAATTTCATGTCTTTTCTTTTTGATAGAAACCATTTGTTTGATCTTAATGAATTGTTACATGATGCATACTTGAAGAATAATGAGGATGATTCATAAGCTCACAATTCAAAATAAGCAACTTCTTGAAAAGTTGCAAGATACTTGTTTTTCCTCCTATCTTTCAGATTGTCAAATGGTAGATTGTTTTGGAGGATTCTCATGACATGGTGGATCATGAGAAATGTGGGAATTTGAATGTGCTTAATGTGTTTGAAGATGAACTTGAAGAGATCCAAACACTTGATGTGGTGGAAGAGGAACTTGAATTGTCTCTTGATGAAGGTTATGCAATTTTTAAAGAAGAGCATGATTCCTCTACATTGGAACCAATCTATGACAAAGGTTTCCCACTTTTGAAGGAGCTGCATGATACTACCTACATGGATCCTTCCCATGATGAAACTTCTGCACTTTTTAATCATTTGGGTGAGTTAGTTCGTTCTCCTACATCCTACAATTCCATGTTTTGCAGTATTAGTCTCAATGAAGTATGGGTGAAAGGGTTCTTTTTGATGGTGCCACATGAGGAGTATGGAACTCCTAAATTTACCTTTTATGATGACATGGTTGGAGCACATTCTTATTCACATTTGTAGCAACATTATTTGTCACTTTATGATGATGCAAATCTACATGGATGCACCTATGATATGCATTTGAGTCACTTGAAGACTCATGGTTTTTCTTGCTCAACACTTGATTCATTTGATGTTGGAGGAACTTCATCCAACACTTGGGAGAATATATTTATGATTGGATAACATTTGTGTTGGAAGCCACATAATTTGTTATATTTTTATGATTCTCACATTCATGGATGTATTGGAGATACTTCTTTGAGTCATTTGAAGTCTCCTTGTTTTTTCTGCTCATTATTTGGTTCATATTTTAGTGGAGATTCTTCATTCACTTCTTGGATGAAAGAATACATGGCCGAATATTTTGATGCATATCACATCCTTTTGGAGCAGAATTATAGGACATGGGATCCTCACCTATGTCATTGGAGCAGATTTGATTGGTCACTTGAAGCTTGTATGCACTTGGAAAACGGTGGTGTACTTGCTTGGAGGTATAAGCACTTTCATGACTCTTTGATGAAGCATATCCATGATGTACATTTTTATTATGTTGTTATGTACTTTGATGATATATATTTGGTACTCATGATGTTTGGAAGAATGTATACAAGAAAATGGGATCCAGGAATCCTCTTATCTAATGGTGTGGGTTGGAGAGCACTCTTAATTGTTGGGGTGCAATACAAGCAATGGGACCCTGGAATAATTTTTGTCTCATTGGTTTCATTTTTTGGGGGGAAGAAAGAAATATGGGAGATGGATTCCCCACTTAATAAAGTGATTTTAATCAGAGTAATGCAGCAGGAAGTATGGTGGTTCCTCTCTAAAATCTTCATGGAAACTCAAAGACTCAAGGTTGGGCAATTCAATGGCAACTTCAAAGAATTATACAGAAAGCAGGTTCTTCAACACCCATGTTTAAAATTGCTTAAACACAAGCAATATTGGGAAGGGAGGATTTTTAATGTCTCAAATTTGGAATTGGGTCACAATGGCCTAATCACATTGTCCCTATTCAGTAGAGTTTGTCAAATTGATGCTAAAGTTCAAATAATTGCCAAGGAGGAAGATTACTAGTTTCCTAGGTTTGGGGTGGAAGCTTTGGGATTTGGAATAATGGGGATAATAAATGATGTTTGAACATTAGAGTGGCATAAATATTCAATAAAGGAGATAAATAAATATATACAAGTGAAAATCAAAGTGGCATTTGATCATGAAGACACATGGAGGAAGTGGGACCCACATATGGCTAGATTTCCCCACTACACTTGGCATCATTCTCTCACCAATTCGAATTCAAGGTGAATGGTAACATACTTGGGGGAGTCCAAAAGGTATTATTAATGGCATGACTCATCCAAGGTCGAAATATAGAGGAAGAGTAACTCCCATGGAAGAGGAAGAGGCAATTTGGAGCTAGTGAGACACTTGGGCTAGATTCCCTAGCTCTATGACAACAATGATGAAGATGCTATGAGACCTATGACACAAATCAGACCTGAAGGCTGACATATGAAATATATGACATGTTATGGATAAAAATAGACTCCAATAGGGCGCTCAAGGGTGTTAGGTCAGCTAATATGCTTCCACATGTGATTTGGTGGAAGTGGGAGACTAGGAATTGTTGTACAAGTGGCGTTCTTTGGAATCTCTTCCCAACTTGAGTTGGCATGAGTCTCTTGGAAGGAATTCAACCCATGGAGGACAATAGAACTTTATAAATGTCAATAAAAAATAATGAAACCAGCTTTTTATCATTTGTAGACTTTGCAATTGCATTTGTGTAGAGGGAGAGCTAGTGGATGACTAGTTTCTTGCCTTAGCCAATTTCGAGGGTAAAAGATTCCCATCCAAGTTGGTAATTGGAAAGGCCATTAAGAACTTTCATTTGGATATTTAATGGAGTCTTTATTTTCAGGTGTAAGCTATAGGGCATCTCATGGTTTCTTCTATTGCAGCACATTCTCTCAACCATTTCCAGTTTTGATGGCATATTCTTGATCCTTGAGGGAGGACGTTTTTGGTGAGCTATTGTACTCTTTGGGGGAGCTACTCATGCCCAATTTATCTTTTAGTATGAATTAAATACTCTTTTATTCATATCCAAAAAGTTTCAGGTCAAAATTCCAAGTAGAAATGTATAAATCGCATTTTTAATGGAAGAACAATGCCATTTCCCCACTACCTTGTTGTGAGCCAATGTATTGATTATGATTTTGAATAAATGGATGATTATCTCATGAATTTGTGATTAATGGACTTCCATGGATGTATTTTACAAGTTTCATGTACTGTACTTGAGCAGTTGAAGTATTTTTACTCATTTTAATTGCATTGGGAGAAGAAATAGTGCCATTTCCCCAATGGTCAAATTGGTAATTTTTGCAGTTGACTGGGAGAGGGTGAGAACAGTTGTAGTAATCCATTAATGGTGCATATGAGACTTTAATAACATACTTAAAACATTACATACATCTGTTCATAAATTTGAGTGGGTTTGGAGGCATTTGGGAAGCATTTTCAGTACTTACCCCAGGGGGATTTGAACCCCAAATTACTAGTAAAATTGCATAGTTTGTCTAGAATATTAAGAGAGTTTGCAGAGGTATTTTGGTGGCCATATGTCATCCATAATCATAATATTCAAGTTCTAATATCATTCATACACATTCCTTGAATATTTGAAGGCATTTGGAGTCAATTTGAGACCTAGAGACCAATACTAGTCAAAGGAAAATCACTAGTAAAGTTACCTACATTTATCAGAATTGAAAAAGGATTTGCAAAAGTATTTTAAATGTCCAAAGGCATCCCTGAAACACATATTTATGTTATAATATCATTCATATACCTTATCATAATTTATGTTATAATATCATTCATATACCTTATTAGAATATTTGGGATCATTTGGGGCAAATTTGGGACCTAGAGATCAAAACTAGTCAAAGGTCAAACTAGGGAAAAAAAGTGGAAATTTGCAATTTTAATAATATTCCTAACACGGGACATTACAGTTAGGTAGGTCTTATGTGGGCTCATATACTTATTAGAGGTTTACCCCTAGACGTCTATATATATGAGAGAGTGTTCTCATCATGTTTTATAGACTTGGTCTTTCTCTTGTTATTATGATTGGAGTTCGTTATTCTCTATCTCGCTATCCTTCTGCAATAGAGTAGTTATAATTGTGTACTCTTTGATGTATAATGCATGGTATCCTACCAGATATCTCTTTTCCTAGTTTTTATGGAAAGAGACATTGTTAAGTCATGCAGGACTCTTGATCTTGTGGATTCTATCACAGTGAAAGGTTGTTGGGTTTTCTCCCCCATGAGGGTTTCCCATGATACATCTTATGTAGTTGTGCATTTGCTATCTACATGTGATCCTATTTGGTTATTGTTGCATTTACAGTTTACAATTCATTTCAGTTGGTGATTTCGTTAATATGATGATATGTGATGATGTAATGGTGAAATGTAATAAAAGTTTAAAGAAATGAACAACCCCTAAAAACTCAACACTTGCTACCCTCATATCTAGGGATGAATTTGGAATGAAAGCATGTTGTTTTTCATTATAGCCTTGAAAGAACCACTTATATAATGTGATTTGATGAAAAATAAAACCACACTACAAGGGAAAGAATGTGACCCTAACACTATCCCGTTCCTGTCACAATATATTGGAAACTCCATTAGGGGGTTTTATTTTATTTTGTTAAGTTTTCCCAAATTCCTTTTTTTTTGTTGGTCACATTTATTCATCTCTTATCAAATCCAAGTAGATGTTGGTGTTTGAGCCATTCTTAGAGCATCACAACCTTAGGTTTCCACTTCCAAAACCATATGAGTTGTCTAGTCTCATCCAAATGTTCATGACTTAGCCAAAAAACCAGACCTAGTCAACGAAATCTATAAGCTTCATAAAAACTATACATTAATTGTATGTTGCTTATACATGCCACGTGGATAAAAGTAAACATATCAAAGACTAAGAAAATATCAAAAGTACGATTCACCTATAGTCACACCGCCACCACCTGTAGTTCCCTTGTCCCCCATTCAACAACGCTTAGCATGCCCCGGAGTGTCATGTGCCGAAGACACTTTCACAGGAGGAGGGTGTGGCCCACCCATTTCAGGTTTGTCATGAAACGGAGAGGGAATCTCCATTTTAATTCCATAAATAGAAGTGAGAGGAGTCAGAGAGACAGTATCATTTTCCAATACCACTGATCCAGGGGATGGATCCCTCAGCCAATAGTTTCGCATAGGCCTTCGTCACCACAGGAGTAGTTACGTTCAAGGTACTCGCAATGTCTTCCAAGAAAATGGACAAGCTGTGAACCTGCACCTCCAACTAACAAAGTCAATTTTGAGTGTCCTCTCCCATGCTCTGAACCGCAACATGTACATCGTAGATCCCAATATTAACCAAACTATTGATGTGATGTGCCAGCACACTCCCTTCCACTAAAAATTGATTAACATAGTAATTTTCACTGCGTCGAGGAATGCCCCATTTACATTCTTGAACCATATCGGTCACCACTTTACCATGCCAGAAACCCCTTCCACACCGAGAATTTGAAAACAAAGCTTCAAGCAAGCCCAAATTGATAGATAGAAACTTTTAAATGGTGAATTCTATAACCGACAAAAGCCATCGACTCCAATTCCCATTAGCTCTATCCATCATAATGGATTCCATTAAAACCATGAATATTTATAATTGCACATTGATATTTCTCAGCAGCTGAAGGTGCATGCAGTGATGAATGATCATGTTCCATCAGTGTCAAGTTGCATTTGGGAGAGGATTATGGAATAGCATCCCCATCTCATCAAACTAGTGGGGATATAATTTCCCTTGGGTTGGGGTTGGGGAGGTTGGCTGGGGTTGGGGAGGTTGGTGTCCTGCGTGATGGCCATGGGAAAAATTCTCATGGGTGCCACTTGTCCCCTCCTACACGTCACTAAGAGACACCCCATCCAGGGCAAAAAATTTAATTAATTGGTTAAATAATCCATTTTAAATTAGTAGCTTATTAAATCCACGCGGAGATCAATAATAAACAAACTACAATAATAAACATTCAAAGATATATAAACAATAAACTGAAATAATGATAGCACTTTGTCACTTTGTGTATTGTAAATTAAATTTTATAATAATCCCTCCATTTTCAAATATTCAAAAGATTCAATATTATACAATTTTCAAAGATTAAAAAATTCATTTTTTGAATATTGGTCCGAATGAAAGGGTGGAAATGATATGCTCTAGTTTAAATCATGCACATGGAATTATAGACATAGAATCAGAATGAAATGTTGTTGGGTTGAACCACGCATGGATAGATAGATACATGTTCTGATCAGAAGGAAAGGGAGTGATACGAATGATAGAAATCAGGTTCCAATGCTATCCATGCAACTCTTCTTTTTATTTTTGATGTAGGAACCACCTGCAATTTCAACAAAAACCACTTCCTCAAATTCTTGAACTCTTACCTTGAGTATAAATTCAATTTCTTTGTTCACATATGGTGTTTTACCTTTAATAATTTGATCACAATTGGACCATGATCTACTGTTGCTCGTACATATTGATGTTATCTCATCCTTTCAATACAATATTTCAATGCAAGGAAAATAAAGCATTTGCTCAGATTTAAACGCTTTGTTCCCATAGAACCATTTCCCATTCATATGACAAATCGAATTTAAAATGGAGTTCGATTCCCAAATAGAGTATACTTGGGTATTCAAATTTGTGCACGATGAAAATTTGCCACAATATTTCCTCTAGGTCAGTGTTCATTTCTTCAGGATTTGTTTCAACATTTCAGAAACTTAGTTTTTTCATGAACAAGTGGAACAAAATAACTACTACCCTTCAGCACACTTCCAAATAATCAAACGCTAACCCTCAAATATGGAACCTGGCTATCAATTCCATAGCTCAATCTCTGCATAAAAATGTTAAAAATGCTAAAATATCCAACATAAGTTACCTTCGGTGTAGATGCTCACCCAACACATTTATTTGTTTGAACCAATGAACAAATCTAATTAAATTAACTCGATGTTCCAACTTCAATCGCTTCACTTCCTTCTGATTTGCATAACCTGAGATCCCGTAACATAAGGACACTCGAGTCATAAACAATCACATCAACTCAGTCTTCAGAAGCATATTCCAATTCCAAATCCTTCATAGAAATCACATATTCCTATAGTTTCTTACTGTCAAGAAGTCACCCAATTGACAAAGCCTCAGTACTCATATTTCGTTATAGGAATTACATACAAATTCCAGAGTAAATGACTTTATGTTTGCATCCAGACGCCATTCACATTCAATAGAGACAATCAACTTCATAAAAAATAGATAGAAAAATATGTTCACAAGTCTATATGCATATAAAATGCTTTCATTAATCAAATTCAATTACTCAGAATTTAGTGACCTGATTACACAATATTCAAGTCTCTATTTTATTTTAAATATTGCTATTTTTATTTGCCACAAACTCTGCATCCATTCTAACCTGCTAGATAAGGTTCTTGGTCCCTAAAGAATCATATGTCACTAGTTTAGATCTCGTTTGCTTGGTCGTGGCCCTTGTTGATATGATCTAATTCGTTGAAAGCCTATTTGTGGAGGTTGTGAGCCTTGTTGGTCTGTACTATCCTACCGTCATCTTGTTTGTGCCTACCATGATCCTTTTATAGGAAGACGTGAGCCTATTGAGGTCTGATCTGCTATCTGTGAGTTTGTTTGAGGCCTAATCTACTGAGTCGTGGCCTGAGGAGGGACTGTTGAGGTATGATTCACCTTACCGTGACATGTTGGTATTACTTTGTGTACTGATTGATGAGGCTACAACTACTGGTGGCTTGATTTGACTGCGCCATGGACTTCTATTGTATGCAGCAGCTTGTGTAATAGTTTCTTATAGAGGTCGCATTCCCCTATTGACTTTTTTGGATCAGATCTATGAGTTAAGGCTTGCCCTAGGTCATATCTACTATACCTTAGGTCATATATAGTCGTTTATACTTGCTTGAGGTCAAATCTATGTATTACTATTTGCTTGGGGTTAAATCTACCATCTAGGGTTCAAATCTATTGTGCTGAGACTTTGTTGAGGTTAGAACTATTGTGACCTTGTTGATATCTATTGTATCGAGTCTTGTTTGGGACTGCCACTATGATTTGACTGTCATTGGCCTTCACTATTGTATTTATGTCTCTATCTATTTGACTCTACTACAACCTATCATCTCTCTCTCTCTCATGTTTGTACTAACCCTCATGTAAGGGTCATATTGTTCCTATTGATTGACTTGCCTCTGAGAGGCACAGTCTATTCTGAAAGTTAGTTTTTATGAGTATACAAAGGAAGGTATTCACTCTCCAAGTAAGTTATTATACTTGTTCATTAGATAGTTTACTACTGTTATAAAGTTGTTTAATTTACACTACTGTTGTTGATTAGATGTTACTGAAGATTTCAACTTTAACATAGGGACCTCCTTGGGATTTTTAAAGTTGAAAGAGATGAAAATTATGTTTTAAATTTATCTTGTTTAGTTACAGTTGTACTATTCTGCTTTGGTACTAGTTTGTTAGATTTATTTTGCCTTAAAGTATATAAAATTTGAATTCTATGCATCAAACCCTAACCTAACCCAAATTTAACATCGTTTACTTTTCTGCCATAGGAATTATGAAATGATCTTTTTCCATTTCTCTTGCAAGTTAAAAATTCAAAAAGAGTAATAAGAATGGAGCACTAATCAATGTAAATGGAGGAGAGAACTAATATGATATGTAGACCTCTTTCCTTTAGGCTCAACTAGGAGTTCTACCCTTTAAGGAAACAAAAAAACAACAAAAAAGAAAGAATCCACTAATTCTCCTTTCATTTCTCATCTTTTGATGGTTCTTCTTGAAGAATTTGATGTAGGAACTGTTTTCCTTATATTAACCCTCAAAGATGCATTGCACTGTCAAGATTTTCTTCTTGTACTCTGCATCATGTTCCAAAATTTAACATTCTTCCAAATGACACTTTTAAATTCCATCTTCACATCCTTAAACAACTGGCACATTTACCTTCTGCATATTGGGAATCATGTTGTCATATCGACTTCACATACCAAACTCCTTGACCATTGAGGTGAGTGATATGATGTTTAAAAGTTTAGAAATGTGTTCATGTTATGGAAATTCAATAAAATTATTTGTGAATTCTAGGACATTGGAAACTTTTTCACTCTTTTGAGCATATTTTAGATAGTTTTTATTGCTTACATGAAATCTAAAAAACATTGTCATGAGAATTATTCAATATAAGTGTGTTTTGGTTCCAAAAAATTTCCCCAAAAGTCTGAAATAAATATAATGTATATGATAGTCTAATACACCAGGAAGTAATGAGTATTTTTGTTTCTCATGATGGTCTAAGTTGAAAAAAATCATTTGAAATAGAATTGAATATGAAATTGATATCTAAATGAATATTGAAAGCTTTGAGGCAATTCTGATTAAGTGTTCAGTCCATTATAATAGATGAATTGCAGTTTATGGCATTAATGAAGAGAGATATCATTTTAAGGAAAATAACTTACCATCCTAGAGGATTGAAGTCCGACAAAGTGGACATGTGGTATTGTTTGCAATCCACTTGGGAATGCACTCCAAGTGAAAGGTAGGCCCATAGACAGTTAGCAATGTTGTATCTTTTCATCTATTTGGTCATCTCCAAGACACATAACACACCTGCAACAAAACCCAAAGGATTAGCCAGATTATACACACACAAATATATATATCTATCTATCTATCTATCTATCTATCTATCTATCTATCTATATATATATATATATTCTCATGGTGAATTTTACTCCTTTACATTTCATCACATAAAACAAGTTCGACTTCTTCCGTAGACAAATTCCATCCTAATTACTTGCCAGCTATGTTGTTTTCATTCTGTGGAGCTTCTGAGAGTAGTTTTCATTGTTAGTAAGGAAGCTTCTCACCTTACATGTGATTGGTCATATTTAGGGGTTTCCAAGAGTAATTTTGATGTAACTCTGCTAACATTTTAATAAATTCATCAGTATACCCGTGAATGAATAAACGCTCGATGGTCAATACAGTGAAATGGAGAAAATAGAGGAAAATGGTTTCCATCCAACTGAAGATGATAATATATAATCAATATTCTTTGATCTTTTTCAGCTTAATTAAAAGAGAAATTCCATCATAAAAAATTAGGGAGGATATTTCAAGATTCAAAGAATTGACATATCCTCTAATCTAGGTAGAAACTGTGATTCCTTTGTTCTCTAACCAGTATGCAATAAATTTTCTCCTCGGGTAACATCAGAATGAACTCGAAGGAACCAAAAGGAGGATGATCTAGGTGAAATGATTCCAATGAAGACCCATGTGTCTGATTTCCATTTGTGCATCTATAAGTATAAAAAACAACTGAACTTACAGGCTTAGACCAATCCCATAGATATATGTTATTAAATTGTTTTAAGGATATATAAAGATCAATTTATTTTAACATAATAATGACAATAATAGCATATGAATGAATTGGAATATAACCTGGAATGATTCCCATGTCACATATGAATATCTTATATGTCAAAAGAAAGGTAAATAAGGATCCAGAAGGGAAAAGGACATTTCAGAGCACACAAAAAGGATCAAAATAGGGGTTAAAACATAGACAATTCAAGCACCCAACAACCATGAAGCCTATCTTCCACCTTCGGATTATCACTATCTTGACTGTAAAGTACAACCAACGAGAACATAAATCCCCTGTCAAGTATGGCCAATAACTCAGAAAAATGTCCCTGTCAAGTACATCCAAAAAATTCAGGAATGTGTCTTTTTAAGGTACAGTGAACACAACAAAAAACTATCCCTTCAAATATGTGTAGGTTGAACTGAAAAGACACTTAGAACAGCAAGGAAGGTGCTCTATCAACGATGATTGTACATACTTCTCTCATTTATTATATAGTTGTGTATTCTTCAAAATTTATTATATCTGGTAGCAAATATTTCTTTGTGAAGTTGCGGAGATAATAGTAGAAACTTGCACCAAGATTTATCAATCTCAAAGGATGGGGGCAAACAATATTTTTTCTGCAAATTTACAATAAAATCAAAGTGGGTGGAATCCTTTCACTGATCCAAATATTTACTTAGAAGTTAGATTCCATATTGGTTCGAATTTCAGTGATTCTAAAAAATGACATATACAGAGTCAATTACAATAATGCATTAAGCCACAGAGAGTATTTTCAAAAGATCTAAGTCAAAAAATTTGAATAGTTTAGGGATTTTTTTATATCAAAATACCTCTTAATAAGAAATGTGGATTTATGCAATTGTTTGTGTAAATTTCTATGTTTTCAATATATAGAAGGTTTAGTATCATAGTAACCTTTTTAGTTCATTGTAGACATAATTTCAAAGGAGCTTGGAGCAAATTATCAAATGGACAAAAGAAAGTGGATGAACTTGAAAAATAGGTATAGTTTATGTAATTGATTATTCATGATGATATACCAAAAAAATGTATCAATGCTAACTTGTGCTCAATTAAATTTATGTGAATTGGAAATTGGTTATGTGTAGGACACTACAAGACTATAGAGATGGGGTTGAGGAATTCTTAAAGTTTGTTGAGGAGCTTTTAAGGAATAAGATGTCCATAAAATGTCCATGTAATAAATGTGGCAGAGTCAAAGTATAAACATTTGATAAAATACGCAAGCACTTGATTTGTGGTGGAATAATAAAACCATATAAAATTTGGTATTTTCATGGAGAGAGCATTCCCAGTCAGGTATCTTTCAAAAAAATTATTGATCTAATTTCAATCTTAATTGAATTACAATAAATATATCAATTATATTTATATGTGCAAACCTATGTTTTCATCTCTCCTTTAGATTCCATATTTTATTGATGAGGCCAGGAAACACTCTGAAAATGAGCCACATGAAGTTATAGAGAATATCTCATCTCACTGGTAAGCCAATTTGCATTAGTAAAGGCCCTATTTGACCAATTTATATTCATTCTAATTTTCATAAAAACCATAAAATCACTAACATGAATTTTAATTTTCTTCTTAATATGGTTATGTACATGTGGAATTCCATTGCGATAATCAGGTTGATGAGCCTAGAACATCATTTCAGAATGATAATGATCCCCTCAAAATGATGCTGATACAACCATTTTTGGTGATCAAATGCTTCATATGGTGAATGATGCTTATCGATGTCTTGAGCAAAACCTAAATGAAGGTTATGATAATGTGGAGTTGGTATCAACAGATGTACTAAATGAATTTAATGAATATAATAATGTAATCGAAGATCCCAAGAGGCCATTGTACCCAGGTTGTGTTGATTTCACAAAAATATCAGCAACATTGGAATATTACAATATCAAAGTGAATAGTGGATGGTTTGATAGAATTTTTGGCCAAATGTTAAAATTGCATAAAAATACACTTCCAGATTCTGCATATGCTGCAAAAAAGTTGATAAAATCATTGGGATTAAACTATGATATGATACATGCATGTCCCAATGATTGCATTTTATATCGAGAAAGTAACGAAAGTAAAGATGAATTCCCAACATGTGGAAAATATTGATGGAAGGT